>CAHIKZ030001046.1:4500000-4835000 GCA_903632075.3 Acanthosepion pharaonis
TTTTTAGGACACAAAATGAGGAAAGAGGGCTTGGAAAATCTGACACTCACAGGGCATACTCAAAGCAAGAGAAAAGCAGCGCATAACGTACCTAACGAATTTATGTAAATGGTTTGCAGAACAAAGATTAGGAGAGATAGCAAAAATACAAGCTTTTTTAAGAGCTACAAAGAATAGGTTATTTTGAAGAGTCATGTATGCCTACGTCCTGGAGGAACACGACACCCAATGAACATATATATAAGTTGTTACATACGGACAAAGTAATCACTACAATGATACTTATTTGTTTCGATACTTAAAGGTAAACATCCCATCAGATGGTGAACAAAGATGGTAACCATCTTTGTTCACCACCTGATGAGATGCTTATGTTTAGACATCGAAACAAATATGCATCTTTGTAGTGATTACTTGTTTGTTTGGATGTAACAACTTATAATAAATAACTATTGCTCTACTTTTGATATTGAGCCTTCTTTTAAATTAATGTTATGAACGTTTGAAATTATATTCTTTTCCTTCTCATTAGATTTATATATATATGTATATAATTTTGAAAAACCAATAACTTTTTATCTTGTATATAAATACTTGTTACAAAATAAAATCCTTTCATTTGCCTTGATAATGTCACTCAGAGGACAATACACGTCGTCTAATGTAAGTTTTCCTTTTGTCTTTATTTACATTGTCCTTTTATACTCTAGCTGAAAATTTTTGCACACACACACACATACATGATTGGTTTTATTAGTTTATATTCAGTAACACATTGAAAGTTATTCATGTTGACAAGAAAGTCTCTTTTTAATTCTTTTATCATCTCATATCTTTTTAGTTTCCTAAAATCCAATGCCAGTCTCTTTATGAATATCCTATGCATTATTATTTAGACAATGAGGGAGCAGCACATCAACAAAATTACAGTGGCGAAGCCCAGTATACCAGCTTTCATAAAGGTATAACAAGCACATGCATCACAGCCAAATGTACTCGATATGGTGATAGGTTTTGATAATAAAAAAAAGCGGTTAACATTGCAATTGGGACCCCGGTAGAAATACCTTCATGTCAGTTAATGCAGTCTTGGATGTCTTCCCAAGTACCAATATGTAACTCCCAAGTTGCATTAGCTACCCCATCCTTCAAACTTACAAAATAAAACTCTCCATACCCGATCGTGATACTCACCCATTACTCTTGCACATGAATAGATATGCACAGTGTGTTAGCTCCTAGGAAAGATGCCTAACTGAGTAATCAGTTGTACTGAACAGCATATTTATTGTAGCCTATCTTAATTTAGTTGAGCAAAACATGTTCGTGTTAACATTTTCAATCAAATAAGATCAGAAGTCATGAGGAATATGATTGGAAAAACATCCAGGCACTTTTTTTTTACTTTCTGTTCAGTATAATCCCTTCTGGATTATTACCCAAAACCTCGGGTAAGGCAAGGTAGTAATTCACACAAATTCTGATGTTTAGTGCTACTTAACATGTACAAGGTTTATAGGTTCTTTACATTGATGAGTAGATGAGCAGTTTCACACTATGTAAATTTCTGAATCTCTTGCAAACAGGAGCTGCCAGGGATTTTGTTAATGTTCTTGTCTGTATATTTGTCATCGTATCCAGAACTCCAATTATTATAGGTATAACGATAGTTTCAAAGTGCCATATATTTTTTTAATTTCAAGATCCTTATAATTACTTGTTTTTTTTTTATATATATCTTTTAACAAATATATATTTTATTTGTTAGCATTGATATATATATGAGAAATCTTTTTTTTTTTTCTTTTGTAGGGAGGAAGGCCGGGTTCTGAAGCCTTGGATGGCAACTGGTCTACTGCAGAAAGAAATGGCAACCTACTTCGGGAAAAAATCTACCTCGTCAGTCATGTATTAAGTGTGTATCACGCATGGCACATAACTAACTGATATACATGGAATCTGTTAATGTTCTTCTCCGTACTTTTCTTGATTGGGCCCAGTGCTTTAATTATTATAGGTATAACAGTAGTTATAAGATGGCACCTTTTTCCACTTCATGATACTTACATTTATTTATTTTCCTATATTCTTTAACAAATATATTTTTATCTGTTGACATATCTCTGAGAAATTATGGCAATGCCTGGTCTATTAGCATTTATGTCTGTTAGTAAGAATGGTAAAGTTCCAAAGAATAGTGACCTCACGTCTATCTATAACTGATTCAGGGTAATTCATTTTTATTTATATGGCATCCTGGAGTCGTGATATATCTTCCAACGGCTGTTCTTGAGGCATGACATCAAAAAGACTCAAGAACTTTTCGGACTTGTATGGTCTATCATCACAGAACAAACCCTAAATTTCTGTTTATCGCAATGAACGGATGTTCTCTCGAGGAGGCCCCTTTGCCTTGGGTGCCTGTTAGGACTTACGCTAACCTCAGACCTCAAGTGGAACTGGTATATACGGAATTATCTCTAAAAAGGCTGGGAAAATGGTCAGTTTCCCTGCAAGGTTCCAGTAAGTTCCTGGCCCCTCCTAATACGCTCTGCTTTTACAAGAGCCAGATCAGGTCCGTAAAATTGAGAACATATCGGAGATGGTGCTGCTCAGTCTTCACTTTCCAGTTTTGATAGAGCCTAAAAGCGTCTACGCGGTCTTCTGGGTGATGAATTGTTTTCCATATTACAATTCCTTTCTCACAGACGAAACTTTGCAAGCTTCTCGCTAGTCTACCACTATTTCCATGGAAAATATCCAAACAAACTACATTCCTGAGTTTCTCTAACTCTAATTCTCCCAGCTAAGACCCGTGCATTCCAAAAGCTAAGTAAATTATTAAGAAACGGGAAAATTTCGTAGAAACAAAGAAAAGAGTACTGAACTGTTACATATTGTCAGTCCTTCTATATGACAATGAATGCTGGACAACCTCCTCACAGATGAAGTGGCTTGAAACAAGAGAAACAAAGAAAAGAGTACTGAACTGCTATGCAATATCAGTCTTCCTATATGGCAGTGAATGCTGGACAATTTCCTCACAGACGAAGAAGAGACTTGAAGCAACAGAAATGTGGTTCTACAGAAAGATGCTGAGAATACCATGGACCGAACATGTGAGTAACAACGAAGTTTTAAAGAAAATGGAAACAAAAAGGATACTTATAATTAACATCAGGAAGAGACAGTTGAAATTTCTAGAGCACATAATGAGAAAAGAGTGCTTGGAAATTTTGATACTCACAGGACAGATTGATTGCATAACTTACCTAGAGAGCTTGAGTAAATGAATGACAGAGCAAGGTTTAGGAAAGGTAACAAAAAGAGAAAAAATTTATGAAGAGCTTCAAAGTAAAGGAAATTGTGGAGAGCTATGATCGCAAACGTCCTAAAGAAACACGGCATATGGGAGAAGAAAAAGATGCCACATATACTGAGGCGAGCCAGCTTCATTCCCTTCGTATTCCTTGAGTAAGGAGCAAGTTCTAGTCGCGGATAGCTTCTTTCCCAAAACTGTTGCTTTATGGAATTGAAGGATACTTTCCCGGTCACTACAATCTTCAAGTCTAAGGTTTACCGCTATTTTTCCCACACATCCACATACACTGTTGAGCTTCTTACTCTTACCGATCAAACAACAACCACCTCCAGTAAAATCTCTACCTTGAGGGGCCATCAAGCCTTGTATAGGGTGAACATTAGTTTAAAAAAAAGAGAGAGAGAGTGAATCCTCGCAGAATAAATGAATGCAGTTTTCTGAATGTCTAAAATGGTTGGCCTCAGTTCAATTCTTCCTCAGTGCTCTTTCAATTTTTTATTAGTTTATATATTGGTAAAAACTGCAAATAGATATTTATATATATACTTTTTTAATTATTTCAGCCAAAGCAAGGCGGGTGCCACTAGTACGCAGGGGGGGGGGGGTTACAGAGAGTGAGAATGAGAGAAAAGACTGGGTATAGTGGGGATAGGAGGAAAGGATAAAAGATGAATAGGGTTTAAGTCAAGATGGCGGTTGACGTCGCATTTAAATTTTTGAAGATTATAGTTATCAAGGAAGCAAGTAAGCGGAAGGGAATTTCACTCTTGGGAAGTGCAAGAAAAGAAACTGTTGGGGTAGAGGTGGCGGGTAGATTTAAGTATTTCAACAGTAAAAGATGCCAATCTAGTAGCACGCTTAATTTCATGTAGTCGAGGTAAAAAGCTCATCAGAGCAGTTGCGATGAACATATTTGTAGAAAAGACAGGGACAAGTCACGTCACGTCGTTGAGAAGGTGACTGAAGTTGAAATGCCGGGCAGGATCGATTACATTGCAGATCCTTCTTTGGATTTTGTCAAGAACCCCAAGATAAAAATCAGGGGAACCAAACCAGATATGACAACAATATTCAATGCACAGGCAAATGGTATATTTGTAAATGTACAAGATGGATTCTGACGAGAAAAAACTTCTGGGACAACACAATGAACCAACTTTGCCTGCAGTAGATGCGGATATTGATTCAATGTAGTTGTTCAACTTCAAGTCAGTTGAAAACGTGAAACCAAAAAGGCTCAGTGAGACGCTTTCATCGAGTTGAGCATCAGCCATACTGATGGCGGGCAGGGAAGTTTTTCTATGGTGGTTAAATGAGAGCAGTTTAGTTTTGGAGGCATTCAAATTTACAAGCCATTTCCTGCCACAGATAATCACTGATTGGAGGTCCTTTTCAAGAGCAGCGGCCAGGTTAACTTTGTCAGTTCTGACGGATATGCTATTGAGACAGGCGTAAATGGCTGTATCATCTGCATAAATGCCTACTTGAGAATTGATGACATCAGGAAGTTTATTGATGAAGATCAGAAACAGTGTAGGACCCAGTATAGAGCCTTGTGGGACACCCGCGCTCGTGTGAAAGGATCTGGAAGCAAGCCCGTTCAGGACGACACCTTCATTTCACGATTTGATAGGAATGATTGAATTAAATCAAATAATACCGTAGTCCTGAAGCTTACATAGAAGACCAGCATATATCTATGACAAAACATTGCCTACAAATCCCTACAAACAATAAAACTTTTAAGCAACCACTTTGAATATTTGTCTAATTCTTCATGCAATATCTATTTATGCTTGTTTTTTTAAGTGGAAAAACTATGACAAAGTGAGGAAAATGTTTTCGTGTGACACATTTGGTCATTTAGAATTTCAATGAGGGTTACGTTGGCGCAATTACACATGCACCCGAGGGAGAGGGGAAGCTGAGAATTTAAATTATTTTTTAAATATATGTTTTGAGTATATACAGGATGCGATAGGTAAATTGTCGCCATTTTATATTTTTAATTTTGCGCATGCGTGTTGTTCGCTTTTCATTTTATCGACTGACCATTTCCAGGAGATTTGGAGTTCAACCGCGCGGATGTAGTAGAGAACGCATCACGTGACTTGTCCTATCCAATCAGGTTGCAGAAACTACTTATTTAATTTGGAGCCGTGTTTGTACAACAGTTGGGCACCGTCTATGAGAAAAAAAAGCACCATTGTGCAATTCACAATTGCACCCCGTATATCTGTTAAAATGCGATGCCAGTGTTATTTTCATTTTGGCGTCATTTAGTCGACAATTTATCCATCGCGCCCTGCATCTTACTTATTATAAAACGCAGATTGTGTGTGTGTGTGTGTGTGTGTGTGTGTGTAACGTTTATATATTGGATCGGATTTCCTACATTTTTCAACCGATTTCAACAAAACTTCACAGGACTACATAAAATTACCTTGTGGTGGTTCTAACAGCGCCAAAAATGGGAAAAATATAATTGTTTTTTGCACAAAATCAATTTGAAAACACGATTAAGAGACATCGTGAAAATGGAAGGGGGACAACTCACATCAGGTTGTTTGTGTGTGTGGGTTGCTTTAAATATGGGAGCGGATTTCCTATATTTTTCAGCCGATAAAACAAAACTTCACTTTTTTTTTTTGGCAGGTAGTGTTTCTTATTCTCTTGCACACATTTTTCTTTATTTTTAACATTCAGAATGCTTTAAAAATTCCATTTACAAGACAATTATTTATAATAAAATTCTATTCAATTGGGAGACTCATAATGATTGAAAACAATGTTTTTGTTTGAGTTTGGGTTTGACCAATTCGTAAAAAATTTTTAAAAAATAACTAATTAAGACATGCGTGTCCGTCAACCTTAAACAATAATCTAACGATCTCAACTGATTGTACGAATACAAACATCGGATAAATTCTTTATCTTTAGGGAAAGATAATGAAATCTAAACATACACAAGTCCTAACTAAAAATAATAACCGGAACGAGAAACTACTTTAAATACACATGGTGTCCAATTTTTTTACTGTATTCAATAAGTAAAAATCATAAATTGTAAAAGATTATTATTACAGAAAGGCTACTAAATGAATAAGATTTGTTAGATCATAATTAATAAACCCAAATAAAGTTAATATTTTTGTATTAGAAACAACGAGTGGAAAATATATTCAAATCAGAATTCTCATTATGAATCACCACAAGCAAAATATGCAATTTTTTTAATGTATTCAATAAGTAAAAATCATAAATTGTAAAACTAAAAGATTACAGAAAGGCTACCTACATTTTTCAACCGATTTCAACAAAACTTCACTTTTTCTTTTGGCATGTAGTGTTTCTTATTGTCTTGCACACATTTTTTCTTTATTTTTACATTCAGAATGCTTTAAAAATTCCATTTAAAAGACAATTATTTATAAAATTATTCTATTCAATCAGGAGACTCCTAACGATTGAAAACAATGTTTTTGCTTGAGTTTGGGTTTGACCAATTCGTAAAAAAAAAAAAAAACTAATTAAGACATGCGTGTCCGTCAAACTTAAACAATAATCTAACGATCTCAACTGATTGTACGAATACAAACATCGGAATAAATTCTTTATCTTTAGGGAAAGATAATGAAATCTAAACATACACAAGTCCTAACTAAAAAATAATAACCGGAACGGGAAACTACTTTAAATATACATGGTGTCCAATTTTTTTACTTTTTTTTTTTTGTTTCTTATTGTCTTGCACACATTTTTTCTTTATTTTTACATTCAGAATGCTTTAAAAATTCCATTTACAAGACAATTGTTTATAAAATTATTCTATTCAATCGGGAGACTCATAACGATTGAAAACGATGTTTTTGTTTGAGTTTGGGTTTGACCAATTCGTAAAAAAAAAAAAAAAAACTAATTAAGACATGCGTGTCCGTCAACCTTAAACAATAATCTTTGTCAATTTTATTTTTCAGTCTTTATGATGGTGGATACTTGATCTATCTCTTACTGTTATATCCCCGGGCAACCCCGGGCTCTACTGCTAGTATATGTTAAAATGTGATGCCAGTGTTATTTTCATTTTGGCGTCATTTAGACGACAATTTATCCATCGCGCCCTGCATATCTATTAAAATGCGATGTCAGTGTTATTTTCATTTTGGCGTCATTTAGTCGACAGTTTATCCATCGCACCCTGTAGTCTAGGCAACTTCTAAACGCGTCACACGAAAACTTTTTCCAGTTTGTCAGATTTTTGCCTAAAATTGTTCTTGATGTATAAAAATTTATATATCATTTTCCTCTCTCTCTCTCTCTCTCTCTCTCTCTCTCTCTCTCTCTCTCTCTCTGTGTTTGTTTGTGTCCTCATAACGAAACGTCATATTATCCGGCAAAAGTAGAACGATGAATAAACAGAAGTCGCACCATTTTCAACATATGCAAATGCGTCTTCCACAAACATCATTAAAAGTTCTTCTAAGCAGCAAACTTCTTTTGGGACGTTGAGTAAAAAGATGAAAGTAAAAAGATTCTGCAGTTACCAATAGTAGTAATTTGATTTTCTAAAATGCGTCGACTAAGTGTGTTAAATTTGTAAGTATACACTCGTCAATAACAACGTAAAAGCTTCAAAAGTAAAAAAAGAAAAAATAATTTGGGAAAAAAGCACAACGAATTTGAAAATAATCCCTTGGGATATTTTCAAAAAAAGAAAAATGATTTATGGCCATTAATAAAATGTTTTTATCGTTTTACAAACTGTTAACGAGGAAACCTTATTGTTATCCTATAACATTGCATGTTGTGTGGCAAAATAGATTTTCTTACACATTGTGTGAAAAGATTAGGAGGAAAAATAAAATCCGAATACAACACAATTTTTTATGCAACGCAAAGAAATGATCTTCACAGAAAAGGAAGAAGACCAAGCTAAATATGACAATAACATTTATACAGTCAGATAAATGTATTTACATATTAAAAATCAATGTTCTTTGTTGTGGCCATGAAGACATCAATAGTTCGATTATTCGAAATGAATTGTCGCAAGTGAGTCTGCAAAGTTTCGAAGTTTACAAATGAGGAAATCAAATGGTATGGTACACCAATATGTGTGCATGAAACACACGCTAATAAAACATATGTGTGACTGCTGATTGTGTGCGATAGCAGTAATTTACATTCGTCGTGGCGCTGTATGTAGAAAAGTCATCGCTGACTGACGCGTTGTTATGGTAACGTGTGTGTAAGCTGTTTATCGATGCATGGTCTTGTTCACTGATTCTCTTTCGCCGACTGTCCTTCACTGACTGTGTCGTTGCAGATACGCTCGATGGCTGCTGCTGACGATCCGTTTTTATCGCTATGGGTCGGCTCCGAATTTCTATCTAAGTTTTGCATGGGAATGTACTCAGTAACTCGATCCCTGACCATTTCCAGGAGATTTGGAGTTCAACCGCGCGGATGTAGTAGAGAACACATCACGTGATTTGTCCTATCCAATCAGGTTCCAGAAACTACTTATTTAATTTTGAACCGTGTTTGTACAGAATTGTAAAAAAAATTGTCGTATCTACTGAATTTGTTGCATTTCTTCTCTTGTCTTCTCCCTGTCGGTGATCGCTAGATATATTGGGATCCAGGACATCAAGAAAAATAATTTTAACTTAACTATTTTATTAATGTCGAAATGTACTAATTATCCAGTTCCTCTTCACTGGGGATCCGTTTCATACATGAAAGAGAACACATTGTTTGAGGTGTAAGAACCAACTCAGTGAAAAACCTTTCTCTATCTATCATTCCCACGCTAGCTCAGCCAATCAAAATCGACTTCCGTATTATGTCTTCTATCTGACCTCGAAGGTCAACCTCCGGAAATCGGAGCCAAGATACACTTCCACTAAAAAAATAATAGTCTGTTAGACTATTATTTAACAAATTTAGTAAACTTTATTTGTAGACGTTTCTTACTTGTTTGTGCTTCACTTACTGATCATAAAATATAGGAGATTATATCCTATATATGTATAGAATATCTGCTAAAGAAACATCAATTGTAACTGTCATTGTCAATACAATATCTCGTAGGACTTTCTCTGACCATCTAAAAGAAATACACATTACACAAATGCAATCTAGTATAGATTTCACAATACATCTGGATGAAAGCAATGATATTGCAAATTGGGATACACTCTTAGTTCATATCAGATACTAGTGAGAAAATAAATAGTTACAAGATTTACTGTGTTGTCTAAATTTAACTTCATTTACAACTATTACAGATGCATTTTCAGCATTAAAAGTGTGTCTTATTGATCATTAGAAATTGCACTTAATAAACTTGAAAGTGATGACAAGTTATGGTACAGCAAGTATGACCGGAAAACATTGTGGTGTTATTGAAAGATTTTGGGAAGCAGCTAATAATTATACTATTTAGCATCACATTGACAATACGATGGAGGGAGCATGTGTAGGGATAGAAAAATAAATAAGATGGAGATCAAAATTTCACCATCTATAAAAACAGATGTATATTCAGAATCGTCATATTTCCACCAACTAATCCAAAATCGTCATAAACAGGATACAAACACCAATCGTGAACCAATCAGAATCCAAGCAGCAATTTCGAAGCGGATCTCTGTGTCTCGCTAGACACGTATATAACGAGATGGGCAGTCGAACTAAATCAGAATCGATGAATTCATTTTATCCATTCTCCGATGCTATAGTAGTCGTAACATACCGAGAGCCGAAATACGACACATATGCACGACCCACACAGCCTCGCACAGACACGTATAATATCTACCACCTCCTACCATTTACACTGGCAACGTCCACACAGTCCTGCCTTGATGCAAAAACATACATGCTTCCTTTATGCATTTAAGCAAGCAACTACTGAATCTGAATACACACACACATATATATATATATACACACACATACACTCTCTACCCCTCTCTCTCTCTCTCTCTCTTTCTCTCTCACTCGCGCGCACGCACCAGGGCATTTACATTTGAAATCTTGAACATCTATCTTATCACTCTATCCTTCTGTATATATATATATATATATATATATATATATATATATATATATATATATATACAAACAGAAGGATAAGTGATAAGTTAAATATTTATATATATATATATATATATATATATATATATAGAGAGAGAGAGAGAGAGGATAGAATGATAAGTTAGATGTTAGATATATATATATATATATATATATATATATATTGTGTTATGAGATAACGATATATAATTGTTTTATATATCTAAAACAATAAAAGATTTAGTCAATACTAAACTAAACAATATAAGCTAAAACTTGAAGGAGGAATTTTACTCTATCGCTTGTCATGATTAACCAAAAAAATCCATCTGAGAAACCTCAAGAAATCTAAATAAAAGATTGCATTAAAACAAAAGAGACATTTTACAAAACAATACATTAAAAAATGTATTAGTTACTCACTGTAACGAGTCTTACCACAATTTTGACATTAAAAGATTCTACTCCGATCAAAGGAAAAAGCAATTCATTAAGACGAAAATGTTTAGAGAGTACCTTGATCGCAAGGTCATCCACAGTAAACTTGCGTCCTGGCTCTTAAAACTTCTCACTATTCCTGGCAGAACTTCTATTATCACCGTGTGAGATATCTAATAACTAAAGTGATAGAAACAAAAAGAAAAAGAATCTAAATGAAATCGGTTAGATTATATCCCCAACACCATCACCACAAAAAAAAATTAAATTTAAAATTCCCAGCATCCCTCGTTCGTATGCATGTGTAATTGAACCATCAGAACAAATTAAGTCCGATGAAATCCTAAAGGACGATACGCGTCAGACGAAAACTTTTTTCCTCTTTCATACATTTTTTTTCCTCCGATATTGTGTTATATAAAAAAAATATTTTGTATATATTAACTCAGTGCATTTTCTTTCAATCCTTACCCAAGGTCTAATTTGGATCTATGGTAAGAATGTAATAAAGTAACATATGGGTTACTTTTTGGTAATGTTTTATCTCACCAAATATAAAAGGTCTTTTTTTCTGTGGAAAAATTGAAGATAAATCAAAATAGAGAGTTAATGCAAGCAAAATAAATTGTTATATTTTGCTTAAATTGTCATATTTTGCTTAAATCGTTATATTTTGCTTAAATTGCTATATTTTGTTTAAATTGTTACATTTTGCGTAAATTGTCTTATTATACTTAAATTGTTATATTTTGCTTAAATTGTCATATTTTGCTTAAATTGTTATATTTTGTTTAATATATTTACAGACAGAAGGAGTGATTAAGTTTCAAATGTTCCAAGATGAAAGTCCTTCTACATATGAAAAGATTCCTAGAGTGTATGTGAAAACATGTATTTCGTGAGTAGTATTTATTTATATAAATTGCTCCAGTTGCCTTAAGTTGAATGACATGAAGTATGAGCATGCGAGTGTGTGTGTGTGTGTGTGTGTGTGTGTGTGTGTGTGTCGCGCATAGTTGTAAGTGACTCGACCCTGTGTTTTTTACGATGACAACCAGGGCCGATGCAAGAGTTTTATGCCTCCCACTCTACTACATCTCAACTTTCATAAGGTATTATTCATATAAAATACAAATTTTATTGTAATATTATTATATACAATAATGTATCATATGCAATATAAGTGAACAATTTAACTAGAAAAATTAAAAATAGATACAATGTATCTAAATAGAAATTAGAGACATGTCATAATAAATCATTCCATCTTAAATAAATCAACAATTTTTTGCGGCAATTTTTAACATCAAATTGAGATTTTTCTTGCTAAATAATTTTAACATATTCAACATTCTGGATAAAAAAAAATAGTGATTTTTTTTATCCAGACTGAGCATGGGCAAAACAAATTCACGGATTTGGACAAAATAAACACCTCCACGAAGATTTTTCATCCTTTAATAGTCAGCTTGTAACGTATATAAATGTAGGTAAAAAAAAAAAACAAATGTTGATAAGATGGTGAGGATCACAAACACTGCCTGGGGCCCCCAATCAAGTTTGCACCTCCTGGTGTGGAGGGTTTGTGGTTAGCAGGTGCCGGCTCTGATCCCAACCAATATTGGAGAATTGATAAAAATAATGCATCTTATCTGAATTCAGTCTATCGATTTCTTTGTTTGTTGCTGAACAAGAAGATCCGTTTAGAAGTTGCTGCTTGGCTTTTAATTGGTTTACGAGGCCATGACGTCATATCCTTGTTGGAAAAGAGATCTTATTTTTGATTGGGTCGTAGAACTTCATGTAGACTTCATGACCAAGCAATTGCAAATGTTCGTCTATTTTTAGCAATGACAAAATTTACTTGAGTCTTCTTGTTTTAGTCATCGCTATAAGTCTTAGTATCTAAGTGGCATTTGAAGAATTTTAAGTAGGCACCTCAAAAACAAAGAGGATACATGATGAAAAAATGACCAAAACATAATAAAAACAAGATTTTATCGTCAAAATCTTTGTTATTAAGAGAGAATATCAAATTAATTTAGGTAATTTTTTTATCCTTTTTGGAACCTTGTAAATTTGGGACCATAAATTTTTACGAGAAAATTCCGGCCTCCGACATCCAAACAGTTTGGAACAGAGGCGAAGGCTTTCTTGTTTAGCATGGTGTTGTACCTCCATTCCCCGTGATTACGGTCGGAGTATTTCGCCATATTGTACCAGATATACGGCCAGAAGATCCCCCTTCATATTGAAGGGACCTCAAAGACTATTATGGGTTCTTTGCCCTACTACATAATTCGTCCTAAGTATGAAGCCCTTGGTAATGAGTTCCCTGCTCATCAACGCCATACAAACCTCTGATGTGGATAGTAGTATGTTCCACATGAAAAAATCGGTACAGTTGATTATTTAATAAGGCAAAACCCCCAGGAACGCCATGTACTTCTCTATGGTGTCTTTCAAGGAGTGACAAAATTTGCGCAAGTGCTTGTCGACCACAAAGACTGACACTGTTCATTTTTCAAACTTCTCTATTTCCTGGGTATCTACAAAAAGATCTCCATTTTTGATAAGATGAGCCTGCCCCTTGGCTCTTTCCAGTGTCTCCACCAGGTTGATCTTGCACATCAGTGGAGATTCAAACCATTTGATGATTCCCCAGTCACTGCATAATTTTTCTCTTTTATCTGTTTTTGTTCTGCATCCATTCTTGTTTTTTCTTTGTCATGTCTTTGAGTTTTCAGAACCGCGCTTTGCAGAATAGTATATTCCACCTCCTCATTTTTATTCGGTGTATCCTTTTTTGTTGACACTCCAAAGAAATATTTTTTGACCAACTTGTTTCTGTCGGTCATTTTGTCAGTAAGTCCCACCCCTCAAAAAAAATACCTGCAAAAGTTCAGCCTAAGCTGATTGAGGGGAAAAGAAAATTAATTAAAGCTTAAAATTTGGCAAAAACAAAAAAGAAAGTTTGTAAAATGCTGAAGAAACAGAAAATTAAAAATTAGAGGCATTAATCAAAACAATAATTAAAAGTTTGTAATTTATCCAAATAACAAACACATCAACACAACTCCGTTACAACCAGTCGGGTAAGAATTCCACAAAAGAAAATCAATCCAATGAGAATGACCACTAAAAACGTCTCCTCCACAAATTTATAGACAAATCATACAGATGCATGTTGGGATTTCTTCCTAACCAATAAAAATAGACCACTTCTCGATTTAGTCCACCATATTTTTGTTTTTTCTTGTTTTGAAGTCAAAACGCTACAATCACTTGACTGCATGCCTTTTGCGTGTTAACACCATTCTTACTTTGTTAACATTTGCCTTTATTGCTGTTGCTTTGCCTACTTTTGACTTGTATATATATATATATATATATATATATATATATATATATATATATATATATATATATGTTTGTTTGCTTGTATTATTTTGTTCTTTTTATTTCTTTCTTTACTGCTAAGTGGAAACATGGTCAATTCTGTTTGTTGGGCATTTTTACTAATTACAATTAACCATAGCCAATTACTCTACAATATCCACAATCACAAGAATCCACCTGTTTCGCATTGAGCCTGTGTTGTCAATTTGTTGTTGGGATTATCCTACATTTTCTGCCAAGACATCTGTTAAGTAGTGCTGTTTAGGATTATATAAGAAGATGTTCTAAGAAGTGGTCTTCTTTGGTACCTCATCCACTTGAATTTAACTGTACCACTCAACTGGCAACTAAATCTCATTGTTTTACTATTGAATTAGCTAGATATAGCTCTAAGTTCTATTCTAATACTTTCTTTTCTTGCACCTCTCGCCTGTGGAAAATTCTTCCAGGTTTTTGCTTCCCCATCACCTATAATCTTATGTCTTCCTGAATCCTGTTCCTTTCTTGTCTTTTGTCCTCACTAAAGTCTTCTAGTTCTAGCTAACTCTCAGTAGCCCCTTGCATTTTAGTGGTATTATTACATTGCTTGGGGTGAAATGATTAAAAACATGTTGACCTTTTCCTTAAATAAAATAGATAATGCAGGAAGAGAAACTTATTTTTAATAGTATAAAATATCAAACATGAAATATGTTCCAGTAACATTAATGTACCATACAATAAATTTTGTTAATGTTTGCAATAGAAATAGCACGTCTTATATGCCATGGTATATTGAATTCAAGAGAATATATTTTAAGAAAAAAAATATATATATATAGTAAGATAACTTTTTAAAATATTGTGATATCTTAAATATTTGTCAGTGAAGAAATCATTATTTCTTTTCTTCATTCCTCTTGGAAAAAAAGAAATGTATTTCATCGTAGAAAATGCAGAACAACAGCACAACAGTTAAAAAGAAATAATCAATCAAATGTATTTTTAAAAAGTAGCTGCATTGAAGATCATAACTAAAGACGTTGAAACTGAGCTGCATTGGAGAAAGAAAATCTGTGATGCATGCTGAACAGGTCGAAACATGCTGATCCTAATATGGATGATAAGATTATATATAAAGATATTTATACATGCATATATGCATGCCTTCACACACAGACATATTTGATGGAAAATCCCAGCATTAGGCATAAGGTCACATTAAGTGAGTCCCTATTGAAAAACATCTTGTGAACTAATCTCAACTTTACAGCGTGGGTGTTTTGAGTATATGATGGGAGGTGAGTGAATGCAAATATTTACTCAGCTTAACTTTATCTGGCATGAACCCAAATAAGAATAGGAAGATTATGCAGCATCAGCATTTCAAATGGTGTGAGCCTAATTTTAACCCCAGTAGAAAATACACAACTATCCCAGGTACTAAACTGTAGTGATTTGATCTTCAATACAGGTTTAGATTTTGTTTAGCCATTAATTTCTCCCTGTGACACACAATACCAACTCACCTGAACCCAGTTAGTTTTATTACAGAATAGTCCTAACCTATACAAAAAATGTTACACGTGACACACATTACATATAAACAATAATGCTGGTAATACGTATTACAAATCACCTCATCCACAAATTATACATAATACTTCTAACTGTTGTGACACATGCTACAAATACTAACACAAATCACAAAGCAATCTTAAACCATGTGACACATATTACAAAATAATCTTAACCCAGTGTCAAATTTCATAGGCTAGCCATAACACTGTGACACATACTACAGACTAATCCTAACCTGTGTCATACCCAATACAGACTAACCTTAACCCCTGCGGTATACAGTACATACTAACTCTGACCAACTTTACAAGCAAACTGTATATTATAGACTAATATTATATTTGTGAAAATACATTAACATTTAATCTTAACTGGTGTGATGCACATTACCAAGTAACCCTAACATTTATCATATACATTACATATTAAGAGTAATATCCATGGCACCTATCACATACTCATTGTAATCTCTGTGATACACATTACAAACTGATTCAAATCCACATGGCTTGGGTTAGAGAATTACTCTAACCTCCAAAATATATATTACTGGCTTATATGTTGACATATCTTGCACTGAATAAATTTTGCAAATAAATGTGACTTTAAATAAATTTGCTCTAAATATACAGGCATTTACACTGAGATTAGCCTGACACAAGGCCACAAATGTAGAGCACTCAATGAGAAACGAACCCACTCAAGTGAGATTAGTTCAGTTACCATTATTTCAGAGCAAGGCAACTCTTGTTGTAAAATATGTCATCTGATCATCTTTTTCCAGTTATTAAAAAAAAACACTCATTAATGCAGAATAGGCAAAATACATAAAATATATGAATTGTTTTCATCATAAATGCAATAACTTACATTCCTTTGGGGTTTTGTTTGATAAAAGAGAATGCTTTAAAAAATAAATGTCATGTATATATCAAATGGGGAAAACACATCAGAATGAAAGGAACAAGCTGCTCTCTCCCCACCTGCCAATACCCTCTGCACCCCTGTAGATGGAATGTGGCCAATTCAGACCCCATCCAATAACAACTGTTTTTCTAAATTGATTCAATAAAGGGTCAAGCTTCTTTTTTTTTTATCTATGAAACACATTTGTTCAACCAAAAATATTTTATATTAATGTTTCTTTTGTTTCTTTTATATTTGGAATTATTCCAAGAATTTTGATTTATATTTCTTACCTCTGTTAATTTGAATCTAAATTCTTCCCTCTCTCTCACCTGAACATCTTCTTTAAGGTGCCAAATTATGTGTCTCAAATATTTAAGCTCTATCCTTTCTGATTCTAAGTACAAATGTCGTTTTTATTCCTTGTTTTCTTTTTGTTCACGTATTCTATTCATGGTATTCACACCATCCTCCTGTAGAACCACTATGTTGTCTCCAGTCTTCTCTTCATCTCAGGATATTGTCCAATATGCACTGCCATAAAGGAGGATTGATATTATATAAAAATTCAGCACTCTTTTGTTTGTTTCTAGTTAATTTTTCCTGTTTCTTAATACTTTGCTTAGCTTTTGGAAGGCGCCTTCCACTATACCAAAGCACCTTTGGATTTCAGTGTCACATTTTCTGCCAACTGTTAAAACACTTCTTGAATAGTTTTTGTATTTGTTTGAATTTGTAGTTCACTTCTTAAACAGTTCCTCTTGCTGACAACTATATATTCTGTTTTCTTACAATTGATGATTAGTCCTTTATTCCTTCTTTCTGCATAACTGCATAACAGAGTTATTTTAAATTTAGATCCTGTCAAAATGCTTCCATTTTTTCTTAAAATGATAAGCTATTAAAGTATACATCTAACAACTCCCTTCTACAGTAAAACTGGCCTTAATTCCGTGACAGTTCATTTCTCCCTGATTTTCAATGAATTTCTATAGTAAAATCATTAACAGTACATTTACTTCATACATATATTAGTCCTATTCTTAACCTCTGACAGTCCTTTTCTTCTTTATTATCAATGCATTTGCATTATACATGTAATAGTCCTATTCTATCAGGAAAGCCTGTATTAATTCCTGGCCACAAACAATCCATCTATTCTTCATTTTAACGTGTAATAAACTGGTTGTGTACTAAAAAAAAGTTTAGGTCAATATTGCAAAATTAGGGATGTTGTCATCATTTTTTCTCAATTCCACTACCATAAATATTTTGTTTATTAATTCATAAAATGATTTAATCAAATGCAAAAATGATGGAGTAACATTAAAGTCTGTGGGCAGAAAGAAGAAAACCTTGACTAAAACGGCTCAGTTTCAATAGATACAAGGTTCAGATACAATCAATGCTGAATTGACGACCATGACTAATGTTTCATTTTCTCCTACAAACTGAATTTACTCTGTTGCTATATATATATATATATATATATATATATATATATAGTAATGATACAATATGTAATCCTTATGGAATTTCCAGGAGGATATAAATCCAGGGAGAGTTCTATGTCAAAAGGCAGATCAAAATTATTATTAAAGAATATCATACACTTAAAATCCCATAGGTAATAATTTTTATTTCATGAGAGCTCTAAAAAAGCAGCTCTTAATCTTCAAGACCTACCAACAAATTACAAATGAAATGGAAAAAATACTCTGGGTTAAAATCAAGAGATATTGCTATCTTATTTAGAGAGTGGGAAAAGACAGAGAGTGTTGACCTATTTTACTATACTGACTTCAGATTTAACATTAGTGTGTCATTTAAGGAAGAGGAGGAGCATAAAGTGTAGTTAATTCAGTGTGAACTGGAAACAATCCCGTCTGGTTCTGTTAACAGCCAAATTTCAATGCTGATATATTTCATTCAACAAATTATTTGTAAATAATATTAAAAAGGAACATTTTTAAAAATTGGCGAAAAACTTTCAGAAGCTTTTTATATAATTAACCAAGAACTTTAAATTGAAATACCTAAGAGATTTGAATTAAATGATTATTAATTATATTCAGACAAATGCATTTATAAATGTTATATAGCTAGATATTTATAAATGTTTCTTTGAACATAATTAATAATCACTTTATATATATATATATATATATATATTCAGACCAGCAGATGTAAATAAATAAATATACTGTTTAATAGTAAACACAGAGCATCTACTCAAATATGAGTATCCATCAAAAATAACGTTTATGCAAAAAAATGAAAAATATTTTGAATTTAATCCATTTCCTAAAAAATTGTCTTTGTTCCAATTAGGATACCAAACAGAGCAGATATGTATATTTTGAGAAAGCCATTTGTTTAAAAGAACTATTCAGGCTTTGTTTGATCAGGTTTACATAGCCAAGGTATGTCAGATCTAACGACAGTTTCCCCTAGTGGAAGCAGGTGAGAGCATATTTTTCTAACAAGATTTTTCAAATATTCAAGCCAGTAGATGTAAATAAATAAATATACTGTTTAATAATAAAAACAGAGCATCTACTCAAATATGAGTATCCTTTAAAAATAACATTTAAACAAAAAATAAAAAATACACACACACACACGCACATATATATATATTTATTTTATAGTAAAAAATGAAGAACAGTAAGATATGTAATCTGGTGTTCTTATTGGTATTTTTATTTTTACAAAACAGCGCTCAATGTAAATTTACACAGCATAAATATTATAAATTAACTGATTTAAAAATATGGTTTCATTGCTACACAGGAATTACAATGTTTCAGAAACAGAAACATTGTAATTCCTGTG
Organism: Acanthosepion pharaonis; assembly: GCA_903632075.3. NCBI lineage: Eukaryota > Metazoa > Mollusca > Cephalopoda > Sepiida > Sepiidae > Acanthosepion > Acanthosepion pharaonis. The sequence continues at coordinate 4,519,541 of CAHIKZ030001046.1, forward strand.
TAGCAATGAAACCATATTTTTAAATCAGTTAATTTATATATATATATATATATATATATATATCAAAGTTGCATCCCATACGGAAAGCGTCATTTGGCCTGACATACTGTTAACAATTCAGCTACAAAGAACTTCCAGTTAGCAAGTATTTTAATATATTTTCTGTTTATACATAATTTTTATGGATGCAACTTATTTGAGTAAATGCTCTGTTTTTAATTAAATGATATTAATTACATTTACTGGCCTGAATGCTTGAGAAATTTCACTGAAAATATATTAAAATATTTGTTGGATTTAATCCATTTCATCTAATATGTTGTCATTGTTTACATTAAGTTATGTTTCAGAGTAGAAATTATATATCAAGAAAGCTTGTTGAAAATGTATATTTATAAGCAGTAATATATATATATATATATATATATCCATGCATGTTTCATTAAATAATATAGACACATGTTGTCTATTTATTTTATGCAAATTCTTTTCATAACGTCTGATAAGCTTAATAACATTATAATTAAACGAAGAAAGAAAATCACAATATTGATACATATTTTTTAATCCAATCTAAGCTTTCGGCTTACATAAGCCATTATCAAAGATGACAATTACTATACAATATATTGAGCAATATACAGACAAGACAGTGATGATAGTCTGTTTCTGTTTACATGGATGATTTCCAAGCAACAATAAACATGTGCATATAAGACGCTGGAAGCGAAAATCGCACCGCAGCTCATGACATCACACATGACCACGCGAGAGTGAATTCAAGAAGTATTAAGTATGGGAAGCCGTTGGTATAAACCAATGTCTTCTGTTACCAGTTATAGACATTTAAGGATATTTGTGGAGATTACATAGTTTATTTTGTTTAGGTTAGGTTTCAACTGTTTTATGTATATAGCTTCAAGAACTTTTAGTTTTTGTTTATTGTTTAAGTATAATTGTGTTTAGACAAGGATTTTACAGAATTGTGTGTGCGGCCAAGCATGTTGTTTTAAATGCCTAAAAATGTTAGAGTTTTCATTATATATATATATATATATATATATATATATATATATATATAAGGGAGTTTAAGAAAGGATTCCAAAATAAATTTTAATGTTGCTCATTTGGACAGATTTGGGTATGTGGGTCAAATCAAGAACTTTTCAGCACCTCCTTGTATGTAAATGAAAGTTTTGATTAATTTCTTTTGATGTATTTGTTTCAAAAATCCTATCTGTGATATCACAAGTTATATAAAGAAGTAGTTCACTATAAAATCAATGCAATGATAAAAAGAATCCTCATTTCCATTTAGATGGCATGAGTCACTCTGTTTAATATTCTTCAGTTTGCTTTCATCTCTTTTCTTCTTTTTTCATCTTCTTTTTCTTCTTCATCTTTTTTCATCTACTTCTTATTCTCCTTCTTCTTCTTCATCATTTTTCATCTTCTTCTCCTCCACTTTCTTCTTCATCTTTTTTTCATCTTATTCTTCGCCTCCTCCTCCTTCTTCATATTCTTCTTCTTCTTTTTTATCTTCTTCTTCTCTTCCTTCTTCTTGTCTTTCTCTTTTTACTTATGAAAAGACATTGATATCTTTGAATATCAACTTTTATTTCACTCTTTGATTGGATTCCATCCCAATATGGATGTCTGGGGCTATCACACCCTCTGCACCCCCTTCTGCAAGCTACTGTACTTGAGAAACCTATTTTCCTGAAAAATTGTTTTAAAAGAAAGATTTTATAAATTTCAACTGACAATAGTACTGCTGCTCAGTCAATGAATGCCAAATAATTCTACTATTGATATTATCATTAGTATAAAAAAAAAAGGCCCAAGACATACTATTTACATAGTCTTAAGTCATTGAATTGCCCACTAACTCATTTTCTAAAAATCCCTATCTTTATGGATTTTTTCAAAATATCATTTAGAAGCATTTGCTCTTTTTCCCATAAAATATCAGTAAATATGAGAGATAAGTATGTTGTAGTTGGGTGAGAGTTGTCAACTATGAAAATCTAGCTGCTCCACACCCCATACACCAACCTGCAACCATTCCTGTTGATACCATTGACAAGATAACAAATTCAAATAACAAAAAAAAGTAACAATTTTAATCGTGTAAATCTTGTCAACATAAAAGTTGATTTTATTTATCCCCACTTGCAGAAAAGAATCTAGAAAATGGTAATAAGTTAGTGGAAGCTAAAAGAATGGAGAAATTCTGGGATTATTTTCTTTTATGCAAAAATGGCAGGCCAATGTTTGCATTGATATTATTCTAAAATAAAAAAGGATTCAAATAAGACACAGCATCCAATTTACTGGTATTATAAACAGAAGGTTGATCACTAAGGACTCAACCTATAAAGCTCAAAAGAAGTTATGAGTAGAAATCCAAAGAATCTCTTCACAAAATATATTGTATGCCAACAAAAAGTCAATGTCACAAAATGTAACATTTTGATCACAGACCAAATATTAACAACTTTTGGAAATGCTAAATATTTTTCTATGTTAAATTCAAATCCAAATATTGAGAAATGTAATGATATGAAAATAAAAGATCATTTATTCACTAGGATACCAGCAAAAAGACAATGTCACAAAATGTAACATTTTGATCACAGACCAAATATTAACAACTTTTGGAAATGCTAAATATTTTTCTATGTTAAATTCAAATCCAAATATTGAGAAATGTAACAATATGAAAATAAAAGATCATTTATTCACTAGGATACCAGCAAAAAGACAATGTCACAAAATGTAACATTTTGATCACAGACCAAATATTAACAACTTTTGGAAATGCTAAATATTTTTCTATGTTAAATTCAAATCCAAATATTGAGAAATGTAACGATATGAAAATAAAAGATCATTTATTCACTAGGATACCAGCAAAAAGACAATGTCACAAAATGTAACATTTTGATCACAGACCAAAAATTAGCAACCTTTGGAAATGTAACTTGATATGAAAATAAAAGATTATTTATTCACTAGAAGAGATTGTTCCACATCAAGCTTTACATTAAACAATGTTGTATGAATATTAATAGAACAAGAACAATGTGTGGTATGTGATTCATGCCAGGAAATAACATTTGGTCTGAATCACATTTAATATCAATAATGAGCTTTGTTCTAAGAGGAGTTGATCTGTGGTGAGCTCAGTATGTAATGGGCTCACCCTAAGAGACACCAAAATAGGCTTTGCACTCACATTAGACAAAAAAGCCAGGTGCATCAGATGATTAACTTAGAAGGTAGGCTCATAGCCACCATATAAAGAATCAGGCCTCAAAGAATGTTAGTGGCTGCCTCTACATATAAATAGAAGGTCAACCCAGATGAGCTTAAGATGTGCGCACATGAGACAACTGGATGCAGGAAGTTATAGGAGTACTCCACCGAAAAGGGAAAATCCAGAATATTCCACATCCTACCAACGTCAAAACTGAAAGAAAGTCCCCAAAACTACATACCTTACAGCCTTATACTGACATTATTTAATGATGCCCAGCAGTAAAGAAACAATAATTTTATGTATAAAAAATTTCTTTTCATATCTTTATTAGTCTTTACAATGATAAGACATAACAAATGGACACATACACATATCTTTCAATCAAAGGAAACAATCATATTACCATCTTTTTATTCTGCTACAAAACTTTCTTGATCACTGTAAAAAAAAAATAAAAATACTATCTACATGAGAATATCACTGGTAATCTAAATTCCCTGGGATTTTTTGTTATAATTACAATGAAAACAAAAGTTATTTTTCATTATTTGCACTCAGACTAATACACTCATATAGATTTTCTTTTTGAAAAAATTAAAATTAAAATCTGAAAATAATACTTTTTTCACTTTTACATTTTTGACAGAAGTTCCTCATATATCTAGCTTCCCACATAGTTGAGGAAAATATTAATTCTTTAAAACATTCTTAAAATTGAAGAGAAAATATTTTTCCTTTTTCTCTTGAAATAAAACTAGTTAATGTTTATTTTCAACGATATTTTGAAATTAAACAAGTAAAAAAAGTATGTTTTACAGAAATTACTTTAGAGTACATAAAATCTATTCATTAATAACAAATTTATTATCATATAAGAATGAATGTTGGTTTGTATATAAATGTAATTTAATGTAAATGAGACATTTACTAATTTTAATCTAATTTTCTGAATTGCATGAGTTTTATTGTATGATCCCATTAAAAAAATAATTTTATCAAAAAAATTTTTTAAAAATAGGTCATGAAACGCAAAAGATTCTTCTACAAAAATACAACTTTCAATTGACATCAGTTTACACTTCTGAAAATAAAAATAATGATTTAGAATTGACTTTTATTGCATAATAATTAATTACATAATGATTTAGAATTGATTTTTATATATAATAACATTAGATAATGATTTAGTTAATTTTTATTTTTTATATATGATAATTCTATATGATTTAGAATTGAATTTTAATTTAATTTTAACTGATTTTTATACATAATGATATTATTACATAATGATTTAGAACTAATTTTTTTTATCTCAAATTCTAAAATTCAGTTAAAACAAACTTAAAAACTGATTCTTGCTTGGCTAGATTTTTTGTTTACGTTTTGTAAATATTTTCTTTTTATAAAAAATTAAGTTATTGTGACATTATTGTGTACTGTCGTAAAATTTTTTGCATGACAATAACTTAATTTTTTATAAAAAGTAAATATTTAAAAATAATAACTGTTTCAATTTCATCAAACTCAAACAAAAATAATAAAAATGTAAGTAGATGTTTTTAAAAAGTGAAATTACCTGATTTTTGTTTAGTTTTTTTGCTGATGCGTGTGTAAAATCCGAAAAGTTTTCCAAAGACTTTCTTCTGCTTTAGCGCAACTGCCGCTGTCAATAAAGCCAGATTTTTTTATTATTAAATAAATGATGGGAACAAAAACAACCCAAAAACACCTGCTTCTTTCCTCTTTCGAACTCAACCCTCTCTGAATGAAAGAGAAATGTTATCTAGTGTTTATTTTGGGACTGACTGGCTCAGACAGTGCAACTTTGACCTTTAGGCTTAGAATTTAGCAAAAAAAAAAAACATAAAAATTTAACTGTAACATAAAGAAATCAAATACCTCAGTATAAATCTGTATTTGTACAAAAAAGAAAAACAATTTCTTTGACTTTTTTTTTATTTTATTTATTTTTTTTTTTTTAAGCATTCAGCCCCAAGCAAGGCGGGAAGACACTCTATCACGCATTGGGGTTATAGAGAGTTGGAGCGAAAACAAAGAGGAGACGTCGATTGACGTTACATTTGAATAGTTAGAGATTAGCTATCAGGAAAACAAGAAATGGGGAGGGAGTTCCACAGGCGAAAAGTGCTAGACATGAAGCTATTGGAGTAGAAGAAACGGCTACTTAACTAACAGTTTCGATAGCGAAAGGGTGAGAGCAAGATGCCAGCTTAGTTCAACGATTAAATTCAACCCGACTTGTTTTGTCACTTTTGAGTGCAGCTGCACTGCAGCCATAGAGGGTGTGGCCCGAAAGTGTGTCACCCTGGCTCTACATGATATAATATTCTATTTCAGAAATCCTACAGTCTGGTAAAGAGATAGCAGGTGACAAGACTTTCGGACCACTCTATATTTTTGTTGTTTCCTGACATAAATAATTATATATCCATATTTGTTTATTATTCCATTTTAGGGCTAAGCAATCTGACATAAAATTCTATTTGTTTTGGGTTTTTTTTCATTAACACTTGGAGAGCTTTCTACAAAAAAAAACAGTTACTTAGACCATGTAAGTCTTACTCTTACTTACAGATAATTTTTAATTTCTTAGATGTTTTTTTTTAAATATTTTAGATATTATTTTAGTTATTTTTTAAAATATTTTAAAATGGATATTTTAGACATTTTTTAAAAATATTTTTAAATATTTTAGTCTAGACATTTTTAGATATTTTATATTTTTTAAAATATCTTACATATTTTTTAGATATTTTTTAGATATTTTTAATTCTAGTCTAGATATTTTTTTAAATATTTTAAAAATATATTTTTAGATATTTTTAAATATTTTTAGATTTTTAGATATTTTTTTTAGATAACTTTTTAGATATTTTTTAGATATTTTAAATATTTTTGATATTTCTTAGATATTCTTTAATGTCTCTTCTTACAGTGTAAGAGAAATTAAAATAAAAAATTATATCACACTTTTTTTTTTGACTAACATTTTTTATTAAAACTTTTGAAAAAAATTTAAAATAATAGAAAAGAAATTATTAAATGAACTTTAAACAATTCGAATCAAGTACATGAAAAACTTCAAAGTAATAACATCATCGAACCTTTATTTTCAATAAATTTCCAGTCATTTCATTTTTATTACGAACAACAAAAACAAAATCAAGTCAAAAAAAAATGTCATCGAAACAAAGTCAATTAATAAAGACAAAATTATGTAAATAACGTCACGGACTTCCGAAAACGAAAAACGAAAAATGCATTTTAAATAATTTAAAAATCTTTTGACGTTAAATTTGGGTTTTATTTGAAAATAACCTAATCCGTATTAAAAGAAAAAATTAATTTCCGTACATAATTAAAGTTTTTTTTAGACATTTTAAAAACATTGGCACGTTAATTCGTCGTTCATCAAATCATCGAACCACCATTAGACAAAAAACGTAAACAACAAGTTTGAAATTAAGAATTTAATATTTGTCATACAAATGTCTTTCTAAGAAATTTAGTAAATTTAAACATTAATTAACTGGATTTTGTAAAATTAATGTTTACTTTTTGCTTAAAAAATAATGAAAATAACGTTTATTTACGCATGGTAACCTGTGAGGTCATTGGCCACAACTTTAATTTTCTCATGTAACCCCTCTATTAAAAAGCGTCTGAAAATACATATATATGAAGAAATACAGAACACCAGCAGTATAATAATCAAGAAATTGATATTTATGTTTGAAAAACCTTATATAACCAATAGTTTAAGAATATAATTTTTTTTTACTCTATGCGCTTTTATGGAATGAATAATTTTATTTTTTATACTACATTAAGAAGTTTTTTGTTTTTTTTTTTAGTTAATAAATTATACTTTTGAGTTTTAAGACATTACTATTTTTATTTTTTGATTCTTCTTGTCTGTCATAAAATATTTACTACTTGTTTGTACCCAATGTGTTTTTTAATTAATTTTTTAATTAGTTAAAGGCTGTAATTCAGAATTATTTCCTTTTTGAACAAATATACCAAAATATAATCTAACTGTTGCTAAAATGAAAAAAAAATAAAATTCTTTTAAAAATGGTTCACAATCGAAAATGTTGTTAAACTTTAAATTTTTCAACTCTTCAAACGTATCCTTATTTAATAATAAAAAAAAAAAACTTGTTATGAACTGCAAGGGACGAATTTCAAAATTGCACTGAAAAATTGCATGTAATCTTGTAAAAAAATATTAAGTTTAGTAAAGTTTTTTCTTTTTCTGTTCAGTATGAAAGAAAATAATATTTTATTAAATTATGCATGAACCAACTGTCATTTTCAGTACATTCACACTTGATATGACATAATTTTTTTACTGAAATATCTTAAAGGATTTTTCTTTATATAGCTATAAAAAGAATTGTGACTCAGAAAATTTCATTCGAATCGGATAATTCCCTGATTTTTAAAAATATTTTGGATAGAGATTTTTTGTTTTCATTTTAGAAAAATGAAAGCAGAAATTTTGGTGTTACTTAATTTTGTAACTATTTTGGTTTTACTTAATAATTTATCATCACAACACAGCAATATTTATCAAGCTATTTAAAGGGCAACGAGAAGAGACAAGATTTGAGCTTGTAGGGATAACGAAAGGCTGTTAACTCTCTTTAGTCAAGATGAAGTAACGTGGATCCCATGACAGCCACTTAGTGATAGCACTTTATAAAGTGATGAAAGTGGTCAGTCCATTAGTTGACTACCTGAAGTCAAGACACACGAGTTATTTGTTCTGCCCAGGCTTCTGCCCAAGCTTCTGTCAGGGCCATCCAGTTGCTACATAGGACAGCTTACAAACCCATGGTTCCATTTTTCTATGGAAATATACGTTCACCAGATATAAAAACTATCTCCAGCTCACAATCCTCAGCTTTGGAAAAATCCATGAAATGCCATTTTCCTGTTTTGCCGAATATGTACTCACTAGTGGCCTGAATCTGGAATCCTAAATATGACTTCCCCAGGAACACAGAAGAATCTCCATCAGCTCCAATTCCCATTGGTAATTATTACAAGTAAAACTCTCTTTTCATCTTCTTTTCACACTGCTTGTTGTTGCATATATATGTTATAGTTTCTCTGTGTGGGATACATTTAAATATGCATATATATAATGACAGTGGTATAAAACTCTCTCTAAGAACAAAGCATGTTTCCTTTCAGCTATTCCATTTTGTCTGTGAAATAAAGTGTTATTATATCATGTATATAATAATCCTCATAATGGGAAAGGTGCAAACTGGGAGAATATTCCTTTCTTCCATAACTCACCCATTATCTGGTGATACCTGACATGTATTATTATTTACCCCCATTAACTGGTCACTCCATTTAATGTTAAATTTCTTGAAATGAAAGATATCTACTTCTAAAACAAAATGTGTATCCCTATATATGCTCAATTGGAGTGTAGCTAATAAACTTGGACGCGTTCATCCAAAACTGCAAAAACTAGAAAAAAAAGATTTTCCAATGCAGGAATCAATCAGCTTGTGAAATCTTGGATAAAGAATCCAAGTGAACTTAGAGAAGGTTGAACAATCGATGAGTCATGGCAAATTCAATTAATTTATAATAAATATCGGTTATCTTGCATGAGTTGTGAAGAATTGGTGTCACTGGCATTAACAAAAATAGCAAACTTTGCAAAAATAAGAAGTCTTTGACTCTCACTGGTGAGAGAGAGTTCATTATTATTATTATTATTATCATTATTATATATCAGGATGATATGTGAGTATATAAAAGGGAGATTAATGTGCCTATCTTGCACACTGCATTACTTCTCAAGATGTCAAGAAGAGGGGTTTGTCATGAAGAAGTATTTATTAAAAAAGGACTTATGAAAAAAAGACATTTATGAAAAAATGTGGATTCTTGAGCAAACTAGATTTATCAATATAAAAATTTCAAATGAACTCAACCTTCAAATTAAAACCAAAATATCACCCATTAAACAAATCATGGCATTGAATAACCCTAAAGGAGTTCAAATAGTGTTAAAAAGGAATGAATTAAAAAATTGTATATCAGTAAAAGTAATGACAAAAGTGCAAATGTCAGTAAACTTGGATGTGTGGGTGGTGCAATCAATAATGGCCCAGAATTGAAAATCAGAGAGTTGAGTTCCAATTTTAGTGTAAATACCTTTTCCATCCAGCTATGGATTAATTAGTAGGACTTGTATCAGTAAATCCTTATTATCTCAAAAAAATTCTTATTAATCCCAGGCAGAAGAGAAAGTGAGAGACATTTTGATCCCATGTAAAATACACAGATACTACACACTGATCTTAGTTAGAAGAGACAGAGAGTGGCATTTTGATCCCAGGCAGATCACACAGATACTACACACTGATCCTAGGCAAAGCATACAGATACTACATTCTGATCCTAAGCAGAAACAGTGAGAGGTGCTTTGATCTCAGACAAAGCACACTGATACTACACTCTGATCCTCAGCATAAGAGACAGTGTGAGACATTTTAATCCCAAGCAGAGCACACAGATACTATACACTGATCCTAGGCAGGGCACACAGATACTACAATCTGATCTTAGGCAGAAGACACAATGAGAGGCATTTTGATCTCAGATCACACAGATACTACACTCTGATCCTAGACAGAAGAGACAGTGTAAGACATTTTAATCCCAGGCAAAGCACACAGATACTATACACTGATCCTAGATATAGCACACAGATACTACATTCTGATTCTAGACAGAAGAGACAATGTGACACATTTTAATCATAAGCAGATCACACAGATACTACACACTGATTCTAGGCAAAGCATGCAGATACTATCATCTGAAAATAATATTTATTTGATTCTTCATGACTGCAAATTTAATACATTGTCATCAGTTTAACTTGGAATCCACCCACCTATGAGGCTGGGAACTGCTCATTGTTGCAACCATTGTCACAAAGACATCAGAATACACTAACCCTTCTTTAATAACACAGTGTCTAAATGTTGCCTTGCAGGTGGTTCCAATGAACTTTGCAATTCAAATGGAAAAAAATGAAATAATTCCAACCACAGTAATTTTGAAGTTGGTGAGAATACAATGGAAAATAATGAAAATTCAAAGAGACTTGCCGTCACTTGATTTATTGCAAATATTAAAAGATACATTGGATGGGAAAATGCAATAAAGTAATAATACAAAGTCAGTTTAGAACATATCTGACCATTTTCAATATCTCAAGATTAAAATTGCATGGCAATAATGTAACCTGTCACCCAATCAGAAGGGATATCACTGCACATGTGTTAAGACACTCTCCCATGCATTTAGTCAATCAGCAGTGATATGACATTGAATGAGCATGAATACTGTGTGACTGACACATTAAAAATGATTGACCAAATAGATTTGTTATACCTTATATAAGTTATTTGGTGGGCACTTAAAAGTGGTGTAATTGTTAGTAAGCTTGTTTTACTGGATCATTTACAATTGAGTAGTGAGTTCAGTCCTTCCTGGGTGTTGCATACTTTTGGTCTTAGCTTAGAAAATTTCCATTGGGTATTTGGAAAAACAGCGCATCATCCAGATATGTCGATTCCCTCCCCAAGAAAGTCCACATTTGGTTCCATGTGACTTCTGTTTTTACCCAAAGATAAAATTGCCACAGAAATGTCATAGACATGATTAAGGAGAATGTGATGAGGTAGCTGATGGCATTCTTGAAATCGTACTTTACAGAATCTTCCAAAAAGGTAGAAGGGATGCTGGAATATGTGCTAGTTCTTAGAGACAGTAATTTTAAGAGGATTAAAGCGTTGTTACCCTAGAAAGGATTTTTTTGTTCTTGTTTTTATTCTTTTGTTTTTTTATATTAAGACTGACTACTTTCCAGCAGAGATCATATTTTTATATAAAAACACAAAAACAATATGGATGATGAAAATAACATCAAGTAAAAGATTTTATCAGGTTTTATCTTTGGTTCTTCTTGAAGGTTTATTAAATTCCATTTTGATCTGTTAATCTAGTATCAGTGTTTCCTGTGTAGATTGAATTGCTTTGTGTTCTTGTTCAAAATTATCCAGTTCTCTTTCGTCTTCCATTAGCGAATTTGATAACCGCTCCAGTAACACATTTAAACTCTGAAAGAAAATAAATGCAATAAGATAAAATTCCAGCTTTTTTTTTAAATATTTTTAGTTCATTTATTACTTTCTTATATTTGGAATTGTTAGACTTGCAGCTATGTCTGGAATGCTAAGAGTCAGTGTAAAATTTTATTCTAAGATAAATATAGATTTTTCAACCTCACTTGAATGTTTTTAAGACTTTGGACCCACAGTTCCATAAGCTTATTAAATTCTGGTTTTCATCTTGAAACGATAAGAAGAGAAAATTCTAAGCCACACCCAAAGACCCCGAATGCAACAAACACCTGAGGAAGGTTGAAAAACACATTGGTTAAAATGTCTTGGCATAAAAAAGATGAATATGCTTGTCTGAATAATGTGGAAATAACAGAAATCATTAATCCCAGAATTTCTGTCAACCATAACGTTTTTTTTGTTTTTTTTTAGAATTTAGTATAACAGAGTCTTTGAGTGTCTTAGAGGAACAGAAATCAAAAGAAATATAAAACGTTGTTCTAAAAGGTGTTTCCCAGATTTCATACATAGAGAGGCCATTTTGTTACTGATGATTGCAGTAAGTGTAAATAAAAACAGTTCTAATCATTGGTCAACATAACACAACTGCATTGTAGTTTCTATTTAGAATGTTTAAGATTGCACTTAACCAAGAAAGGACACAACCTGCATTGCTCAAGAAAAATAAAAACTAGTATCATTGAAAATTTTGAGATAAAAATGATAACTTTTATTATCATTTTTTGACTCGTTTTTACTTCCAACTCAATTTTTAGTTGCAGATTGTCACAACTTTAGTCAGGTAATATTTGCCATAGAATTGATGGCCTAAGTTTCAAACTAAAATTTAAGATGAAAGCTGTGGAGTCTAACAGAAGTTTGAAAATCTACCTGCTGCATTTATTTCCATGGCCAAAAATAGACATGACATAAGACTGCTTCTCAGCCATTAAGAATCCATCAGAGTAGCATAAAAAAAACTAAAAATGATCTCCCTTCTTTCCCCCTCATTTTTCTTTTCTCTCTTTTATCAGTACATCCATTAGGCCAAGCCCCAGGAGTCCTTCCCCCACCAGGCATTACCTCTACTTTGGTAAGGGGCTGGGTTCATTGCCAAGTGTCTGAGGCATCCCCAAAAGGGGATGTGCTGAGAGGGCTTTGGCAATTTATCCACAGTATTGCCATTAAACCCATTTTAAACCTCAACCATGTATCATTTCTGGTGCAACATCGGTGCTCTGGTAAATACAATCTGCAGTAACGGATGTCATGTTTTCAACTCTAGATGCAGCCGCCACAGACAGGAGATAATTCACTGTCCTGAAAAGAAACTCCACCTTTTATACAATTTTCAGACTCTTTACATGCAAACTACCATTCATCGTCATTTTTTTTCTTGTTATAAAATTATTTTTTGTTTTTTCATACAGACAGAGAATGGTTTGGTTTTAATCACTGATTGTATCTCATCTTGCATAACTCTCTCTCTCTCCCCCTCCATCTCTCCCCCCCCCCATCTCTCTCTCTAACAAACTTCCCAACACCTACTATAATTTTAGGGTGAGGGAAGTACGGGGGGGATATCAGTTGTGACTTTTAAGCAAAACAATCACAAGGTTTTATCTCAATTTAGTTTTAGAGATTCACCTTTAAATGTTCCAACTGTATTTAATAACAAATGACTGGAAAAAAAATAATTCACATCATAAAATAAATACAAGTCAATATTAAAAATAATACATGTTAATGTTTCATTTAAAAAAATAATATTGTTGCTATTAAAATAATAAGTGTAAGCAATGAATATTCAATTAATAAGAATGATGAATAACAAGTCAATATTTCAATGCTTATTCACACCATTATCATAATGTTATGAATGTTATGATTATATAAATAAATATCAAAACATCAGCTACTGTTGTCCGTTAATAAAATGTAAATGGCCAACAAGTGAAGTTTTTCAAAATGATTTTACAATTATAACAGACAATGTCTACTTACAATATCTGTAACTATTCGTTGATGTAACTTATTGAAAGGAACACATCCATGCAATAAAGTTTTTGCTTCTTGAAACTTGTCAAGTTGATTCAGTAATGCATCCATAATAAAACCTGATCAAAATAAATGACAATATTTAGTTGTGTTATTTGGTTCAGTTAATACTAAATTACTATTACAAATGGCAGGGATATTAAATTTGATATAATTATTTCAACATTTATAAACATCTCACGATCTTGCAAATGTACATGGAATTACAAGGAATTGGTTTTAGAATAAAACACTTTTCTAAAATTCAGCCAATCAGAATTCATAACTTTCAATGCCAAATGTCCTACCATCAAGAATTCTATTTTGTTCTTCAGTCTCTGTCCAAAGGCGTCCCTGTTGAGCCCAAAGGTTCAATAATTCCTCAAACAAGAAAGAATCCAATAAATTCTGTTGGGTCACACGATTGACCTGTAAAATTAGAAATAAAATATAAATGCTCAGAACTTGCACATGAGACTCACCATTAGAGACACATGTATGTTAGCATGAGAGAACAAATGAAACAATATTGCTTGTGAGGTGAAAGGAAAAGAAGACAAGAATTGTTAATATAAGATTCTTTGTATTGTTGATACAGAGGATGTGAGTGGTATGTCTCTTTGTGGACAAGGGAAGTGACTTGAAGGAAGGGTAGAGTTGATAGGGCCTGGAGTAGATGTTTGTTTTGGGATGGTTGACCAAGATCAGTGGTGATGATGTTGAACTTGCCGGTAGTGGATTGCCCATTCACAGTGATTCTGTTTCAGTCACCATCAGTGTCTTTTTTAAAAGCAAATGTGGTGGCTCATGAATCCATCTTTATTCATGTTTTTTTTCTTTGGCAGCAACGTTTGTGATTGGTTTCTTTTATATTATATTTTAGATTTTTTGAGGGGATTTGTTTTATGGGCTGGATGTGATGTTCAGTCCTCACCTTTTTATTTTTAGTTTTGCTTTCTTAGAATTCACATCCGGCCAACATGTAGAGTGAATCAGAAAGTGATCTATTTTGAAGTAGAGTATACCATCACAAACCTCACAACAACTTTCATATTTGTAGTTATTATTGCAAGATTGTGATTCAAACCTTATCTTCAGTTTTAATGATATTTTTGTTGAGGTAAAAAGATACCATTTACCCCATTCAAATTTGAGCATATTTTTAAATCTCTTAAAATAATATCAGTTAATAAGTGTCAGAAAAAAATCAATAAATTAATAAATGAATTAATCAGAAGAGCCATATCAATAAATTTTATTGATTTAAGGAATTAATCTCATAGCAATTAAATTTTTTGAAAGCAAATTTAGACAGATTACAGGCTGAATTTCTGGGATAAGGAGTTATCATTATTTACATTTGGACTAATGTCCTTATTTTTGTTGCTGTTATTACGATGACGATGTTCAGCTGTTGAGCCATCTAACCTTCATCAGGTGTATATTGATCTGGGTAGCCTACAGGAAATTCTGAACTGAACCCTTTATTTAATTTATGGGGGTAAACTGTTCTCATTCCACTGCTCATATCTAGGGATATTGCATCAGTTTTTTTATTTTTATTACTGCTCCATTATTGCTACAAGAGCACCTTACTGCACTTTCTTGGTCGCATGTTTTCCACTGAACTGAGATGGAACAACTGCATTGAATCAATAGCTGCATCTACCACAAGGAAAGGTGGTTCTCTTCACCAGAAGGTTTTACTCATCTGAGTCCATCCTTCACATCTACAAATCTACCATTCATCTACACATGGAATACTGTTGCCATATATGGTCTGGTGCCCCCGCCGTTCATCTTGAGGTTCTCGACAAAATCCAGAAATGGATATGCAATGTGATCAATCCTGATTTGAGGTCTTGAATCCAGTCACTTTCTCACCGATGTAATTTGGCTTCCCTCTGTCTTTTCTATAAATATTTTCATGGCAACTGCTCTGATGAGCCATTTTCACTGGTGCCCCAACTGCATGAATTATCTCAGTCCCACCCTTTTACAGTTGAAACAGTTAAATGTAACTACCTCTTCTACTCAAACAGGTTCTTCTCTCACACTTCACGACAGTGGAACTCTCTTCCTCTTATTTGTTTCCCTGACAACTATAATCTTTAAAAATTTAAATGTAATGTCAATTGACATCAATTGACAGACACACACACACACATACACACACACACACACACACACACACACACATGCAAACACACTCTTACCCTACCTACCCACCCAAACCAAGCAAGTGAAACCCTGAATAAATAATTGAATATATTGGAAGCAGGTTTCAGAGGTATCAGTTCTCACTCCTTAACCTCTTTTTTCTCTTTTCTTCAATTGTAGCCATTTTGACTTCCAGTTTTCTAGACATATACTGTCATTGTAAATTCTTGAGCATTCTAGTATATATATATATATATTATTTTTTATATATACAAAAGAATTACTTAACTGTAATTGTCTATATCAATCCTTGTGGTTACAGCCCCAAGTCACAGTTTTATGGTACTGTGTTCACTTTTCAAGAGGTAAATTAGTATATTAAATATTTCCAATGCTCTATTTTTAATACTGAGTGCTATATGAAAATATCTGCTTCACTTTTAAAATTTTAAATTTTAAATTGTGTGTATATATATATATATATATATATATATATATATATATATATATATATATTAATTGTGTATTTGGGCAGCAATTCTTCTTTTATACAAGTTTCATTAAAGACAACTGACAAGTTAATGCAGTTAAGCTTTTTATTTAATTTTTCTTATTAGTTCCTATAAGTGTTTTCTTTTTTGGGACATAAAGTGTGCAAATGTTCTGCATATCCAAGTGCTTTCAGCCGTTCTTTTAGCCATTATCAACGATGAATTTTTATTTTTATTTTTAATTGAATGTATAGATTTTTTATATATGTATTTAGAGTTATAGAATGCTTTATTTTACAAACACACTCAGCACATTGTGATCGTGTTCATAATTAATGTTATTGGCTTTTTCTTTTTATTTATAGTGCTTCCATTAGTTTTAGTCTTTCTTTGCATGTGGATGAGGCTATTTTATTTGTATTTTCTTCAAGTATGATGCGGATGGAGTTTAGTAGGTTTCCATGTGTGTTTAAATAAATCCAGCTATGGTGAGAGAGGTGTAACATGAGTCTTCTTGATAGGCATGTAGTGTTATGTCCAATGTAATTATTCATGAATTTGGTTTGATCAGAAACACAGTTCCTTAAGGGGCAAAGTAAATTCAAAAATAATATTGGTTCTCTGTAATTTAGATCTTGCAGTTGTGTTGTTATTGTTGATCATAAGTTAGGGTGTTTAAAAATGATGTGTGTGTGTGTGTGTGTGTGTGTGTGTGTGTGTGTGTGTGTGTGTGTGTATACACACACCCACACACACATATATATTAAAGTGGACAGTGTACAAACAGGCCTGAAGAATGCATTCAAGTAAGAAACAGGCTGTTGCCACTCAGTGTTGACCTCAGTGTCCACTGTTATATTTACATAGACTCTATCCCTAATATTAAGCACTTTTTAGCCATATATATAAATATATATATATAAATATATATATATATATATATAAATATAAATATATAAATATATATATATATATATATAAATATATAAATATATATATATATATATATATATATAAAATATATATATATATATATATATATATATATATATTTATATATATATATATATATAAGTGGACACTGAGTTCAACACCAAGTGACAATAGCCTGTTTTATGCTTGAACACAATCTTCAGACCATATATATGTAAAAACAGTGAGAGAGACCAACTATTCATTATATATATTCATCAAATATAATTTCTTTAAAATATATAATATTATATTAGTATGTAATGTTTGCAAATAAATTAAAAATTTTCTCTGTAAACTACATAATATATTTTTTATTAAAAATGAATTGTTTATTTTATATTTGCAAAATAAATATACAACATACAAATGAACATTTTAATTTTTTTAATTTCAGACATCACTCTGAATTTAAAAATCAAGTCATTAAAAAATAAAATAAAGAAAACTGAAAAGTCAAAAAGAGAATGTTCAAGAACATTTTCCAGGCAAAATCCACCCAGAACAATAAAAGGGAATTGGTAAGAAATACAGCAAAATCTTTTACCTCTTTTGAGTCTTGAAAGAATTGTTGTTCCATTTCTATTTCTATTGTGTCAGCTGCAATTTCATGCAACAAATCTGACATAACAGGATTCAGAATTTTGTCAACCAGAAAACATTCTTCATACAATTCATTCAATACTTCATTAACCTGAAAAGTAAAACAAGATTATTAATATTTACTAAACTATCAAAGTATGGCACAATGCTACAAGTTTAAAGCACCCAGTTGGGGGTCAAACTATTAAACAACTGCGTACAGGTCATTGGTCAAAAGGGAAAAATGTTTTAAAAATCCTCAAGAATTTCTAAGTAAGGGAAGTAACTCAGGTAAACTAAATAACCATTATTTCCCTTGAATCATAAAAAATAAAATAAAATTTTTCACTTTTCCCCATTTCTGAATAATACTAAAAGCTACTTCTTACAGTGATTTTCACCCTGTACAAAGCTCAAGAGTCACTCGAGGTAAAGAATTACAGAGTAGGAGGTACTACTCTAAGCAAGGCGATAACAGCACTAAGGTGCATGAGGCTAATGAAAGTGAAAGAAAAATAAAAGATTTTAAAAGGAACCAGAAATAGGAAACAAACAATATAACTCGACTACTGTTCAAAAGACCAGAGAAGGGTGTGAACCGGACGATAGGTGAATCTATCTACTCCTATTGAGGGAAAAAATGCAAATAAATAGTAAATAAACGTTCAAAGCAGAGACATTAAGTACTTCAAGCAAAAAAGAAAGAAAAAAAATCAGTGTAAGACTTTAAAGCCATTTTTTTTAATCATGAGAAGTTTTCAAATAATATTATTTAATATTATATAAAATAAGTGAAAGAATGAGTTCATATTGCTATCTCCTCAAGTAAATCTGCTCTTCAAGATGAAAGAGAAAAGATTTCTGGGTAAAACTTATATATTATGAGACTGGTAAAAAAAATCATCATATATCAGTCTACAAAAAACTACAATTAAACTGCAAAGAAAAATACAAGAGACATTTTAAGAACTTGATATAATATTGAAAATTATCAAATATGAAGTCTTTGACGAAGTTTTAAAAGAAATAAGACATTTATAGTTTTTATAGCTCTTTTTTCAATATCTGTAAATTGTTAATCACCATGACTGTTTTTATAAAAAGTAATGAAGTGGTTAATTCTTGCTTTCTTCATATTTCAGAGTTTTTCTTTCTTAGTACAGTTCTCCAAACAAGGCTAAAGAGCCCAGTCTGTATTCTGCCCTCTTGTTTTATTACAAGTTAGTGAAAGAAGAGGCAAATTCATGCTTTTCCAAAGATATTAGCATAGAATGAATCTAATAGCAGCAAGTGGAATTTGAACTTGACTCAATGAATCCATGCTCGACAAAGATAACCATTAAGTCACTTATATATCTCTCTCTTTGACAATACTTCAGTGTAAATACCCATTGTGTGTGTGTGTTTAATTCTAGATTCAGTCAAAAATGAAAGAAAATGGCCCTCACCAAAGTGTAGCCATCTTGTTCCAAAATGATCTCAGCTGTGAAATCAGCAATAACAGACAAGATGACCTCAGTTTCCAAATATTCTTCACACACTTCCCTCAGTGTGTTTCGTACCAAACGAGGGATCATGTCAGCAAGCACTTCATCACAGAGAAGCTTCCAGAGAATTTTGTCCATGTGAACAGCTGGAGGAGTCATCAAAAGTCTGGAAAATAAGGGAAGAAATCCTTTCATGAAATACAAAAAATTCAGTGAAATAAAATTTTTTAATTTTATGTATGCAAAAAAATCTAGTGTTCTTGTAGAGAAGCAACAGTGG
Source organism: Acanthosepion pharaonis (assembly GCA_903632075.3). Classification (NCBI taxonomy): domain Eukaryota; kingdom Metazoa; phylum Mollusca; class Cephalopoda; order Sepiida; family Sepiidae; genus Acanthosepion; species Acanthosepion pharaonis. The sequence goes on from CAHIKZ030001046.1 coordinate 4,538,998, forward strand.
GCCTTAGAAATATTTATCAGAAACTTTCGGAACACTTCAAAATAAAGGAAGAGAATTAAAGATATGTGTGACAGAGAGAGAGATCCAAAAAGTGAATTTAGTAATCAACAGTGCTAAAGAATTAGGATGAAGGTGCTAATTACTTGGGTAGAAGGGATTCTGGCGTAATTCCAGAAATGTTTATTTTTTTTCTCTTGTTTTTTTCTCTTAATAATTGTTTCTGAGGTTGAGTTATTAGTTAATTAAATGTAATAATTCCAGAATGATTAAGAGACGGGTTCGTTAAAGTAAAGTTTGTGATAAATGGCGAATTGGACTTTTGGGTGGTCTGAATGGCGGAATTCAACCAGACGGAATAAGTGGTTTTGGCAAAACTTAAGTAGACGTTGTCTGCGGAAGACCCAGCAGGAGAGCCAAATCTGATATTTAGTATCTCTTAAAAACTGGGTTCCTGCAGAGTTTCGGGGACCGGAAAAGCTTGCATGGTGACCAAAGGCTATTTGCATATTAAAATTCGGGGGCAGTGCCTAAAGATGGTTTAGCTCCGCCTCTCTCTATATAAGCTGCCCGCATGCTTGAGTTAGTCAGATCACAGAACCAGGGAGAGAACAGAGTGGCTCTTAGAATGTGGCAGAATGCGGAAGAGATGGCTTGTTGGAATTTACTGGTCTAGTTGGTTGGTTGTCACGCACCCAAGAGGTCTGATCCGAACCCAGAAATAGAAACAGACCCTGTATGAAACCAGTTAATTTTGCCAACAAAGCTGAGAAACCAAACTGCTATAAATACACGCTCCGACGAAGATCCCCAAATTACTTCCATTAGATCAGCCAAAATTGTTTAGGCAGAAATTTTCCTACTCTCTCTCTCTCTGCCGCTTCCGACCCCAAACAAGTGAACCTCGTTACAACATTTTGTACTTGTGTAAATTCTTCAGTAGTGAAATAAAAACAGTAGCCTTAAAGGGCTCTTTGTACAGGAACCGAAAGAGTTGCTTATTTTTTTTTTTCCATGTCTTTGCAGCTACGACAAGAAACTTTTTTTTTGCATTTCCTTTCAGTGTAATACCCGGCCATTTCCTCCCCTTCCCTTCCAGACTATTCTGGGGAGACCGATACACTGCTGTTCAGATCAAGAATTCACAACATGACGAATAGTGGTGGTTCCTTCAGTTTACCGGGGGGAGATCAGGTGAATTTCTTTTTCGGCCAGAACCACCGGGGAGACAGGGCATAGCTGCAACAGGCAGGGTTTATTACATGAGATATGAACAAAGAATATATGTTTATTTAATTGACTTCAATTGGGGTGAGTCCTTTCTAAATCTAGTTGTCAAAAGTTTGTTTGTCTAGGTAGTTAGTTTAGGAGTCATACTTTGATAGCAATTGGCAGCTGTCAGGAGTGTGATTACTTTGACATGTTGCAGCATCACTAGTGTGAATTCTCAGCCCTCAAAAAGGATGAAAAAATGTCTTAAGTGGCCACTTATTTCTTCAAGCAACATGCCTGGTCTGGTTTCTGTTTCCTCTACTGCCATCTGTCAGCTGTCCTTTTATATACAATTTTGAAAGGCTCCAGACTACTTGTCGCAAAGCTTGGCTTTGGCTAACATCAAAAATCTTTGTTCTTTTGATTGGCCAAAATTCTTTTATTTATTTTTCAGCATTTTTTTCTTTTCCATTTTTTATAGCGTAAGTTATGCATGAAGCCTCTCTTATTTTGGTCATTTTCTAGTCACAGTGACTTGACCCTGGACTAGCAAACTTCCATTTCACAGCAGTTGTTCAGTCTTTTCTTTTTCCTCTTTTTATATGAGAGTTGCTTTCACATTAGTTGAGAGAGAAGGTAGGGAAAGAGAGAAAGTGAGAGAGAAAGAAAGAGAAAGGGAGAAAGAAAGACATGGGTTTTTAAAGAAAGCAAATGCATTCTTTAAATTTGATTTTTTTTTAATTTTATTTTCATATTTTAATTTTGACATTTGAGCACACCACATCCTAAAAGTCATAAGTTGTTTTTAAATCAAAATTAACGTTTTTTATATTTAAATGTTTAAAACTTCATGACTTTACGGATAGGAAATAAGTGTGCACACACGCATAGATGTACACACACGCACATATGCAAACCTTTACACAATAAAATTTTCTAAAATAAATTTAGCTTCTGTCCTGAAGATGATGTAAACAAACATTGAAATATGAACAAAATGAAATGTTTTTTTTTTTTTTTTTTTTTTTTTTACTAACTATTGACTATTCCATTAAATACGCAAACTAGTATATGCTTGTTATTTTGATCTCAAGATTTCGGACAATATGTTCTTTGATCTTACTCTGGTGTACTTGGTAGTGTTTGATTGTCAGCCAGTATGTGTGTGTGTGTGTGTGTGTGTGTGTGTGAATGTTAAACATATCATCTCCTAAATTCCCAATTTTAAAGAAATAAATCATTCATTGCTGTCAATATTGTAGGGTTTTCATTTTAAATAATACTTTTCTTTTTAAATTCCTGTGTAACCTACTGGCGTTCACAACTCTTTATGGTTGACATGTCTAACAACACACCTATCACTTCTCAACTCACACACCACACTCCCCCGACTCCGATCTCTGCCTCTTCTCCTTATTTTCCTCTTAGTCACAAATCACTAGCTTCATTAGCTTTATAGAATAATATCAACCTTACAGGTCCTCTGACTTTCTTTCCCTCCTCTGTTGGGGTGGGTGTGTCATTTCCATAATATTGATTTGAGTTTCCCAAAACCTTACGATATTGGGATTGATGGCAAAGTTTAGTGTGAACCCCTTATACAAGTTGTGTATCACAGACAGAATTGAGTAATTCCTGCCTGTAGCCATAGTAAACTTTTGTCACTTGATCCAAGTACATGTCAGAATTCAGGCTGGAATAAGAACTCCTTCAATAAAATGCACAACACTTTTGATAACAACAGTTTTATTGAATATAAAAAAAAACTGGTTGAATAAAATGTTTCTATTTGCTACTACAAATCAAGTACTCTACTGCGGGAATGGTTATTTGGAAACTGTAGTCACAGCTGCTAAAGTAATAGCCAGCTACTCAATCCTTCCTCAATTCTTCAGTCATGCATGTGTCTGTGTGTTCACTCAGGCCACTGAAATACAAGTGTGTCTCTCAAGTTTGATGTCTGTTCCGCACTCAGAAAAATGGCCACTAAGCAAAATTCATGATGGCTTTATTTCTGGAAATCTTTTCCAATAACAATGATTAATGACTTCACTTTACCTAGCCAGGCCCCAGAAAATGACAATTCACAATACCCAATTTCATTATCTCCATATACCTGTAAATTGACATGCTTGCTTTTCTTACCAGTTAAGGATTCTTTGTTAGAAATCCAAAATAATGATTATGATAAAAATTGTCACTGAAAAGGGACATCATAATCTTAGTAAATCTTACTAATTATTCATATGGGATTGCCTTTGTGTTTAAAAATTTTCATAGACATCTTTCTATAAAGATAATTGGGTTCTTGGGCAATTCAATGTAAAAAAATCTCAAATCTTGGAACATAACAAAAGACAAATGTTTTATTTCTTTGCCTAAAATAATAATTTTCCGTGCCCACACACATCTTCTACTGATTGCAAAGTGTACACTAATGTCGGGATTCTAGTTTCTCAGGATCCAAGAAATTCATACAATACATTAAACAAATCTTTTTCTCATCAGCATGAAGTGAATAGGGTTCAGTATCTCAGATTTGCTCAAATTTACTGAATCTTGTCGAGTTAAATCTAGGTTCAATTCTCTTGGAACTGTTTTTAATTTCAATTTATTATTTTAAAACATAAATTTTAATACGTTTCATTTTTAATTTTATTCTCAACTATTCAACTTATTCTCCTGAGAATTTTAATAATTACTAGCAGCATGGCCCGGCGTTACTTGTGCTTGATTCAAAAATTGTACGACTCATACAGCAATCACTATCACTTAAAATATTTTTGCCCTTCCTTGCCTTTAAAGGAGTGCCCTTTGCTGTGCTGATGTTGCTACATGCCTTACTTCTTGCCTATCTCACACTGCAAATTTTTTCTAAGCTCTATACTAAACATTAAATCTGTTACGAAAAAAGAACTAAACAAAATGAACACAAAACAATCAGCTTTAAAAAAGGATCAAAAAGAACCAAATGAAAAAAGAATGTTAACAACAAATACTTTTTCACACCCAACCCAGTTCTGTAATCAGAATCAACGTTGAGTTTAAGCAAATGAATGAGCCAATTGGAGTAAAGTGCCATGCAGATTTAAATTTTTCCCACTTCTGACTTAATGCAGCTATCGATTTTTTTGCATGCTAGCATGCTAGTTAACATTCGTGTCAGTCAGCTGTTGGCTCTCGCACGCTGGCCAATAGAATCTTCCTACCTATTCGTGGCAGCCAGCTATAGGCTCTCACTCTGGCCAGTAGAAAATGGTTGCAAACTACATGAAAACTGCCGTAGAAGCATGAAAAAATCAATTATTTCCACTATCGATGGGAGTTGGGAAATGCAAGGTCAGTCTTGGCCTTCCCGCTAACTTGGAGCATGTGCATGTAAATTTTGGTGCAAATCCATCGAAAATTGTGGCCATGCATTCGTTACACACACACACACATCCTGCCTTTTATAGATAGAGATTATCCAATTAGTTGCTACTCTGAATCATCATCCTGTAATTTCATACATTTAAACCGTTCCAGTACCTTGTTACATTTATTTTTTCCAAGAATAACAAAAGGAAACATAAGCCAATTCTTGTGGCTTACAAGAACATTACATTGAAACACCAGTTAAGCAAAGTTAAGCCTGATCAGTATGTAGATGACTGACTACTTAGAATAACAGGTATTGTAACCTTAGATGTGCAGGTTGTGTAATGGATAATGGCTCAGAATTGTTAATTGGAGAGTCGAGTTCCAATTCCCATTGATTTCGTTATATTCACTTAAGTACAAATACCCTTGGGAAAGCTATGACTATCTCTTCTCTCCCCAGCTATGGGTTAATTAGTAAGACTTACATCACTAAATCATTATTATCTAAAAAGAAATTCTTACAATCTAAAACTATTTTCTGGCTTTAAATAACCTGCAAAGGATTGATAAGAAAACAAATCCATGAATCAAACCAATTCTTGTATCCACTTCATTTACAATACATGTAATTCTGTATCTTAAATGTGATTGTTTCAGAAAGCTTTTACCAAAAATGAACATTAAGCACTTTCTAAATTTTATCTGCAATGATTTTTACAAATAAAAGGCAGCTTCTCTCAGATTCATTTAATTTTTATTTTGTTTCTTTTTTTTTTAATTTTTAAATGAAAGTGTATGAGTTGTTTCTTTTATATAATATCAGATTTATCAAATTCTTGACTGGTGACTGAAATAGTTGCATTTTGATGCAAGTGAACTAATCTTTATAAAAGCCTTGACAAAAGCAAATTTTTAAATAGATTTTCAAAGAAGTCAAACTCTCACCACTGGGAAAATTACTTCATCTAATTCTTTCTCATATTTCTACTCCAAATATTTGGCCTTGTGCCAAACTAAGCTAAAAGTGGAGGTTGAAGAACCTAATTCTACAATATAAAAACAGAATGTCAGAAGTTTATATTAAATATTTCTGATGTTTAAATTTAGACATTTTTAACTAAAATTGGCAACAATGACATTGAATGAATGATTATGACATCAAGAGAATGATTATGTATTGTATAGAATGACATCAAGAGAATGACATCAACAGAATGATTATGTATTGTATAGAATGACATCAAGAGAATGACATCAACAGAATGATTATGTATTGTATAGAATGACATCAAGAGAATGACATCAAGAGAATGATTATTGTATAGAATGACATCAAGAGAATGACATCAACAGAATGACATTGTATAGAATGACATCAAGAGAATGACATCAAGAGAATGAATGATTATATAGAATGACATCAAGAGAATGACATCAAGAGAATGACATCAAGAGAATGAATGATTATGTATTGTATAGAATGACATCAAGAGAATGACATCAACAGAATGATTATGTATTGTATAGAATGACATCAAGAGAATGACATCAAGAGAATGATTATGTATTGTATAGAATGACATCAACAGAATGACATCAACAGAATGATTATGTATTGAATAGAATGACATCAAGAGAATGACATCAACAGAATGATTATATATAGAATGACATCAAGAAGAATGACATCAGAATGATGTATTGTATAGAATGACATCAAGAGAATGATTATGTATAGAATGACATGAATATAGAATGACATCAAGAGAATGACATCAAGAGAATGATTTATTGTATTGACAATAGAATGAACATGTATAGAATGACATCAAGAGAATGACATCAACGGAATGATTATGTATTGTATAGAATGACATCAAGAGAATGACATCAACGGAATGATTACATTGTATAGAATGACATCAAGAGAATGACATCAACGGAATGATTATGTATTGTATAGAATGACATCAAGAGAATGACATCAACGGAATGATTAAGTATTGTATAGAATGACATCAAGAGAATGACATCAACGGAATGATTAAGTATTGTATAGAATGACATCAAGAGAATGACATCAACGGAATGATTATGTATTGTATAGAATGACATCAAGAGAATGACATCAACGGAATGATTATGTATTGTATAGAATGACATCAAGAGAATGACATCAACAGAATGATTATGTATTGTATAGAATGACATCAAGAGAATGACATCAACAGAATGATTATGTATTGTATAGAATGACATCAAGAGAATGACATCAACAGAATGATTATGTAGAATGACATCAAGAGAATGACATCAACAGAATGATTATGTATTGTATAGAATGACATCAACGGAATCAACGGAATGATTATGTATTGTATAGAATGACATCATGACAAGAGAATGACATCAACAGAATGATTATGTATTGTATAGAATGACATCAAGAGAATGACATCAACGGAATGATTATGTATTGTATAGAATGACATCAAGAGAATGATTATGTATTGTATAGAATGACATCAAGAGAATGACATCAACAGAATGATTATGTATTGTATAGAATGACATCAAGAGAATGACATCAAGAGAATGACATCAAGAGAATGATTATGTATTGTATAGAATGACATCAAGAGAATGACATCAACAGAATGATTATGTATTGTATAGAATGACATCAAGAGAATGACATCAGAATGATTATGAGAATGACATCAAGAGAATGACATCAAGAGAATGATTATGTATTGTATAGAATGACATCAAGAGAATGACATCAACAGAATGATTATGTATTGTATAGAATGACATCAAGAGAATGACATCAACAGAATGATTATGTATTGTATAGAATGACATCAAGAGAATGACATCAACAGAATGATTATGTATTGTATAGAATGACATCAAGAGAATGACATCAACGGAATGATTATGTATTGTATAGAATGACATCAAGAGAATGACATCAAGAAATGATTATGCTTTTTAAGGAATGACATGAAGAGAATGACATTGAGTGAATTAATATGTTTTGCATCATCATGATAAAATATTTACCTTGGCAAAAATTCAGCATTTGGTGACTTTGTAATGTCTTTCCTATAGGAAACATATTTCTGCCAAGAAGTGGACCCAATTTCAGACTGACTCTTCTTATCTTCTGTGTTCAATCTTGAATCATTTTCATTCCATTTTTGTTTGAAACTTTTCATAAATAAAAATAAAAGAATTTATCATTAAAAAATCAAAAGTGTTTTCAGGCATCCAGAATTGATTGTCTGGCAAATGGCAGCAAACATTACAGTTATTGACAAAAGAAAATTAATGGTTGAATGCAATTCTTTTAGACATTTCCTCATTGTTAAGAGATCTTTTCTCGGGAGAACGACATATTCCAGTTGCTTTGATCTCAGTCAAGAAATATATGTATGCACACATACACACACACACGAAGGTATACACTCATACACATCTGTATACATATACAGAGAAGTATGTTCACATACAAACACATATATATGTACACATACACAGAAACAGTCATATACATATATACATATAAACACACATTTACAGTTTTACAGCTCATCTTAACAGCTTTTCATATTTATTTACATTCAAATAAACTGCAAAGTATAATATAATGTAAAGGCTTGTTTTATGTACCATGACTCTTCAGGACGTGGATGATTGTGGCTCTCCACAATTTCCTATCCTTTACAGCTCTTAGTAATGTTTGTCTTTTTACTATCCCTCCTACTCTCTGTTCTGCTATGCATCAATACAAACCTTGTTACATAGTTTACACCCTGTTCCCCTCCCACCTTCACTATGTCCTGTGAGTGTCAAATTCTCCAAGTCCTCTTTCCTCATTATTTGTTCCAAACATTTCAGCTGTCTCTTTCTGATTTTACAAGTACATATATGTATATTATATCTCTTTGGAATCAGGATGATCCAATGACTACCCTTCATCTGGTGCTTGAACATCTAGTATTGGGATTTGTACCCAGATGAGGATGGAACAGTTATAATTCAAATTTTAAAATAAGTGAAAAAATTAGTGATTTTAAAAGTTTTTAATTTATATTCAGTTTAAAGTAACACAAAATCTTTGTGGATTTAAAAAACAAACTTTGTGAATTAAGGAAATCAATTTTATTTCTTGAAAATGGAAAGGAATCAGAATTAAAGAGAGAGGTTTCAAGATATGAGATGATTTGGAATTTCAGCCCAAATCAGAGTTTGGGCCCAAAATGGTCTTTTGGCTGAAATTGTACTTTATAGCCTGATTCAGACTTAAAGTGAGGTTTTGAAGTTCCATGGAGTGAATTGAGGAATTCAAACTTATTTCTTCAAAATTATTATTGCTGTTTTCTAAGCTGGACCAATGGTCACTTCAGTTTTGGGTCTAATTAGCCCTCCATAGCGGCTTTTAAATGAGTTAATTTATGAACTCATGCATATATTTATTTTTTTCCTTTCTATGACCTTTTGGGAACATTCCAAAAGTTTTGGCATTCCATTTTGATAAAACAATTCTGGCTTCAATACAAAAAAAAATATCAATGAAATATTGAACATTGAAGTCTTTTTTAAATGTTTCAACATTTATAAAAAATTCTTCAGTTATTAAGACAAATGAAATCCAATGATGACACTAAGTCTATTGAATATGTCACATGCAGAAAAATCTGTTATGAATTTTGGGGCCAACAAAGAAATTAAATGAAATATAAGACACTGCCCAATACTTTTTACTGATAATTTATGTAAAACTTATTTTCCCACCATTTGGCTCTTTTCCATACTTTACAAATTTCTTACAGCTGTTGAATAGCAGTGAGTTTTTCAACCAATTCCAACATTGATTGAGTGGTTGTCATCTTCCCAAAGAGCTTGAAAGTCGTCACCTCCAAATTTTGCAAGTCATTCACAACATGAACTGCTTCCAACTAAATCATATCCATCAGCTTTTGTGTTGCTGATGCCACCTTGTCTAACTTAAAAAGGAACAAGTTTCAGTATAACCCATGTTCCTTCTAAGAGTATTGCCTACTACAAAGTTTTCTTTTATTTTCACAGTACAAAGCAACACTGAATACAAAACCAGTTTTCAATTTCTAATTTTCAAAAAGTTTCTGCCACAAATAAAGCCTTTAAAATTGCTATTCTTTGCAACAGCAAGGATATTTTTTTAATATTTTAACATTGGGTTTAATTTGATATTTTTCAGATATTTTATAGATATTTAGCATTCTGCTACCACTTTCTTTCGATGTCAATTTTTGTACAAACTAAGCACCAAAGTGGATCACAGAGCCTTGATATTTCTCTGACTCCTGATTGGTCAATTAATGTCAATATCATCCTTTCATCTATGTCTGTATGGTTAAAATTAATTTACTGCCAAAATCTATGTGTTCACAAGCCTATCATGTGATTCACATTAATTATAAATACTTAGTGACATCTTGATTCTTTCGCTTTTCTTCTTCACAGAACCACAACAATATAGTTCAGTGAAGAGTCCACATCTGTCTCTTATGGGAAGATGCTATGACACACACACATACATACGAACATTGCACATCTCTGAACTCATTCACTCCTTCAACTACAAGGACACAGAAACTTATCAACTTCTAACAGTGAGATTTTCTTCAGCAACAAATATGCCATTGTAGTGCCATGCCTACATTTTCTCCAATTCTAATTGGTCAATAAATACATACTAAAAAATAACAAGACAATTTATCTATCACATTCCACCATAGTAAATTTGTTCCTACACTTTGTTCAAAAACAAGCTTTGCTACAAAATCGCTGATTGGTTCATTTTCCGTCCAATTGGATATTTTTCATGTATATTCAAAAATATATCCAGCGTCTCTGCTGGGAGCCACCCTAGGTAGTATAAATATTGGATGCATTCCAAAAAACCCAGTTAGTAGTAGTAGTAGTTCCAGAACCACAGTCAAGTGTACCCAGAGACAATAGATCTCATCTACTCGCTCATGTATTTCATCCTACTCACTCTGCACGTACATACACAATACAGAACTTTATTTGAGACACTACCAGTTCTCAGTAGACACACCAAGTTAAATCAACTCTGTAAGTTGCAACAACTGAACAATTTTCTGAAAGAAATATTCTATTTTCAACACTGAACTCTGAACATTTTACTCAGACAAATCTTCTTTAAGACATTTCCTTACAGTCAAGGGGAAGCTACTTTTTTCTCCCCTTTTCACTTATATTACAACTATGTATTATTGTTGAATTTAATATACATATATTTCTTCGTTAAACAAAATTGGTTCTCATTGTTTTTTCCTTGATGTTTTAAATATTATGTATGAATGTTTATTACCTTTTCAACACGCAGCCACATTATCTATTTAACCCATTCAACATTGGTGACCACAACACTCAAGAAGTAATACATTCTACAATTGGTCAACCCGACGTTCTAATCAACATTCTACACCATCCGAGAGAATACAACTTTCGCATCTCAACAGAATTCATCTCTCTTCAGTGAATGAATTTGAGCAGCAAGAAACTTCCATATACTTATGCTGATTTCAACTCAAAAGTTTAAATTAAAAATAAAAACTACATTTTTAATACCAAATACAATTTTTCGATACTCAAGTGAAGCCTACATTTTCTCTCAATCAACAAGTTTCTTTGAACTTACACCAAATTTCAGCCTACAACACCTTATCGAAGAACATTCTTTCCACTGAAACTTACTATTATTATTTCTTGAACTGAAATCTTTTTTTCTGTGAGTTCAGATAAAAAAATATATATTGTTTAAAGTTTTAAGTAATTCAAATAACAGTTAAAGGTAAATAACTCCTGCTATATTTAAACAAACTTTCAACTATAGAAAATGTTACAAATTGTTTAATTGCATTAAACAGATTTATTGATTACAGATTCTATATCACTATTACACACTAATGAACATGCTTCACAGGAACACATTTCACCTGTCAAAAGAACATTTCCAAGTAACAAATTTAAACTTCAACTAAATCTCTAAGTTCACTGAATTAAATGTCTGTACAATTAAAATCCATTTACTTCTTAAGCCATTTCTCCTGTTGAATGTTATTTTCTTGTTTGCTTATTCCTTGTTAGCACATTTCTAAAGTAAAAATAGTACGGGTTGAATCGTAGGTGTTTCCGTTCTTTTTTATGGAATTTCTATGAAATTCTGTGCATTGATTGAATGATACAGACATATTTGTTCCCACTGAATTAAGACTTTGTATTGTAATGAGTGCTATACAAAAAACAAACTCTTCTTCTCTAGTCTGCTTGTTCAACCACTAAGTGAGAGATCACTTAGCAAAGTGATCTCTCTCCCTCTCTCCCTCTCTGATATATGTGTGTGTCTAAAGTTTTTTGCTATCGACTAACAATAAATCAAGAAAAAAGAATCATTTTGATCCTCAAACCTTTTTTGATGACGTCTCTGAAGTTGTTCTTTCCATTCAGCCATGATTACAACTATGAAACTTCGTTACTAGGAAACCAAGTATTGTTTCTCTAAACAAGGGACATAACTCTCATAAACCTTGGAAGAATACAACACCCGTGACGTTTGACATAAACATTCAAAGTCTTGGAATGGTTCGGCTCGTCACTAAAAAATCATTAAAAAAAAAAAAAAATAACTGTTGTGTTAAAAGATTCGGTTTTTATTTTTGCACAGTTTATTAGAGCACAAAAGCCCAAATTCTGAACCCATACTAATCATAAATTAATAATTTGGTTTTTTGGTAAATTTGCAGGTTTTAAGCCCCTGCTGACTGACGAGACAGATTTTTACCCGCAGTAGGTTACCATTTCTTTCTGCGGTAGACTGGTTATCATCCAAGGTCTATCCTGCTATTCACCCATAGCTGGGCGGAAAAGAGGATTCATACTTTTCCCAAGCACGTAAGTGAATGTAATGGATTCGACTGGAACTCGACTCTCTGATTCCTCAATCCGAGCCGTTATCCATTAATGCACCTTGTCTTCTTCACCATTAATAACAAAGCACAAACATAAGTGTACATGTACCCGTGTACGCACGTTTATGCGTATATATGTGCGCGTGCGTATGCCTATATACGTGCGTGCATAGATGTGCACGTGTACGTATACACTGGTGTATAAATACAAACATATGCACACAAATTCTAAAAATAATGAATAACTGTCTATATTTCTGAGATGAGGTATTATGTACACTATTTACATTATTCGGACTATTGTCCTCATCTTTGTCGGCATGTTCATCAAAACGTTTCGGCCATTGTACGCTCCGGCCTTCTTCAGGTGGTTGGAATGTCAAACTAAAGTAGACTGTTCTAGTTTCACATGGCATGTCTAATAGATGTCAGTTATCTCCTGTTAATTCCCCTCTCAAAGTTCTCCGCCGCCTTAACCAGGTATTGAACTGGATAAAGTGGATAAAGGCGTTAGTTAGATCAAGTGACAGGACCCAAAGTGTGTGAGTTCATTATATATATATATATATATATATATATATATATATATATATATATATATATATAAAATTTAAAAAATCTCTGGTTCTGGGGACTGATTTAAAATCCAGCAGACTCCAAGCGCTTCTGATATAAATAAAAAACAAACAACAGGCGGACAGAGACTCCCTTGATTTCTGAACATTGTAGGTGATAATGTATCAAATTTAATTTGATTTATGATTGCTACTAATCCTCAGAGATCCCAAGACATTTTCTCTCACGCACAGTTTTGTTTTTCTTTCATTCTAACCTGAGGAAGCCAAAGAGAGCAGACACTCTGACGAAATGCGTCGTTAATAAATTTTCCATTTTGTCTCATCATCTTGACATCTTTTCTAACAAATATAGTATTTTAAATGTACAACGAGTCGCGAACTAGTATTGCATAAAATTTATGATAGTTACTAGTTCAGTACTCGTCACTTCGCTGCTAGCAGGATAATCGATTTGCGCGCGCGCGTGTGTGTGTGTGTGTGTGGTTTAGATGAAGGGTCGGTAAAATGTTGTACTTACCTCTTCCATCTTGATTTCATATTCGGGTTCACCGTCTCACGAAGCCATACGTTGATATCTGAACACAGCAAAGGCACGCGGCAAAAAGAGAGAGCGGGGGGGCGGATTATTAAGAACACAATGAGAATATCACATTCATCATTCTAGGATTACAGGGAGAATATTCCGAACCTTAACCCTCCACTTGACACTTTGATCTTATCAGCCAGTTTACGAATGATATTCCATATAAAAAAAATACTTCTAAAATCCTGGCAAACACTGAGTCCAGAAATATTCTGACAACTGACATAAGACCTTTCATTGATTTCGATATTACAGTTTCAACACAAAAAGAGGATGAAGAGTTACAATATTTTCTTCGGAACAACGCCTTTTGTCCACAACTGAAGGGGATATGTATCCCTGAAGCAAGGCAATCCACGTGATATTTCAACCGGAAACTTACGACCTTTTACGCCCATACATTTGTGGCCATTGATAACATTAAAACCATCCACCTTAGGCGGTGACTTTAGTCTAGGAATCTCTCCGCTCAGAAATGGCTGCATACTTAACTATCTACTCTATTATGATAGATAACCGTTAACTCTACAAGAGTGTGCATCCTCCCTTTGGGTGGTCTCATTTTTAATCCTGTTGTGTGCCCAGCCATCCGCCTCACAAAAAATGATCACCCAACCTCGAGGCAGATAGTACTAAGCTACATGGTATCAGTAACACAAATAGAATGACCTGACATAAAATTGTTTACCATATCAAAAAGCTATAGTAAGAAATGCAAAATCAACTCCTAAATTTTTCCTGTTCCTTACAGCCGACTTGATTATGTCCATATCGATATTATGGACCCATTTCCTTCTTGCTAAGGATACTACTATCTTCTTAATTGTATCGAAATGCTATTGAAGAACAATTTATGGCAAATACATGTGAATGCAAGAACAATTTATTTTCCAGGCATTTTCATTTCAAACATTTGCGACATGCGAGTCGGAATGTAATTATTTTGAACACATACAACAAAAACTGTTTTTATTCTTTGCGAAGAACAATTTTTTTTTAAAATATAATGCAAATTTTGTCAATAACAATTTCAATATTTTTATCTAATTTCTTGTAAATTTTATGAATCTATTATCATCTGGCTTATGATTCGTAACAGCATTATTATTGTTATAATCACAACGTTTCGGCTGTGATACCCTCCGGTTTTCTTCAGGTATCTATTGTTCTATTCGGTAAACTTCCACTAGGTCATATATCAAAGAGACATATGGCCTGGTGGATTAAAGTGGCGGTTAAAATATATTGAGTTAATTGGCAGTTGAACGTTTAATCCCGGCATCTTGTCTTATTGAAAAATCACATCCACCGGTTCAGTTAAGCGGACAAATGACAAAGAAGTGGATAAGACTAGTAAGTATTAATTGATTTGAATTATCTCCCCTGTGCATGGAAAACGAAATATGAACAATCTACTCTTACACATTGAATAAAGTGTTCACCTCAAATTTCTGAGAAGGTTGCAGAATAAGAGAGACACCTAAAGAAGACCGGAGAGTACAACGGCCAAAATGTTGAGTATAACAACCGAGATGATCATCTGAATAGTAAAGCATATAATAATAGTGATAATCCCGATGTAAAATGAGGAATCAGATCCTGAGTATTAACCCTGAAATATACGCACGAATGCAGGATGAGTCTGGCGTGGCGTGGATATTTGTTTAACATTTCGCCAGAATAACCTCATTCTTCGTTTGCCTTAAGGATAGTTAAATTTTGTTTCCTTTTTGGCAATTCTAGCTTATAAAGCCTCTGTCTCTTTTCCTTGCTCTAAATTAATGAAATGAAACTACTTTGCTTTGTTGGGGGCCAAGGCCAACTGTATGTCGAAGTCATTTTGGGAAAAGCATCAACACAACCAAAGGACCCCAACCGACGACGAGTGGTGAGTGATGCACACGCACACACACACACACACACACACATACACACACGCACGCACGCGCGCGCATATTCAGACACACACACAATCTCAAACAACTTCAAGATTAGATACATTTAACACACACATCTCATTCCCAGCAGCCAATAAAACTGTCAAAATGACCAAAGAGGGAATTCTTAAAGAATCCCCCATCCTCTATCTTAAAAACAACTTCAAAGAGGCCGTCTGACCAACACAAGGACTAACCAAAATTAACGATAAAAAACAAATGAAAACTACAGTTCACTTTCTTCAGAAACAGTCATTCACTCCTGTAGTTCACTGCTACTAAGAAGCAGGGATTTTTTTGTTACTCATGATGATTACCATGCTAGCCGAAACTAGTCGAGGAACCTAATTGAAATGATAAAAAAATATTAATATACAACCCAGTATGTCAGAAAATTTTAATTTTTTAATATTTTTATTGATCAAAACATATATATATATATATATATATATATACATTAGCTGAAAAGCCACCCTATCAAACGGTATTTAAGCTAGCTCCTGCAGAGTGCTTTTGATTGGGCCATCATCACAATAGGCAGGGAGGAGTAGATGCAATAGGTAACAGTAAATTACAGAAGACCTCAAAATTTAAGTATTGCATTAATATTTAAGTTTACCTTTCAACAGTTCAACGATAATTCTTCTGTCACCACATAATTTAAAGACAATTTGATGTACGTAGGTCCTTACTTTCCGTACAAACAATTATTTTATTTTATGGGTGACTTTCGCTGAATTTCGCAATTAATTTCGATTATTCCCAAATTTATTTCCATGTTATAAAAATTGTTAACGTACAAAAAAAATTCGTCGCAAAAAATCACGTAAAAATCGCCGAAAACAATTGCAGTAATGAAAGCTTGGAAATCCAAAATTTCAGGATTGGGCGTCTGGATCCGGCCCAGAATGTTTTAAATTTGCTCACGGAGTCGGCCTGATTCCAAAATGTTATATGTTGAACTACGGCCTGTATGAGTAAAGATGAAAAGGCGGATAATTTTATTCTGAAACATTGTAACCCTTCTGCTTTCTGCCTCCCAGCTACCAACCGACCCTCCTTCGCATATTAAAGCTGTCCTCGGTTTGAAAGCCATACTTCAATTCTTAAATAGTCACGAATCGACTCCCAATTGAAACAGAAATATGATACCTTGGTTTCGTAATTTACTTTCACAATTAGTTAACAATCACAAAATAATATCTCTTAAACCACGCCCAATTACAACCATTATTTGGGCGATATCTGTCTCAAGGATACATGGCACAGTGGATAAAGGCGTTAGTTAGATCCAGTGACAGGACCCAAAGAGTGTGAGTTCAATACCCGGTTAAGGCAGTGGAGAACATTCAGAGGGAAATTAACAGGAGATAACTGATAACTGACATCCATTAAACATGGCACGTGGAACTAGAACAGTCTACCCCAGTGAACGAAATAAAGGGTTCAGTTCGTCATTCCAACCGAAACGTTGTAATAAGTATGGCGACAAAGATGAGGACAATAGTCTGAATAATGTAAATGTTTATTTGGGCGGGTTTTGAGATCATAAGATTCGAGTTTTCTTATTTACAAATTTGAAAATAAATTTTATACATGTATCTTTTTATTATAAATTTTTATATCGAAGCAGATGAGAGTGAAGTCGAAAGAACAAAAAAATGTCTTTTCTAAAAACGAAAATTTGCCATTAAGTATAAAAATGTGTTACATGCCTTCTCGCCAACCCTGAAAAAGAAATGGTTCTTTTCGTCAACCCTGAAAAATGTTCTAAAGGGCTGTCTCTAATCATAAGTCAGGAGTACATCTTTCATCTCCGGCGTTTGTAAAAACAGGGCTCCATTAAGGATCATATGACCTGCCAAGAGCAGTGGGGGAAGTTGAAGGAAATTTATCCACTGGTGATTGACAGTTGTGGCGAACGAGTGTTATCACTTTTAAGGAATGAGATTGCTTTTAAAATAAGTGAATTCGACATATAAACGTGTCTTTATATACATTTATATACAGCACATACTGAGAAAAGAAGAGAAATTTATGACATTAGCTGTAGCATGCGCACCTGAGTGTGTGTTGCACCACGTGGTTTGGTCGCAATTAAGAAGTCGTTTCGCAAGAGAGTGTCTCTCCGAAGGGAACGAAACACGTCTTGTAGCACCCGTATTCTAGAACAGAAGAGAAAATGAGCTTACGAAGTCTCCTGGCGAACAAATTGGGGTAATTCCATCCGGTGATCGGCACCAAAGAAATTTCAACTAAATATTAGTTGTGTGTAGATAAATTAATAATGTTAATTATATTTTATTTAATACCAATTCATGTATTATTGCTTCGCTAATTGAGAAGCCAAATGTAATGAAATTAAATTTGAAAGGATGTATAGCGGTTGCTATGTTTTTCACACCCGCATACACGCCAAGTCATTTTATTCGCCTGCGATTGGCTAATAAATTACTACTACCTTTGTATAGGACAATTTAGCCATCGCAGTCGTTCCTTTGAATCTTTTGGTTCTGAGCATACTTACCTATTCTTGCTCATCACACTTTAACGCACACACAGACACAGAATTTCGTAACTACAAACTTACATTTTCTCTCTGTAACTTTTGCCAAGCACAATTTACCAGAACTTTGTTGATTCAAACCAGTTTATTCACAACACATTTCAAGCAATTATATTCTTGGTGTTATTCATTCTTCACATGCAAACTTTGCTCTAATAATTATTTCGGAACATTTATCTCACAAGAGAATTTTCTTCAAACAGTTGATTACAATCAATCTACAGTCAAAGGGAAAGAACTTCCTTCTCTTTAATCTACATTGTGAATACGATTTTATTTCATGCTTGTTGTATTTTATTCAATATATATTTGTTGGTTAACAAATTGGAGTTGTTGTTATTATTTCTTGAATCCTGTACGTGGAAGAATCATTAATATAAATAGTAGTAGTACCTATATATTTGGTGTTCCTGCTAGATTTAGTGAATCGACCCGACTCTATATTTGGTACATACGCTACAGGTGCATCGGGGAAAAATATGAAAAATAATCTAAGGATTGAATAATTTTGTGTACAACTGTATGTTATGGTAATAAATTGCGGAGAAATACGTAAACATAAATTGATATATTCCTTCTCGTACATTCCAAACATATATTGTTGCATGTAATTGTATACCGTAGACATTCAGGTGTCTGCACTATTGATGCAATCAACCTGGTCACATTTCATTTAACAGTCTACAGGTCAAATTCATCAAGTAACAACGGAATTAATTAAAATAACCAAATGCAAGACTACTTTTTTAGACTTTTTCAAGTATTGAACAGGTTCAATTTTTTTTTTATTTTTGAAATCACATAAGATTAGTAAGCTCAAGTTTAGGTTTCAAACAAGCAACCCTTGCAAAGACAAAACTAATCGATGAAAGCTTATTACAAGAAAATACGAAACTAACAACATATGAACTGTCGATTTCTGTATCATTTGATCTTGACATTTTCCGCACCATTTGTGACTATTGTTTTAGAGTTGACAATTACAAAATAAAGCCTGCATGAAATAGTCTTTTACGATAAAATATAATCCAGACAAAACAATCCGATTTTTGGTGATTTTACCAAACCTTATTTCGTTTTTCGTTTTTTAAAAGTTCTTTTCGTGTTCTGCGATCTTCGTGCTGCAAGAATTGTGTCTACGATTAAATCACAAACGAAACCCTTTAGTTTTTATTTTTCAAATCAAAGAAAAAAAAATATTTTTTTAAATATTCGTAAAAACGCGGACAATAAGAGAAAATAACACAAAAAGTAACCAACTGCCAAAATTCGAAGGTAACTGAGGAAAAGAAAATCAGAAGAATTTTTTTTTTTTTTTTTTTCCCAAATCAAACCATTTTCCTGGTTTCTGGTGAAAATTTAAATATAAATTGTCGGCTATCTGAGTACTTTCGGCTTTCATAAGCTGTCATCAAAGACAAAGAAATTTGTTGTTAATGTTGTAACTCTAAGTCTTGTGTAAGTTTTTTTTTTTTTCAAATATCACGTCACTTTATACGTCATGTCATTTTTTAAGTATCACGTTGTTTTCTCGCGTCAATTTATATTGTGTCGCTTTTATTTTTACTTTCTATATTTAATTTTGAAATATATTTACTATGTTTGTTTCTGAATTTTATATAGAGTTTGTTTTTGTTTTTTCCTAATCGTTTGAAATCAACAGGTTTCTTTCTAAAAAATAAGAATTCAATTATTAACTAGCAGAAAATGCTGGATGACATATTTGTTTTCATTTTTCATTTTTATTGACTTGGTAAACCAAGTGTGATACAAAGGCACATCACTAAAGAAACTTGAAAAAACTCTCAACCTGCAAAACAGCTACTTTAACTTTATCCATTGTCCCTCAAATTCGTGTGACAGTTTGTTATTGGGTATTTATTAGTATTACATACTGGGGAAATTGCTGCCATTTTTAGGACCTGCCAATTAGGATGACTGTCAAAATGGTTTCAGTCTTTTGAAAAATTCCTTTGGGGAAAAGCATAAAAACCTTTAAACTTATAAATGAAAAGGTTTTTTTTTGTCATTTTACTCAATATGCTTTGTTATTCAGACCCATATGCTCATCTTGGTTTGTTATACTCACAAACTTTCGATCATTGTACCTTCCAGCTTTTCCATATATGACTGACGTGTCGTTGTACTCAGAATTTTAAACCGAACACTTATTCATTCCGATTTCCGTGTTTATGGCATAGTATTGAAATTTAATTTGAGAACCACGAATGCAATTTACAAGTTCATATTCTCGCCTATTTCTCCAATCCTCGCTCCAAACTTTTCTCTTACTTTCAAAACCGGCTCCCAAAGCCTTGATTCTTATCAGAGATAAGAATATATTTTCTGACTAACGAAAGAGCCGGAAAATATAAAAAGGAATTCCACCGCCATTATTCTTTCCATGGTGCCATAAACCTAACAGCTTTTTCACTTCAACCTTTTTCATTACTTTCAAAACCGGCCCCCAAAGCCTTGATTCTTATCAGCGATAAGAATGTCTTTTCTGACCACTGGAGGGGCCAGGAAATGTGTATAACGATTTTGGAAGGAAAAGTCTCCGATTCTTCTGAGTCTACTAAATCTCCATAAATTTGGAGAAGCTTTGCCTATTTGGCAGTGAGCATTCGACCACCGTCTGTGAGGTCGACGATAGGAAGCACAAGTCAACTTCGGAACCACTTTCAACCAAAGAAGAATTACTTACTAAAGGACTGTCAAAAACGAACGTCGGCCCAGTATTAAAGAGCAGTTGAAAGCTGCCTTTCTTTCACCTACAAGACTTCTGTCGTCGACCTACAAACTCCCTCAACTGCGGAATTATATATATCTACCAACATTTTCCTACTCTACAAGAACTGTGAGGAAAAACTGTGAGTGTTTCTAACCCTTAACAACCTTCTACTCGCCTAAAGAACTTTTTAGGCGCTCAGAGAAATATTTTGAGCAAATCTTTTTTCTGTTATGAACATTTTTCTCTTCCCTTAAAGGACTTTTTCTTCTCCCTTTCTTTCTCTCCTAATTGTCTTTTTATCCCTTTACCCTTTTTTTTTCTGTATATGTAAATAAACACTTTCTTCTTTTATTGTTGCGCACCGAGCAGAGATTTTACTTTATTCGTCCGCGCCTAAAAAGAGAGAGATTTTGTCTGCTCCAATCTTGCTGTTTTTATTCGCGTTTTATCGCAATTTTTTAACCTCAACCCTTTGATGCGGGAAAGCCGGACAAATTTCCCAGCAATATTTCGTATCAGTTAATTCTCCAGCCGTATTCACCTTTTTGTGTTACTAGTCTGTTTCTCTCACTGAACTTACGGCCACATCACGTTGAAACACCGGTTCCCGTACGATCACTGTAGTTAAGCAACGTCTAACCTATTCAGTACCTAAATGGGTGACCGTTTGGGAATGCCAGGCGCTGTAAGCTTGGATGTGCAGGTGGTGTTATGGATAATAACTCGGAATTGTTCATCGGAGAATCGAGTTACAATTCTCGTTGGGTTCACTATATTCATTTACGCACAAATACCCTCTATGAATCCACCTCTTCTCCCCTCAGCTATGGGTTAACTAGTAAAACTTGTATCACGGAAACCATTATCTCCTCCAACAAACAAAAAATACTACAACCTAAAAATATTTTCTAGCTTTAAATAACCCGAACATTGTTTGATAAGCCGTAGAAAACGAATCGATCAATCAATTCCCTGAGCTAGAATACATGACCTTTCCTCACAACCCGAACCAGAGATTGAACTCACAACTCCCAACAAAAAATATATATATATATATATATATATATATATATATATATATATATAAATTCCCAAGAGGATAGAATCCAGGTAGAACAATGTCCAGAACAGAGTAAAAAATATAATATAAAAGGCTCAAACACTAATATTCCATGGTTACATTGGAATCGTAATTACGATCCAATTCATTTGTAGATCTGATGAATTGGATCGTGATTCCGATTCCAATGTAATAAATTATAACCATGGAATATTAGTGTTTGAGCCATATATATATATATATATATATATATATATATATATATATATATTAACCAACGCTTTAATGCACCAGGTTATGTGTCTTTTGGAACCTTAAATCTAGTATCTGTATCCAAGTGGTGAAATTTTATGAGTGTGCTTATTCCGATATTGGAATTTTTTCATGTCCTTTCTTTCTTAATCAGTCTTTTAGATGGCATTCGTCTCTATGCCAGATCTATTGAGGAAGTTATCAGTTCCTAACATATGTGTTGATTCTATTAGTTGTTTCATCCTCCGGTTTTGGTATCTATTATTTTAATTTCATTCTACAATGTTTGATGGTCATACTTCTTTCTTCTTATATGATCAGGTATGCCTGACTTCAATGTTTCTATCTAGGGGGAACAATGGTAAAAACGTTGTGAATAATACTAAAATATTATGAATATTAATAACCAAGATAGTCTGAATGGAAAAGTATATAATTTATATTATAAGAAAAAGAAGTGATTCTCTGTCCGTAACGTTCTATGTTGTGACGCACAATTTGACTGAGTTTGAAAAATATTAGAACAATACATTTCCCTCACACTCAGTCTGGACAACTCCTACCATGGGCTGAGCAGTAATATCATAAAGTTGAAGACAAAATAAATAAGATTTTTTTTTTAAACCTTAAAAAATCAGATAATTATAAATTCTTATTGAACTTTTCGGAAATTATTCAGTAACAAATAGATTTTTTTTTTTTAAAAAAAGAAAAATTTTTTTAAAATTTGTAGAAATGTTTTAGGTCTGTAATTAAATTAAAATATACATATGCACCGACACTTTGAATGAAATTGAAATAGGCATCTTTATCGCTAGGGTTAACCTCTAGGTTACAGAAAAAGAATGCGTTTTTTTTTGTTTTTTAATCCTTTTTTATGACTCCTGCATTTAAAGTAAAAACTAATATATCTACATAATAAATGCGAATGTCAGTGTATCACTGTGTCACACTTTTTCATTTCACTCCTAGAGGCCGTAGCCCAACATATCATACCATTTTGGAATCAGGCCGACTCTGTCAGCGGGTTAAAAACATTCCAGGTATAATCCAGACCCACAATCCTGAAATTTTGGATTCCCAAATTTTCATTACTGCGTTTGCTTTCGGCGATTGTTTTACGTGATTTTTTTTTTTTTTTTTTTTTTATGGCCAATTTTTTTGTACAATCCGAATTTTTATAACTTGGAAATAAATTTGGGAATAATAGAAATTAATTGCGAAATTCAGTAAAAGTTACCCATGAAATAAAAATAATTGTTTGTACAGAAAGTAAGGACCTACGTACACCAAATTGTCTTTAAATTAAGTGACAGTAGAAGAATTATCGTTGAGCTTTTAAAAGGTAAGCTTAAACATTAATGTAATACTTAAATACACCGATCAATTTTGAGTTCTTCTGTAGTTTATTGTTGCCTATCGCATCTACTGCTTCCTACCTATTGTGATGAAGGCCTAATCAAGAGCCCTCCGCAGGAGCTAGTTTAAATACCGCCTGATAGGCTAGTTTTCTAATAATTGTAGTATTCTAAATAGACAAATAATTTAGATTTGAAATTTAATAATGTTGCTGTCAGTGAGGCGACAGGTACTGAACTTGTAATGATAATTCATCATCTAAAAAAATTCAGACATAAATTAAATTACACTCGTGTTTCTTTATATTTGTTAAACAATGTTGGTTATCATTCCAAGAGAAAAACTTTTACCGTCGTAAAAAAATGTCAATATTTTCTTCACGGTTAAGGTGATCTCCATGTTTTTGATTTTCGCCCTTATCAATATGGTAAAAATCTATATAATTCTGTATCTCCAGAGTAATCATAGTAATAATAAAGATTCGAGTAATGGTTGACCGACCGTCCGTTTACAGAGTCTAACAATTCGGTGTACAACTTCTTGTCCAGGTCACACTGACATTTGATGAGAAATTAGAAAAGCTTCCAATCTGACATAAATATAAATAACATAAATCCAATTTTAAAGTTACAGGCTTTTCTTCTTTTTTTTTTAACCTTTATGTCAACTATTCAGAATCACCCGGAACCAGTTGGCCGATTTTAATATTTTCTCTTATCTTCTCCACAAATAGTTGAACAGAAGTTTCAAACCACTGAATTAATCTGTAGTAAAATTTGAAAGGACAAACTTTATAACTAATTTTTATAAAAACAGAAATATTTTTATTTGCAATCATTTTGGAGGTAATCTAGGTGACAAAAAATACATCTCTCATATTAAATATATTATTAACAGTAAAACTCATTGGTTTAGGCTACCTCTTTTGCCATATTTCGTTGAAAAGGACTGAGGTGATCTACTGATATGTATAAATGAAAATATATGATTATAATAACATTAAAAAATAAACTAGGAATATAGATTAGGAATATTATAAAGCGGCGTGATAAAAAAAAACGAAGACCTTGTATTAGGAATGGTGAACGTTGTTATACGGATTTTTTCGAATAATTTTCATTTTTAATTTTACTGTAACTCACATTGACAGACATTTTTTTTTAGTCATGAATTTTATTTATTTTAATCATTATAATTTTTAATTGTACAAATATTACAGTTGAAATCTGTATAACTTATAAATGATACTTTTAAATTATATTTTTAACATTGATTAAAAATTTAAAAATGAAACTTAAAAAGTTTATCTAATAATGAAAATAATAGTTGAAAGTGCGAATCTGTGGATGAGTAAAAATTGTTGACTTTCTAAGATTTTGCAGTCAGGCTAAACTAGTCGCATATGCGAAGAAAAATTCATGAAGCAATGTGTCGTTTCATTGAGATAGGCAACAATAATGATAGACTGTATTTAATAAGAAATTTGTTATGTTAACCAGAAAATTATTATGTTTTGGCTTGCTGATATTGATCTGGATTTGTATTACTCAGTCGGCAATAATGTAGCCTAAAAGAACGAGTTTTTTTTTTCCGTCAATTTCTGTTGCAGCTGACTTAGCGATTGATGTTATTGTCGCTTCCACTACGACTGCTATTTATTCAAATCCTTAAGTTTACATTGCAATAATTAACAACATTGTGATATACACTGTCGATCGTTGGTTTGTATAATATTTATAGAGCCTTCCTATAGCATTTCTTATGTTTCCTCTTAGAAAAAGGCGAAATATGTTTTTTTTTTCAAAGGCCCTTGCCTGGAAACTACACAAAGACTGAAAAACCGGCACAACGTTAATTGCACTTTTGTGACTGTCTTCCATCCACGAATTTTCTGTAAGTGAAAAATTTAATTTTTTTTTTTTTACATAACTTTCATTGTTTCCTTCATTAAAATTTATCTTCATTTGACTTTAACAATTTTGTGATTTACAATAACAAAATGGCTAAATCTGTGGAAATGTTCCGTAGTCCTTACGAGAACGACCATGAATGGAACTTGCGTAAAAGATTTTTGGAACATAACCATTACAAATTTCCTACTGATCGCCTCGTATGTTTATCCATGTGTTACATAAATCATGTCAGTTACGGTGTGACGTATTCGCCAGGTGTCATGTCACAGCTGAAGGAATTGTCACAAGGTCTCCCGTCACACATGGACATCGTTAAAGAAAAAAACAATATTGTATTTGTAAAACCCGAAGAGAAGGCTAATGGCTGTAAATACGGAAATTTCGTCAAATCGAAAGATACATCAGATAACAACACTTCAAGTATTACAAAGCCTACTAGCAGTAAATATTCTAATTTTGTTCGCTCCACTGAAGCCTCTTTCCCAAAGACATTTCTTGAACCTGGTGCAGGTTTAGGATATAGAACTGGCTCGACTGATAATTCAAAATCTTGCTTTTCTACAAACATCAGACCCGGTATGAACGCAACCAAATACCCAGGTTTTGTTAAATCTGGATCTAATGCAAGTGAAAATTCCAGACCTTGTTTTTCCACGGCAACAGAATCTGTTACTAATTTACTTAAGTACCCAGGTTTTGTCAAATCTGTATCAAATTCCCCTGCAGAAAATTCAAAAACTTCAGCCAATAATAATAAATATGTGAAGGTGGCAAAACCTACTCCTAACTTGTACGTTGGAAAGCAAGCTAGTATGCCATCTGATAAATTTAGATCAAAACCTGTTATTAAGTCTCCACAAGAGTCAGCAAAACCTGAAGTCACTACTACCCCAGCCAAAAAAACTTTACTTGCAACTCCGGCTGCTACTGATTCCACCAGTTCTTCTCCAGAATCAGGCAATGTAGAAGTAACGTATCTTGAGAAGAAGTTTTATGCTTTGTCTGATAGTCTTAAAGGAACGAAGATTTCTTCTGCTTCTATCAATGCTATACAAATATTGAATATGGCTATCTCCAAAGTGAAGCTGCTTATTAACACTGATATAATGCCATTTGCTTATAAAACAAGCACTGTCTTTAAGTGTCGGGTTCGGATTGCAGATGTCCAAGTTGGTGAAGGAACAGGCTCTAACAAAAAAACTGCTAAGCATGAAGCTTTTGCCAGGGCTCTAAATGTGCTCACCAAACCAACCTTGAAAATCCAAGATCAAAATGGGCGTCAGGTTCTCATTGGTAGTAACCTACCCCGTCCACAACTGAATAAAATGACTGTGTTAAAATCTACTAGCACACCAGCAGCCCAGAATAGTCCAAATCCTGCAAGGAAAAGACCAATGTCAAGTTGGGGTCACTTTCTTATTATGGAGAATAAGTTAGTAAATAATGCTGTATTTGTGATACGTCGTAGTGCAGATATTAACAAGATGCCTGTTGAGTACGTGTGTTGGCCTGATCCACAAGGAACTGGAACTGTATGCCAACTTTTGATCAACGATGAACCAATTATGGAATGTGTGGGAGAAAACAAGTCTGCAGCAAAGGTAGCTGTGTCAGAAAAGGCTCTTCAATGGCTGAAAGAACGTTGCTGGACAATTGTAGTCAAGCAGAATGCTGATTCTGACAACATTGATGTAACAAGGGATGAAATAATGGGGGAAATTGAAAAGCAGTTTAAACCTATTCCGTCTGATAATGTTGGTAACCAGCTGCTACGAAAGATGGGATGGGAAGGTGGGGGTATTGGTGCAGAAGGTAATAAAGGCATTGCAGACCCCATTACGGTCAACCAGGTGATTGATCGGCAAGGTCTTGGCTGCCGTACATCATCTGGAGTTTCAACAAAGTTCGACACTCTTGTCCGTGATATCTTGCTTAATTACGTGAAAAGCAAGAAGCAAAAGGACCTTGTATTCACTGCCGAATTCTCCAAAGATGAACGTGCCATTATACACAAGGAGGCTCGGCGCTTCAACTTGAAAAGTATCAGCCGAGGCAATGGCGAGGACCGACATTTGATAATAAGCCGTAAACGTAGTGCTGGACAGTTATTTAATCACATTCTAGCCAGTGGTGGCTCAACGCAAAAATACGAGCTTATACCTCCACTTAAAAAAACTCTCTGATTATGAAAAGTATGGAAGCTAAAAGAATGTGGAGAAAATTTAAATGTGGTGTAAATGGATGCAAGGAAAATTGTGTTGGGAAATTTCCATTTACTTTGCATAATAAACGAAATTTTCAAGTTTTTTTCATAGTTTCTTTATTTCATCACATCACTGTTTGGACCAAATGTCCAAGATGAACAAATCCAAAGCATCTCTGCATTACTTTTTTTTTTTTTTTTTGTTGGTTTCATAATCAAAATAAAATGACAATAGGGTTTGTGGTTTCAAATTATGAAGCTTTTTTTTTTTTTTTAAATTCTCTCCTTTTTTTTTCTTTTCTTTTTTTTGAAAAAATTTTTAGTCTAAATTGTTCATGGAAACAATTCTCACAGAATTTTAACAGCACAAAAATGGAATTGGCAAACTGGAAAGGAGATGGACTCTACAAAGTACCCCAATCACCCTCGGGAAACGAAAGACCCAGTACTGTACACCAAAAGATCTTTCAGATCATGTAATATTTTGATTATGACTGAGAGATAAGTCATCATTTTCGACAAAGAAAATCTTTTCGGTTAAATAAAAATAGATTATTTCAGTCTTTCATATTTTGAAGATAATGATGTCGAGTTCTGTTTTGTAAAACTAAATCTCATTGTAGAATTTCCAAAATATATTCACTTCTTTTGGTCATATTTATGCTACAATCAGTTGCTAAGTTTTTTAAAATGTGACAACTTCTTTATACACTAACTCTTGACATTTTTTGGTAAATTTTTCTCTTTCTTTACCTGTGTATAGCAGAACAAATTGGTGAAAAGCAGAAAATGGCTAATAGAGATTTGGTCGTACAAACAAGTCTCATTCTTACATATTAGACTGTGTAATTCTATTTGACGGTTAGACATTGCACTGGTAAACTAGTATTGTGCAGAATTTGAATTATGAACATTAAAATCAAATTACATCTACAAAGAAAGAATCTCCCTAAATTCAGTGCTTGGATTCCTAGTTAACGGATATGGGTGGCAGGGATCTCTTGAGAGTAATTAGTAAAAATGTTTTCTTTATTTATGTATTTATATATAAATATATTGTTTACAATTTGCTATATATAAGAAAAGATGCTCAATATCGGAGATAAGGCATTTAACAATATAAATAGGCTTGGTATAAAGATCATTGCAGTGTTGAGTCGTATATTCTCTCTCAGTTTTCTCTCTTGAAAATATTTTTTTATACCCACACACAATTCTTTAAAGTCAATTTTAAGACAAAATCTGCTTTCCCAAGGAAGACATGAGTCCTGTGGCTTACAGCCACAGCACATTAAAACACTGGTTTCTGTACAACCACTGAAGCTAAGCAATGTCGAGACTAGTCAGTACCTAGATGGGTGACCACTTGAGGATATCAGATGCTGTAATGTGGATGTGTGGGTGATGTAATAGAATTGTTAATCGGAGAGCCGAGTTCCAATTCCAGTTGTGTTTGTTATATTCAGTTACATGCAAATACCTTTGGGAATGGTATGAATCCACCTCTTCTCCCTGTTGCATATGCCCCTCGTTTTTTGTGGGGTGGTTGTCTTGGTTGGCAGTGTGATTCCATCATAACATTGCCTTCTTCATTCTCGGGCACTGACCACCAGTTGGTTTTAGTTTAAAATTAAAGCGAGACATCAATAAAAGGAATTTTGACTTACTACTTTATTAAACATGTTGACATGTACATCTAACTAGCCAGTGGGGTTACTATCCCACCTCCACTCAGGAGCAGTTTCCAGACACAATTTTAACAGGTCTACATTTTTTGATGTGTAAAATCATCTAACATTCCGATGCTAGTTTTAGCCAATCAAAACAACTTCTTTTGTTTTCCTGGATCTGATCTCAAAGGTCAAAATGAGGAAGTTAGAGGAGAAATACAATTCTCTAAAAAATAATAGTCTGCTAGACTATTATTTAACAGCCCTTCATTATTGGTTAATTAGTAAAACTTGTATCACTAAATCATTATTCCTCTCCCCCCAAATTCTTTCAATCTAAAAATATTTTCTGGTATTGTGTATGCTATTACTATTGTCCTCATCTTTGTTGCCATGTTTATTATAGCGTTTCAACCATTGTACGCTCCAGCCTTCTTCAGATAGTTGGAATGTCAAACTGAACCCTTTATTTTGCTCACTGGGGTAGACTTCTAGTTCCACATGCAATGTTTTAATGGATGTCAATTATCTCTTGTTAATTCCCCTTTCCAAGTTCTCCACTGCCTTAACCAGGTATTGAACTCACACTCTTTGGATCCTGTCACTGGATCTAACACCTGTCTATCCACTGTACCATGTGTCCTCAAGGACACATGGCACAGTGGATAGACAGGTATTACAACGTTTATCCACTGCGCCATGTGTCCTCAAGGACACATGGCGCAGTGGATAAACGTTGTAATAAATATAGTGACAAAGATGAGGACAATAGTCCCAATAATGTAAATAGTGCACTTTTTTCAGTTGTCAGGTTTTATATAATAAAATTTTATCAAGAGTTTTCAGCAAAAATTAATTTTATGATTGACTTTGGAAATTGCTTGAAATAAATACAATCTTTCAAAGCTTTCACTGCAAACTCCAAATTTAGTAAAAGAAATGACCAGCATCTCTACAATAGCTGAAACAAAATTAACTAATTTTTAGATCATTGAAGAGATTGAAAATACCAAACTAACTTTGGAGTGAATGGAATTTAGATTCCTGTATCTGATGACATATAAGACTTCTTCCTCTCTTTTCCTAAAATGTCTCAAAAATCTCTCCCAAGTTTTTTCTATGAGGTTGAGGAATCTAGTCGGCTAATGTTTACTAAGACATTCTAGATGGCCAGTACTTGTATCTATAGTAAATCTATAATATTGTAATAAATGGGTGGATTAGTATCTGCTGAAAATACAGCAATCAATTGTACAGTTTATAATTTATAGATATATACTAAACTTGGCTTAGTCTAGCACAAAGCCACCGAAAAAGGAACAACTGGTGGGGATCCAACTTGTTATACAAGTAATAAACAACTAGCTTGCTAAACATTTCTTTTCATCATTAAAAATCACTTAGTATGGCACAAGGCTAAGAGGAGGAAATTTGTTTCACCAATCTTCTTAACATGGAAGGAGGGCTTGCCAGCTTTGAAAATCAGCATTCTTACCTCAGATATTTACTAAGTTTCATCTAACAAAGATGTGGGGATTTTAAAAACTTTCATTCTTCAAAGTTTAGTGATTATCATTTAAAGTATCTCATTGTAAAGGCTTTACATGGCTAAATCCATGGTCGGAGAATTATAAATACCTGTCTATCAGTTCGGCTTTGTTTCTTTCTTCACAAGACACAATCTTGTGGGGTTTTTTTTTTGTTTTTCCATGCATGCAGTTAAAAAATTTACAGATAATTAATAATAATATATAATATTTATTTGATTTACTATAACGAATCAATTGATATATAAAAAGTAATTTTAATTTTTTATTTGATTTTATTTAAATAAGAAATATATTAAAAAGCAATGTTTATATTGGTTGAACACACTGATAGTCAAAACGTACAACAAACAAAACGAATAGTTTAGACGACAATCATTTTTCTTGACAAGTATGCAGTTTCTTTTATTATTCGAAGGAAGGAAACAGCTAATTTATATTTTTGAACAGTTCCAATGATCTGTGAAATTCATCACCAAACAATTGAGTTATTTTGTTTTAAATTAAAAATGGAATCTGAGGTTTTCTTGTAAAATGTAAATATTTAAAAATATCCACAAAGAAGATGGGTCATGAGTTCAATTCCAGTAGATGAAGCAATTAATTGAAGAAACAGCAATTCTTATATATGCTAGCTTCTTTAAAACTGACTGCTTGATATTCATTTCCACTATTAAAAAAAAAAAAGTCATCCAATAACACACTTGGTTCTAGTATTACTGATAGAGAACCATACAATGAAAGATTAAGCCTGAAGGTTTAACTTAATCTGTGAGAAACAGGTGTCAAAAAAAAAAGCAGCCTTGTCAAATAAGGTCAGCAAATACTGGAATTCTTTTGCTCTCTAATTGATCCAGTCTAAGAAAGTTTGCATTAGAAAGTATTGTTTTAGTAGACTTGGAATCCTTTCGGCTTTTTGTGGGTAGAGATGCACAGTTCTGGACACACATAGACAATCATTTCAAGTAAAAATAAAACATAAATAAAATATTTAACATTTGCAAACATAAAACTTTACAAACTGAATTTTAATTTTTTTTTCGTGTGATTAAATTTTTCAACTTGATTAAAAGATGGAAAGGAATGTCACTCTTTAACAGAAATGACTATTTTAAGATCAGATTGGCAATATTTTCAATCTTCTTTCTGACGTCTGTTCTATGAACACACATACAAAAGAGAAATGAATGCTCATGTAATCGTGAGTACTTTAGATTGGTGAAAATTGAGTCACCGATTATATATTTTTTTTTTCTCTCTCTCTCTCTCTTACCAAATAACTGAACCAAAAATATATCTGAAGAGAGTCTGAAAGCTCTCCACCTGACCCCTTTTTCAAAATCAGTATTTTAAGGAACAAATGAATGTTGATTTCTGGAAATAGATTAGGCAAAGAATTTTTCAGTACCTACTTCTGTGTCAAGATGAGGGACAGTTACTAACAGATTTATTTAGAAACTTTCATTCTTCAAAGTTTAGTGATTATCATTTAAAGTATCTCATTGTAAAGGCTTTACATGGATAAATCCATGGTTGGAGAATTATAAATACCTGTCTATCAGTTCGGCTTTGTTTCTCTCTTCACAAGACATAATCTTGTGGGTTTTTTTTTTGTTTTTCCATGCATGCAGTTAAAAAAATTTACAGATAATAATAATAATAATAATAATAATATACAATATTATAATAATATATAATATTTATTTGATTTACTCTAACGAATCAATTGATATATAAAAAGTAATTTTAATTTTTTTTACTTGATTTTATTTAAATAAGAAAAATATTTTAAAAAATAATTTGTATATTGGTTGAACGCAAATCCTGAACATTCTTATTACAGACACAAATAATATTTTTGCTACAAGTAACAAAACACACAATTTTCAAACCAGTGTTTGCTTGGCAACTTTAAAGATTATTTTTGACGTATTTTGAAGAAATTGAAAGATTTAGTGTCTCAAAGTTTTTACAGTTTTCCCCAATCTCAAGATTTCCTTCTTATCGTCAGAAAACTGATATAAATATTTTAGCCCAAACTGACATTAAATACCAAAATGAATTTTCTATTTAAGTTTAGAATTGTTTCATTGGTCTCACCTAATTATGACAAAAGTCTTGGCTCTTTGCTTTTGACAATTTATTCTCACAGAAACCACATCCACTTCAGACATTGAGAAAATCTGACATTAGTTGCATTTTATTTCATGTTTCACTTAATTATTTTTAAGGTTTAGTAATAAAAATTATGAATTGGAAGCAGTATTTATGAAATCTATTCAGAAAACATTCAGGTATTTAATATTAGCCAAAAAAAAAAAAGAAAATAACCTATCTAGGGCAATGGTACCTTAGTCCCTTTCAAAAAAAATTCTTCTTGGAACTTCATACATTTATCAAGCATCCATTTCATTTTTGAAAACAGTCTGCAAAATCTTCTTTCCAGATTGCCATAAGCTGCCCCATCACATTCTCGCTAATCTTGTCCAGTTTTTTATAGGAAAATCCAGAAGCTAAAGGAAGCCAAAACTGGACTTTAGTGGTGTTGACAGATGTTGGTGATGCATTGTTTTGCCAAAGAAAACCGTGTACAAGATTTGAACAATCTAAACACTCTGTTATTTTTACTGCATTCATTCTAACAGTATACATGCTCACTGCTATCAGAGTAACCCCACAAGAAAGTGTCTGTTTACACATGTGCAATAAAGTCCCTTCTGATTGGGTGCCAAATTACATCAAGGTCATGCAGCTGGTTCTGGAAATATTCAAAATGGCTAAATAATTTCCAAGTGGAGCTCATATGTAAAGTCATACAACCTTATTAGAATAGAAACCAACTTTTATCAAACAAATGGAACTTAAATATTTGTCTTTATAATTTCAATAAAAAGGTAAATTTTAATTTTCTGTCAAATTGTTTTATTTTGTGTTTTTTTTTTACATAGGCAAATAAGTTCCTATTTTGTAATCTTGACTCAGCTGAAAAGAAAGTCTATGATAGTAACAAGTTCTTATAGGCAGACATTTCTACATACTTGTAGTTTGCTTTCTGCAATGACTAATAGAAGAGATTCCTTGTTAAATAGAGAAGAAATGAGACAATAATTCATTGCTTCATTGAATGAGTGCCACCTCCTTCCAAGGAGTGAAGGAATAAAAAAAAAAATGGATATGCAGTGATGATGAGGATTATTGTAGTCTTGGGACATTTCAAATTCTATTTATATCTCTGTTGATTTCAAATTACTTTGCTGCTACATATTTATGATAAAGCAAAACATTTCCATAATTTGTTTTCAAAAGTTAAACCGGTGGACTTTTTAATCCCTTTCAGAAGATGTAAATTTATGAAGTTTTTCACTCAAGATTTACATTGAACCATTTCTATAAATTTCCTTGAGTTTATTTTTCTTTATCTTACATTTTCTTACACATAATAACAATCAACAATTTTGTAGTTCAACAACCAAAAGAGCATTGTGTTATTATCAGTCACAAAAAGAATCCTAGAAAAAAAAAAACATGTAACCTTATTTAACCTTAGACAAACCTTTTTTTGTTGTGATAGCTTTTCTATTTTTGTATTGTAACTTCTGATAATTAAAATATTCATCATCTCATTTTGTTGTTTTGTCATTTTGCATTGAAAGTCCAGTCTTTCCAACTAAAATGTATCAGACGAATTTTAAACAAATATGACAAACCATGCACAACAAGTGTAAATAGATCCACCTTTAGTACTCTGCATTATTCACAACAATTAACTCCCTTTCTTTTGTTCTCCTTTTCAAGTCCTCTGAACTGCAATTAACCCGTTCTTGATTTCAGTCTTAGTAACATGACATCAAATTTCAAACACTCAATCACTTGCAAGATTTGATATCACCTGCAGTGACAGGAAAAATATGAAGTCACCTATAGAATGCTAAAGGTTTTAATAAGAAACTTACTAATCCCCTTAATTCTTGATCCTATACTTGAATTGATGAATACACTTATTTTTATTCTTACTGCATACATACTCGGTTTAATGAGTTCTCTTGCAAATAAAATGAACCAGATTTGCTTCATACAGTTCTGAAATTTCAGTCATGTAAAAGATGAAAATTTACATTTTAAGCATTTAAAGAATGAATAATTAAAATGAATCCTCATCCTTTCAGAGCATATGTCAAGATTTATAAAAATTTGTTTTAAAAACAAATCTTAGCTGCTCACAATGCCAAAACAGTTAAGACTAATAAGAACTAATTGATATTTTTCATTTATTTCATAATTCCATCATAAGGAAACAATTTCTTAGAAAAATATTTATTCAAAGTTAACTCTTGAGATCTTCATGTTTTTTTTTCCTAAATTTCTACAAACTTCAATGCCTTCCATGTTAAAATCAAAATTTACCAAAAACCTTTGCCAGCTTTCACAATCTTAAAGACTTCTTCAATTTCTTTTATAGTCTGGTTTCATTAACTGTATTTTCATCCATTTTGCACACTTTGTCTTCAGCTTCTTCAACTGGACATTGGTCACTCACTGATTTGAAGAAATTCATTGTGGCTTAGTTTTTCTACAGGCAAATTAAGCAGCAAATATGTGCACATACACAAACACACTAGCAGAGGTACCTGGTATTGCCTAGAGAAAAATAACTTCAAGTATAACAAAAGATGAAAAATGTTTTATAATATATTTCTTTTTATACAACTGCAGAAACTTTAAAAAAAAATGATTTACACATGAAAAAGTTGTTGTTACTGAAAAAATATTGTGATATCCAAAGGAAAACAAAAATGCTGTTGATTCTTAGGTTAAGATTTCTGGGTACGTAATATTAATGCACTTCTGCTATTGAATGCCAATATGAATAGGTTATTTAGAGATCAAATCTTAGAACAACCAACAGAATTAGCCATAGGAAAATCATGGAGAAATCAGGTTGATGTCATTGATCTTGAGCAATTGTCTCCTTGTGCCTTATTGTCATGACAAATCCAAGTGTCGTTGGAAATTGAAGCCACTTGAATTCACAGTATAAATTTGTTGAAATTCTGGTAATCCTGGAAATAAATCCATCTTCCTTTTTACATCCCCTAATCAGATAGTTGCCTTTTGATAACCACAGTAATTACATTGAACAACTTTTATTGAGAAGTTTAATCTCACAACTTTTAGTCAAAAGCTCTGAGAATGAACACCAGACAGCTTAAAAGATTTGAAGAACTCCATTGAATTCTGAGCAGCCTCATATGTGCTTGGAAGTATGTCAATAGATTTGTACAACTGAATGATTCCAGTAAATTGCAATTTAAGATTATTCAATTTTATCTTTTTTTTTTTTTTTTTTAGAGCACAACTACTTCAGTCACAGAGCCACTGATAGTTTCTGAAGTTTGCAGTCAGTTTTTAAATTTAACAATTGAAAGACTCGAATTTAATCCTAACAAATTTGGTATTCTACAAATAAAACAGTAACAATGTAGATTTTTTTTTTTTTTTGTTTGGCTGAAAAAAAAAGGTATTCTAAGATTGACCTCCAAGTTATTGTAATTGTGTGACAGCAGTACAGATCATAAAGACTACAAAGTAATTTTACCTCCAATGATCACTAGTGGCCTCAGATGTCAAATTTTGACCTTATCTGCTCTACCATTTTGGAAGTCAA
This sequence comes from Acanthosepion pharaonis, assembly GCA_903632075.3. Taxonomy (NCBI): domain Eukaryota; kingdom Metazoa; phylum Mollusca; class Cephalopoda; order Sepiida; family Sepiidae; genus Acanthosepion; species Acanthosepion pharaonis. Next base: position 4,575,619 of record CAHIKZ030001046.1, read on the forward strand.
AAATATATTTTTTTTTTTTTTTTGTTACTTCATATCAAACTCATTATCTTAGTACATTTTTTTTTTTTAGAAATTTGCTTAATTTTTTTTAAAAAATGGTATGCTGGGCTTTATTAATGACCTCCATTATTAGGTTACCTGAATGTCTTGTGACTTTTCATGCCAAAAATTAAATCAATGAACATAGTTGTTTGTGTACAGTCATGGCACACACACAAACAAAAACTTTCAATATTAGTGTGTACGTGTGTCTCTCTCATATATATATATATATATATATATATATGAGAGAGAGACCCCTCTTTGCATTCAAATGAACATGGCTGATGCTAACTCCGGGAAAGTGGCTCGTTGCACCTTCTTGAGCTAAGATGAAATGGAAAGAGTTACTTGGGAAATCAGAAAAAAATTCGGTAGCTTGTTTGAGAGTTAAAAAGAAGGTGGGGTAACCAAACATCTAAAATTATAAACCCATTTGTGGGAAAGTCTTGATTCACCAATCAAAAGACAGATTAAAGCTAAAATAGAAAAATGTAAAAATAATGTCAGAAGTTGGAGGTAGGTGGGTTATTTCCTCAAGTCTAGATGAATTGACACTTTAGACATCTCCACCACAGACACTGTTGCAAAATTAATGTTAAGATACAGCAAAGTAGACATAGAATTATATTTTACAAAAAGTTATTTATAAGGAATTACAAGATTTTTTCTAAAAAAATTTTTTTATACTTATGAATCTTCTTAAAGGGTCCGCTAAATTAATTAAAACATTTTTTTATAAATATTGAACCTTAAATACTATATATATTGAATGGGCAATAAAACAGTAATATTAAATTTGAAAAATCAATAAATTAAATAATTATTATGTGGACCATTATATATTAATAAAATAATGGATATGTAATTGTAATGCATAGATCTTTTTGTGAAAAAAACTTAACTATAAAGTAAACATTATACAATTCCTACAAATTACTGTTAATTCATTTCTCTGATTTAGGAGAACTTTATTTTTAGGAAACTTTATAATATGCAGCTTTTCATGTAAACATAGGAGATATCGGTCATTTAAGGATTTACAAATTCTCGTTTTTTTTTTTTTTTTATATTTTCCATTTTACAGTAGGGGTTTTATTAATTTCTTTTAAATGCCAAAAATATTTAGAAAGGGATGTTTGGTTACAGTACACATTGTTGTTAAAAGAAGATATATGCTGATACCACCTCTGTTTAAAGGAATTTTTTGTGCTACCAATATAAAGTTTCTTAATAGCTGGGTTTTCAGTAGATGAAATGGTGCATTGATTCAGTAAGATATCTATTTTGCAATGGACAATTTTTAGGATTTCTGCAATTACATAATTTATTATCATTATTTTTTTGGAATTACTATCATTACTATGATTTACATGTTGATTTAAAATTTTATTATGTTTTTTAATAATTTTTTCTAGATATCAGTACAACTGTAACTTAATTTAAGCATATTTTTATTGAAAATCTTGATTAGAGGATTATTATTTGAGAAATGTTTCTAAATCAAACCAAGAAACTTTTGCCCTAACTTAGTGCTAACCATTTGTTTAAATGGGGGTGTGTACCAAATGATTTTTCCATTTCTATTTTTTCAAAGCTATCACTATTATGTTTTCTGTAGTTAATATCAGGGCATTTATAGCCACTATTTTTTTAAGGCATTGTTGTAAAAATTGCTGTGTTTATAAAATATATATTTGTTGGCAGTTATTACTGATTCAGTATTCTATGGAAGAGAGTATGCATTTAATTATAGATGGAGGGTGATTAGACTTTGGGTGGACATATAGTGGATTAGTATTAGTTTTCATGTATGGTTGGTATATAGTGTTGACTAAGTTTAATGCTACATCGAGGAAATTTACCTTTTTTTTAAATTTGTATTGATTGTAATTTTTAGGTTTAGGCTTTTAAACTCTTTATATATTAATTTTCTAATTTTGTCAGTTTTGAAATTAGTACACTTCCTCACAACTATAAGGCCATCATCCCTATATAACCCTATGTCTTCTATATTGATGTCAAGGTGGGCAATATAATAATAATAATAGTTGGCCACTTGTATTCAAGGATACCCGTCTACTAGGGTGGCTAGCCAATCCCTATTGCAGACGCTCGCTCAGGCACATTTGTGTTTGCTCAACCCCCCCACAGAACCCACCTGTGGTTTATACTGCAACTATGCTGAGCAGACCTTAGTTACAGTTTCTGAGAGAGAGCGTGTTATCTAGCGGGATCAACAATTTGAACAAGGCCAGAACGCTCAAACCTGTGGCTCCATTGACTTGTGGCCTTGTGCTAGCACAGCCATCAATGGCCACCAAGAGTTCTATCTACCAAATTTAACTCACAAGGCTTGGGTCAACCCATGGTATGGTTTCCAAGCACTTTCCAAAGGTGCCACATGCTGGGATCAACCTCAATCCAGTCTGATAGCAGTCTCCTTCCTGACAAATCGACCATGGTGAGATTCGAACATGGGTCTCGTGGTCAGAAAGCAAATGTTCTAACCACTAAGCCATGTGCCCATCATGGTGGGCAATAAGGTTATATAAAATGAACAATCACAGTCTGTTCATATCTATCTATCTACCTCAGTCTGTTCATATCTATCTATCTACCTCAGTCTGTTCATATCTATCTATCTACCTCAGTCTGTTTCTCTCTATCTATCTCAGCCTGTTCATATCTATCTGTCTATCTATCTATGCATTACAGTCAGTTTTTATTCATCTATTTCAATTTATTCATTATTTATCTATCTAGTTGTTTTGCATGCTTTCAATATAAACAAAGTGTGATTGTAGGACTGATAAATCAAGTAATCTTGAAAATTGTTTTGTCTGATGACAAAAATCAAAACAAAAAGTGGAACAAGTGCTATTCTCTAAAACTTTCAATAAACTGACGTAACCTCCAAACTTTTCTCTCGTATCATTTAGGTTTGAAAAGAGTAATGCAAAATAACCCTAACCCCCATAAAGCATTTGCTTTCATGGTTTTCAAAGCATTTCAATAACCTGACTGACAAACAATGACTATCTCAAGGTACTCCATATATCAGTAGCTATAACAAAGATGGTAAACCCTCAAATTGGTTTTGCCATTATGCTTGCACCTCCTGTCATTACTGCTATACAAAAACAGCAACAAAGAAGCCTTTTGTTGGGCTTGAACCTACAGTCGTTTTAGATATTGAAAACATTTTTTTTCTTTACAGGCTTTTAAATTCAGTTTCCTGATATTCTTTTTTGTAGTTTATTGGTGTATATGTGTGGTTTAAAAACTTTTAAATATATTAGTTGAAAATAGAAAATTAGCCAAAGTAACCTTTACAGTTATAGTCTAATGCTCTTCCAAATGAGCTATGTCACCTGATGACAAAGAACAAATTTAATAATCTATAACTGGGATTCCTAAAGAGGGGGAGCATTAGCTTTATTATTGGTAGGGTCAAACTATAAGTGGATCCATGAGTAGTAAGATAATGTGACAGCAGAGATAATGGAATATCTTTTTAGGTTAGTAGTTACACTCACTGTGGATTATTAATAAGTAAACCTACTTTACCAATAGTAACCCTAACTCTTTGCACCCTGTCTTTGAAACATCTGAGAGAATTTTACTATTTTGGAACTGCCTTTTTAAAGAACAAAACAGCACAGTAAAGAGTAACAAATGGCTAGTACAAAATTGCTCTTACTGAACAGTATGATAATGCAACCCTCTCATTAGCTATGTCTTTCTCAGTTGGTCAACCTCTTTACCTGTATTGTGTATTTTTAGTCTGAAGAAGTCTTGGTATATTTGGTTGAAATGCCCATCAAAATGACTAATTGGTCATTAAGAAAAAACTATAAATCTAAAAATGATAAAAAAAAAATATTTTTCTATATTTCCGAGATGAGGTATTGTAACTATTTATACTATTCAGACTGTTGTCCTCATCTTTATTGTCATATTCACAACATTTCAGCCAATGTATGCTCCAGCCTTCTTCAGGTGATATACATTGGAATTTCAAACTGAACCCTTTATTTTGTCTACCAGGGTAGATTGTTCTAGTTCCACATGCCTTGCCTTTTCTAGATATCTCAGTTTCAGTTATTTCCCTTTAGTAACTCAACTCCAGTGGACAAAATAAAGGGTTTGTTTCAAAACTCCAACATATATCATCTGAAGCAGGCCAAAGTGTACAAGGGTCGAAACATCATGAATATGACAATGAAGATGAGGACAACAGTCTGAACAATGTAAATAGTGTAAATAAAAAAAATATTTGTTTAAAAATATGAAAACATTATTCATTCAGTCAGTTACAGTAGTGAATTAACCTTTAGTTTAATGTCTTTAGATGTTATGTCTTCTTAAGCTACAGCTAGTCTAATTATAGTGCTGTTTTTCACAATGATAAAGACCGTATCACAGTAAAAGCAGAGTTGGTACTGACAGGGAATTTTGGTGACAGACCTTTAATCTCAAGTAACTTTGCTAAGTCTGAAATTCTTGAGTTAGAATTTTTTCATTCCCAGCACTATTCTCGCCAAAGACATCACCTTGCAATAAGGTCAAGATGACATTAATAATCTCTGTTGATCTTCTTAGCCACAATGCTGTTACTTCCTATGCAAATAGCTGATGACTGAAATCATATGGGGGATTGAGAAGCCTTAGGTGTGTACAAGAATCTGGGGACATCAGAGTTTAGCATTAATGATATTTATTTCCAATTCAATCCCTTCTAGCGCTATCCAAAATTTGGTCAGCTTAACCTTTACATTGCATTCTCATAATTTCATTAGCTTGATTCTTACTATCACCTAACAAAACAGAGTCCTTATTTTACAAGCCATCCAAACATCCACCGTTGGCTAATCAGACTTCAAGACAGACCAAAGGAAATATAAATATCAAGCCTATAATAAGTTGTTTTCCTTTCCTGGGTCCTTAGCCAGCTCTGCACCAAATGTTTTGTCCAAAGAGACAGATAAAAGTTGACTTAGATTTATCAACCCCCCCCTCTCATATTTCAAGTCTGGGTTTTGACAAAATTAGTTTTCTCTTCTTTGTTCTCTGCTCTTATCTTCAAATAAGAAAAATGTTATTTTGCAGTAAAAAGAAAAAATCTTTTAACTTTTCCATTAAAGTAGTTTAATGTACTCATAAAATCCAAGTTACTTCATTTTTCCCCTTCCCAGCCTATCTAAAGTTAATTCTATTCTGACCAGCCTTCCTGTAGATCTTTCATACATGTAAAATCCACACTAGTCATTGTATAACAACATCTGTATTCTACTTATCTTTGGCTATGTAATTCTTTTTGATGATGAAATACTAGAGTCTTGTACAAGAGAACTGGTACAATGGATTAAAAAAAAAAAAAGTAACGAGTTATCTATTTTGAAACATTTTCAGTTTTTGATTTTAGATTTTAGTTTGACAAATTTTCATTTTAAGAGACTTTTTTTTTTTTTTTTTTTACTGGAATGTCTTAACCAGAAAGGGAGAAAAATTCATTTGGCATCGAGATTAGTAAGCCAGTCTCAAAAACAATATTGTATTAAGTTAGATTCTCACCTGTAGTCATATGTCCCATTTAAATTTAATAAATATAAAATTTATTGAAATAAATTGATACAAGTTATTCTTGCTGGTTTAGACTTCAGTCCTTAAATATTTTCATATAACCAGTACAGTTTTATGGTTACAGGTCTTAATGGTTACTAAACTTAGTCTGACACAAAATTAATTGGTACTAGGGAAGATTGTGTTGCACCAGTCATTAAAGTGGAAAGTGTTTATGTTTAGATGAATCATGGCCTTTGATTAAAATATGTTTAATTGTCTGCTCTTAGCACAGACATATACAAGCATACAGTTGGTACGCACAATAACAGGTGATAATAGAAGATTCTTTCCATTATCACCTTATTGTGTGTACCAACTGATTGTGGGATCTATGGCTTGGTAGCAAAGCATAGTTGAAAGAAAATGTTTTCACTGGGAAGGTAAGAAAAGAAATACCCTTGCCTAATTTTCTATGCACCTTTCAAGTTGTTATGGCCATATTTAATGTGTTACAGGTGCACATGGTAATTTTTTTTAAAAATCCACACATGTAATAAAATTGTTGAAAAACCTGATGAAACTCTGAATTAGAAAAGTGATAATCTTTCCTTTTTCAAAAATAATGAATTACACTATTTACATTATTCGGACTATTGTTCTCATCTTCATCGCCATATTTATTACAATGTTTCGGCCATTGTATGCTCCAGCCTTCTTCAGGTGGATGGAATGTTGAACTGAACCCATTATTTCACTCACTGGAGTAGTCTGTTCTAGTTCCACGTGCCATGAAGAAGGCCAAAATGTTGTGATAAACATGGTGACAAAGATGAGGACAATAGTCCAAATAATGTAAATAGTGTACATAATACCTCATCTCAGAAATATAGACAGATACGGAATGTCAAAACCACCTAGGAAACTAACTTTTCAATAACCTCAAGGGTCAAACCTTTATCAAAATGGAATGGTCAAGCAAGAAAACTATTTTTATTTCCATCATTTAGCAAGGAATATATTAATTCCTCAATACCCACCCCCCCACCGTGCTAAAATAATATCTTCAACATTCATGAGATTGGGACATTGTACAATTTGATTGGAAATAAAATTAAAATCAGAAAATTGAGTCTTTGTTTCTTTCTCCTGAAAACTCAATGGGTTTTGACAGGTAACCAGGTGTGGGAAAAGAAACAAAAATTAAGACTATATAAAAATTTTGCATCTTGAGAAAATCTGTTCACTTAAAGGTGGTGCTCAATTCTCCATATAAACCAATACTTGCAGGTAGCAGCAGTGAGAAATGGATGTGTGAATATAACCAAAGAATACACCTGCCCAAGTTGTAAATACACTCACACCAAAATGCTACTTGAAGTCACCTAAAGTTTTACATTTGATATTCTTTTTATTTATAAACACCATTTGCCAAAAATAAATTCCTTTAATCATACTCTGGCATTGGTCATTATTTCCAACAAGTGAATTCCTACTGTTTGATTTCCAGTGAAGCAGTAAACAGAAAAATGTATCCTAACAAGAACCTTTGAATCTTGTTACATACAGTGAACTCACTAGATGCTTATGATCTTAAATGGGGAGGGGTGAGAGAGCGACCAAAAATATCAAAGGCAAGTAAATAACTCTCACACCAGTCGCCAAAATCACCCCATTGTTACAGTGTGCTGACATTAAGATAGAGATCCTGAGATTGTCTTTTACAGCTTATCAACCTTTTACAGGTTATTTAAAGCCGAAAAATATTTTTAGACTGTCAGAATTTTGAGGAGGATAATGATTTACCTGGTACTCCCAATCTAGGTACTGACTAAGCTTGACAGTTGGTCAATAAATGCCAAAAGTTTCCTTCTATGGAAACTGCTAATCTCATCGTTATTATTGCAAGGAATAAGGTGTTATCCTTTATGCTAAATGTGTTGGACAATTTCATCAATCCAAATTCTTTGTGGCTCTGAAAGCCAAGCTTGGTTTTCAGAACAGCAAAGCAAACAATTTGGGCAGATGAAATTGCCAAACACTCTTAGCAATGCATTCCTTGCAATAATTTAATATAAATGGCCTAATTTTGCGTGGGAAGGATATTAACTTTGGTGATTGTACGAGAACCAGTGTTCCAATGTGATATGGCTGTAAACCTTTGAGATCTGAGAAACCATACTTGTTTATATATAACTGGGTGGTAACCCTAGTTCAATGTTTTAGAATGCCTAAGGACATGCTAAGTTTATGCTGTGAGAAATTTTAGAAAACCTAATTAGGCATTGAGGGATAAAGGAAAGAAATGGACAAATTAAATTGGTTTGGTTTTTGTTTTATGGCATATCAACTTCAATGGGTTATTTAATGCTGAAAAAATTTTTATTGCTGGTAATATGTTATTCTTCAAAAATCTATTTCTGGGAATATTTTTTCTTGAAGAAATCAAAAGCTGGTCATATGTTTTTCAAAGAATGTATTGCTGGTATTTTTTTTTTTTTAAATATTGCTGATAATAATTTTTCCTTCAAAAATTATTGCTGGTAATAATTTTTTTATTACAAAGTATTTCTGGTATTAAAACCTGTTTTACACAAGTTTGGGTGTTAACTATTTGCCCATAGCTGGGACCCTAACAGGTGCTACCACCCTGGGTCAGGGTGAACCTAGGAACGCCAGAAATTAAGAGGTGGTTCCACACTCCTCAAAACCTCCTGATTAGAGGCCTTGCTGTTGGATTTAGTTTATTGTCTTACCCAGGATGCAGATGTAGTTTATCGTCATACCCAACATGGGGACAAATTAAAAATAATAGAAGCCATAAAATGAAATTCAGAGAAATCTCTAAGAAGATCTGAACCCAAAATAAATCAAGTAGAATTCATTAAGATTTATTAAGACTAGATCTTCCCCAATCCTTCCTGTTGCCTCTTGTGCTGTGACATGATTCATGGTCTTTTAAAATTTCCAGAAAAGAATTCCTTCTATGTTTATTTAAAATACTATCAACCTATCAAACATTTATAACTTATAAAGTCCAATGTTAAGGGTTTCTGGAATGAAGCATTCCACAAGAGGTCATCTGTTTTTAGACAAAGAAAGCTCCTGATATTGAAAAACATGTAATAAATCACGGCCAGAAGTTTGAGAAATTCTGCTATAAACCAGCCAAAACTCAGGCACAAAGATGAAACAGACACAGAAAGAGACTAGATAGGCAAAGTTCAGTTTCTCCTCCATTTTTTATGAATTGTTTTCCTGCTGACTGAACATCAACCAGACTACACAGACTGGCAAACATGGACCTTCATACACTATTCACATTATTCGGACTATTATCCTCATTATTGTTGTGGGCATGACGGTAAACTGCATCCGCGTCCTGGGTATGGCGATAAACTGCATCCACATATTGGGTATGGCGATGAACTACATCCAACAGAAAGACCGTTTTTGAAAAATTAAGGTTGTCAGCTATACGATTTTGGAACAAGTAGTATTACCAGCCATACGTTTATGAAGGAATAATATTGCCAGCAGTGTGTTTTTAAAAAATGATATTACCAGCCATACGTTTTTGAAAAAATTATATTACCAGCCATACGTTTTTGAAAAAATTATATTACCAGCCATACGTTTTTGAAAAAATTATATTACCAGCCATACGTTTTTGGAAAAATAATATTACCAGCTCTACTTTTTTGAAAAATAATATTCCCAGCTATACGTTTAAAAAAAGAAAAATATTACCATCTATATGTCTTTTAACAAAATCCTATTCAATGGAATTGTAACTGGGGTCAAAACACCGTGAAAGGATGATGTTTTAAAAAAAAAAAAAAAATAATGTTGCCAGTTATACATTTTGGAAAAAAAATAATGTTGCCAGCTATACCAAAATCATTTTTGGCATAAAATGACCACTAAGGTTGGAATGCTGTTAAACAAAACAAACAAAAAAAAAATCATTATTGTTGCCATATTTATTACGTTTCGGCTATTGTATGCTCCGGCCTTCTTCAGTTGTTTAGAATGTCAAACTGAACCCTTTATTTCACTCACTGGGGTAGACTGTTCTAGTTCCACATGCCATGTTTAACGGATGTCACTTATCAGTTATCTCCTGTTAATTCCCCTGTCCAAGTTCTTCATTGCCTTAACTCAAGGACACACGGCATAATTGATAAAGGTGTTGGTTAGATCCAGTGACAGGACCCAAAGAGTGTGAGTTCAATACCTGGTTAAGGTGGTGGAGAACTTGGACAGGGGAATTAACAGGAGATAATTGATAACTGACATCCATTAAACATGGCACGTGGAACTAGAACAGTCTACCTCAGTGAGAGAAATAAAGGGTTCATTTCAACATTCCAACCACCTGAAGAAGGCTGGAGTGTACAACGGCCAAAATGTTGTAATAAATATGGCGACAAAGATAAGGACAATAGTCTGAATAATGTAAATAGTGTACATAATACCTCATCTCAGAAATATAGACAGATACTGATGAACCTTCATGCCTGCAAAAAATTGTTTCAAAAGGACATTTTTTCATTGACATTGCTATTAATTTAACTACATTCATTCCCTCAGCAATGTTTATTTACAAGATTATAAAAATAAATTATTATTTACCATTTTATAAAGAAATAAATGTGAAAAGAAATATTTTAATTCAAAAATTTTTAAAACTTACAAAATTATTAAAATATATAAACCATCTACAATATGTTTTAAAAACATTGACTAATTGTCAATTTTCCCTACCTTCACATTTTCAGTAATGTTTATTGTTTTAAAAAGTGATGATTAGAATTTTAATAAAACCCAAATATATGAAATTGAATTTACAATATAAATATTAAGCACCATTTATTTATTAGATTGTTTATTTACAAGAATAATTTTATATTTACAACATTTTTAAAATGTGAACCAACTACTACAATGCAATGAAGGTCCATCAGTATCTGTCTATATTTCTGAGATGAGGTATTATGTACACTATTTACATTATTTGGACTATTGTCCTTATCTTTGTCACCATATTTATTACAACATTTCTGCCCTTCTGTATCTGTCTATATTTTTGAGATGAGGTATTATGCACACTATTTACATTATTCGGATTATTGTCCTCATATTTGTCGCCATATTTATTACAACGTTTTGGCCATTGTACGCTCTGGCCTTCTTCAGGTGGTTGAAATGTTAAACTGAACCCTTTATTTCACTCACTGGCGTAGACTGCTCTAGTTCCATGTGCCATGTTTAATGGATGTCAGTTATCAATTATCTCCTGTTAATTCCCCTGTCCAAGTTCTCCACCGCATTAACCAGGTATTGAACTCACACTCTTTGGGTCCTGTCACTGGATTTAACCAATGCCTTCATCCATTATGCCATGTGTCCTTGAGTTCAATACCCAGTTAAGGCAGTGGAGAAGTTGCAGAGGGGAATTAACTGAAGATAACTGATAACTGACATCCATTAAACGTGGCACATGGAACTAGAACAGTCTACCCCAGTGAGTGGAATAAAGGGTTCAGTTTGTCATTTATCAATTTATAAAGAAATAAATATGAAAATAATTTTTGAATAAAAAGATATCTTTTCACATTTATTTCTTTATAAAATAGTAAATAATGAATCTTTACAGAAGGTAAATAACTTTTTATAATCTTGTAAATAAACATTGCAGAGAGAGTGAAGGCAGTTAAAATAAAAAGTAGTATCAATGTAAAATCCATTCTTCTGAAACACCATTTTTTTTAAGCAAAATAGTCCATGTTTGCTGAAAGATTAATCATTTTTTACTCATTAAATACTGTAGCAAAAAAAGCTTTAAACTTTTTCTCACAACCAATGTCTACAATCAGTTTCTTCTCTCTCTCTCTCTCTCGTCTGTAACACGTGTAGCCAGTTCAACACAGCTGTCTTTTTTCCTCTCTACTTTATCACCTCATTCTTCTTGTTTTTATGTGTATCATTGACAGCCAAAATTTGCATATGTGCAAAGATAATCGCATGAGAGAGTATCTTACACCAGGATTTAGCTATGTGTAATTCATGAAGCCACTATTTCTTTCTCCTTTGGACAGTTTACACTATGAGGCATGTTCAAATCTTTGCTTGCACTTGAGGTGAGATATTTTATTCTTGATCTTATTCTAGCATTGCAAAAAATACATGCAACCCTGGGCCTCTTTGCCCCCCTGCAGTAGTTCACTAGAAATATTTTAAAATTTTTCAATTTGTTACCAAATTAGTTTTCAGTAAAGAAGTATCCATGATGGCAAGGATTTCTGCAATTGCTACAGAATCACCACAACCACTGGGCAAAATTTGCATTGACTCTGGTTACCTCCAACCTTGCTGATGTTGACATGCGATGGTTGTGAAGATAAAAAAAACACCCACCAATTGACAACACCAAGAATACTATGTTTTTGGTAGCAACTGGGGCAAGGAATGTCAGACCAACAAAACAAAAACAAGTAACAGCAAACATCTGGCTAGCCATGGGTATTAATGCACATCTATGCAAACAGGTGCATGCATGTGAATGCACACACATACATTATGAAAAAAAAACTTGCACTAATGATAAATGCATATAAAAAGAAAAATAAAGAAGTATAAGCAGTCAATTGTTGATACCTTGATACTTGGGATACTGAAGGTAACATCAATTAGCTAAGTGACAGACATTTTACTTGTATTAATTTCATATATATATATATATATATATATATATATATATATATATATACATACATACATATATATATATATATATATATATATATATATATATATATATATATATATATATATATATAAAAAAAAAAAAAAATATAAGCAATAAATTGCTTATACTACCTAAAGAATAGACAGACAGGTCTGTCTATGAAACTCTGAAGTTGGAATGCTGAAGGTAACATCAATCAGAAAAGTGACAAATTTTACTCACATTATTCTATATATATATATATATATATATATGTGTGTGTGTGAAAAATATATAGAAAATAGAAAAGAACTTGTTAGGTAAATAATCTAAAGTTCTTTAGTATTTTTGTTACTATTTTTAAAAAATAGTGCTCGATACAAAAGTAGAGCATAAATATAATTATTTATTTAAAAACATGATTCCAACACGCTACATAAGAGTTCTCATGTTTCAAAACGAGTCAAAAAACTTCAATATAATTGAATGATATTTTTAAATATATATATATATATATATATAAAGTCAAGTTTGGCCTAAGGCATAAGATTATTGTTTTTTGCAATGTTGCGGTGTGTAGCATGACACTTTCAAGGAGGCAGCCTGACTCATCGAGAATCAGGTCAGGATTGCTGTTGGAGCCAATATGATGCAAAACCTGAAATCAGTGATGAGAACAGTGCATCACTGAAGACCAGACCACCCTTGATGCATCTAAAATGTATTATTTAACTATATATGTTGCTGTGACTAGCCATTCTTGTTCATGAGAGATGCAATTCTGAAATGTTTACAAATGTTGCAGCAAAGAAAAGCATACTAACTGTTTTTCACACTTTGGAGCTAGATGAAAATGGAAAAGTGTCTTTACAATACTGTATTTATAGAAGACAAGAACCAATTTATATGTATAACATATGAACCTTTTGAGAAGTAATGGAAATACAGAGATATGTCAGTTCATACCAACTTAACTGAATCTGACTGGCTTGTATGATAAGAAAGAAACCATAACATTCAATTATTAGAACCTGTGCTAAACATAACAGAGCATGAAAAGTGCTAAGTTATCACAAGAAAATGAAAAACTTGTCAGAGCTACAATTGAACAAGTTAAATCTTCCATCTAAGTGAGAACAACTTAAGGAAACATGAAAGACTATTCCAGTGTTATTTCCATTGATACTAAAATTTCAACAATTCAGATGAAAAGAGGCAGATATAGCATCTATAGTCTGAAAACAGAAAAAGGAAGGAAAACTTTGAAATTAGAAGGAGAACAAGAAGTGCCAGCCAAAGTGCATTTTCTTCATGGGTCAGTTTTTTCCGTCTTCTTGTAGGAGGCAGAGAAATTCAAAGAGAGTTTTTCCCAAATATAACCAGGCTATTTTGACATGATATTTTAACCAGAAAGTCCATAGCATTATCCCCATTCATGCTCTTTTGCTGGATCAAGAGTCTTTCATACTTATTGTTATGGACCAGTTTTGTAATGTCTTTAAAATTAAATCAAAAAGATCATCTAAGTATATGGCTTTCCTCTCCCTTAAAAATCTCTCACTCGGTAACTATCTACTTTGATTGGTTTGTGGGATTTATATTATGCCAATGAATAGTAATTGTAATATTAATTGTTTCCTTATAAGGAAGTATTTGGCATTTGTTGACCGAACAGCGTGTACTACTTTTGGTTTAAATTTATAGAATATTTTTCTTAAAACATTTTTTTATGAAAACAGTTTTGTCAAGTCCAGTAAAAAAAAAAAAAAAAAACTCCATATATTACACTTTTCAGGGAACATTGAACTGAACACATTATTTAATCCATGAGTGTAGATTGTTCTCATTGCAATCTCTATATCAAGTGATATCTCAGCCTTTTCTTATTTTAGTATTTTATCTAAATCTTCATCATTGCTTATATATTTGGTTTATGCATCCTTCTGTAGAACCATGTTTCTGTTGCTTCATATTTCTTGATCTTTGAGGAAATTGTCCAGCGTTCACTGCCAAATAGGAGGACAGATATTTTCATTGTTTCAAATAAAGTTTGTCTCTTAATACCCCAGATCTCAGTGTTACATATTCTATCCTCTGCTAGAACACTTCCCAGATATTTAAATTTTTATACTTGTTTGAGTTTAGTACCCCCAATTTGTAATTTGCATTTTGGGCTCATCTTTTGCTAACAATCATACATTCTGTCTTCTTACAATTGGTGATTAGTCCTTTCTTCTTGCTTTCCTTCGCTACCTTTAGAAGCTTTTGTAGTTTCCTTTGTGTCTGATATCAACACTGTGTCATCTGCATATCTTATGTTAAGATTGTGGCCACTAACAACAAATCACAGCAGAATCTCTAATTCTCTCAGAATTGCCTCGCCCAGCTGGAGAAACTTTAAACAAGAAATTCTGGATCAAAGCTAGAAATGTGCACAGATATATAAAGGCAGAATCTTCCATTAACACCAATCATATGTAACAACTGGGTCTTTCATCTGTCAGTTTTACAGTTTACCCATCTTGAAAATCAGAATTCAAAATCTAATATTTAGAATTTCTTCATCAGCTGAAACTTAACAGTGCCATCATCAAAATTTATGAATTCAGAATATTTTGGTAAGTTTTGTTTTTGGAGATGAGAAATTGTCAATATATTTTGACTTATTTGAACTCTTGTTCTCATATTTGATTGCTAGAGATGTTATTATAGTCACAATAGTCATCATCAGCTGTATATTATTTTGTATGATAGAGAATATCCTGTATGTACTGATTATTTTTGTCTGTGTCTCAAGTTTTTATTGTACATTTTAATTTCTGTTTTTATAACAAATCCCGTTACATGTCTATAACATCTACAAGAATGAAAGATAAGAATTTAAATAGATCAAAGTATATTCTAAGCATTTCACTTAAATACAAAGAGGACAAATGAAGCATAGTAACATTTTTTTCTGCTTATAAATACAAGAAAAAGAAAAGACTATAGGGAATTAATAAGGAGTGCCAGAGAAAAAAAAAGCAATAATAACAACAAAAATTGCAATATGAGATCTGGTAGAAACATGGAATGATAACAGCAAAAAATTGCAATATGAGCACTGGTAAAAATGGTTGCTGAGACATTAGGTTTAGAATACCCAGAAATTCATACACAGATGTCCTCAATGTGACACATGGCACAGTGGATAAAGGTGTTGGTTAGATCCAGTGACAGGACCCAAAGAGTGTGAGTTCAATACCCAATTAAGGCAGTGGAGAATTAACAGGAGATAACTGACATCCATTAAAAACATGGCATGTGGAACTAGAACTGTCTACCCCAGTGTTCAGTTTGACATTCCAAATAATTCATAATAAATATGGTGACAATAATGTATATAGTGTAACCAATTATATTTGCTGTCCCCTAGTAAGGGATCCCAGAGTCATAAAACTTCAGAAACCCTCACAGGGTTATTTGGAAAACATATCAAAATAGAAATCCTGGTTTTTATTCTATTTTGGCAGTACATTATCCAAAATTCCTCAGGTAGGTTCCATATTAAATAATCTTCAAAAGCCTTTATTTTATTCAGAGACAATATCATTTATTTTTATTCACCTTCCATGAAATATAAATTCCTTGTTGCCCATCTCTCCTCATGATGCTATACTATACCAATACAGTACTGGCCCACCCTGAGATTTGAACTTACAACTCCAAGAAACAAGATGAAATTTGCTTTAAGAATAAGTTCCCCTACCCCCACTTGAGGTAAGTTTTGAAAAATAAAATTTCTTCCTTAGCAAAAAAAATGTGGAGGCAGAAAATTAAGAGACACTCATGTTCCAACCAATTCCTTTTGGAGTCCGTCAATTCCTCATAACCACTGCATTCTTCAAATCAATCACTGATTTGAAGTGCAATAATTCACCTTGAATGCTGTTTTCTGTTGGTTACAGCTGAGTGGTTAGCAAATGTCACATTTCTGCCAAGGATACACCCCATTGCCAAATAGGTAAAACAAATTAGTTGATAAATCCAAGGAAATGAGTAATTATGTTTGAGCAACGGCAAAAAGCCAAAATTTCAAGCACCAATTCCTTATGGCTGCCAAACCCTCTCCATTTGGCAGATTCACATAACAATCTTCCAAACAACTTTGTGCTGTTCTAAGCCACATTAACCAAATATCAACATACCTTTGCTTTTCACCCACAACCAGTTTCAAATCTTTTACATGAACATGTATTTTGGTTTGATATTTTCAGGTAAATTGTAAATCTTCAAGGTGTTATTTTTCAGACTATATTCATTGTTAATTTTTCCACAATTTGGATTGTTTATTTTAATATCATCAGGTAAAATTTTTCTCAGTGCAAAATATGCTGTTAGCTCATTATATTAGCCAGTCAATGCCACAGGTTGGTTTTTCACCTTTTTGTAGGAAATCTACATTGCACTGTGTGCAAAAGCTGGAGGTTGATGTGATAAGTACTGACACCAAAAAAATAGATTCATAGCTTTTACCAATTTCTGAACATTTAGGTTTTAATATTGTCTCAAAAAATATACAGAAATCCCTAATTCCTGCAGGTTTTTGCTTACAAACTGACTTCAAAATTTTATTATTTGAAGAATAAATCCAAATAAAGGTGATATTTTTATATTAGACACATTGAAAGAAAAATATAATCAAACTAGAATTCTAATTATGAATCACCATAAGTGAAATATGCAATTTTTTTACTGTATTTAATAAGTGTAAAAATTACAAAAAAGGCTACTCAATGAATAAGATTTGTCAGATCATAATAAATAACAATAATAAAAAAGTGTATATAACAGCATAATACTGCTGAGCACAAATTGAGACAAAATCTCACTAAAACTACTTTGCAGAATATTACATCATAATATAGCTAACTTGTTCCGTATAATTCCCTTATGAAATAAATGAAGGTCTTATTTGATGGCATAATGATTTAGTAATAATGTCCTTGTGCCATGCATCATGTCCATATACCATTTGTAAAACTTCAGTAAATTATAAATTTTATAAGGCTTTCGCTGATCACCAGAAAGAAATTCAATTCCAAAACTACGATTTTGAACCTAAACTTAATCTTTAGTTCCCTCAAAAAATGGTAACGATTTGGAAAAAAATATTTTGTGTCGTTATTTATCATCTCAAACCCCAACTTTCAAATTGAGTGCAATACCATGGTTCCAAAATCGACCTGCCCTAATGTCACCTTATCTTTTCATGACCATGTTTAAGAAAAAATATTCAGATGGATGTGATGAAAGCATTATTCAAATGAGTAAACATTTTTAATTTTGGAACAAAAAAAAAAAAAAAAAAAAATCTCCAATTTTATTTGTAGTGAAGTTGGTTCAAAGACCATGAATCCACTGGGTTGTACATAAAAAAACAGGCTTTGTATCTTTATAATATATTCAAGTAAAATATATCACTTGAAGTTTTTTGTAGCATAGTTTTCTTTTTTTTTTTTTTTAAATTGCAGAAAACAAATATTAAAGAATCTACTTAATTCAAATTTATTTAAAAGATTAATTGAAAATTATAAAATCTGAGGAAATCCTGTGATTCTCTCAAGAAAAAGAAAAAAAGAAAAAAAAAAGGCTGCCATATATTGAGGCACTTTTTGCCTACATCAGAAATACAGAAAATATATAAACACATTTCAGAGATACTTGAGAAGTTCTCCTTTTGTAAGACTTTGTGGTAATGAGTATCACCAACCAGTCTCTTTAGATCAAATATAAGAACTTGGAGTTACCTGTCCTTTGCTCTGCCACTGAGCACTAAATCTATAATACTTTGCATTTGAACTGTTGTTACATTTAAGAAGAAAATGATTATGAAATAAAATAATATACAAGTTTTCACTATTATTTAAAATCATGTTTTTTTAATATTTATTTACTTTACTTATAAAAAAAGAAAGTCCTCTTCATTTTGATTCTGGAGAAGAAAAGAAAAAAAAAAACAAAAAACAACGACAAATTTATTTACAAATAAAGTTCAATTTTTAATGTTTTTGCTTTTTTTGTTTGTTGCGTTTCTTTTTCTTTCTCAAGATTTTGTTGTATTGTTTTATCGAATGATCAGCTTTGGTGATCAGCTTCTTCAATTGCTCCTCCTACAAATAAAAGGAAAATAATAATCAAAGGAAAGTTCTTTATTCACAAATGACCTTGTACCAGACATGATAAAACATACTAAATAACTTTTCTAAAAGTGATTATAATCTTCAGTAAAATGTATAAAATGGCGGGGGGTGGGGGGATGCTAAAAAGTTCTTTGCCTGACCCATTCACCAAAATCTGACCAAAATGTGTTGATGACTTTTTTCAGATTCTGTAGACAATTATATATGATAACAACAAAGATTGTGCTTAAAATAAAACAGCTGAGCAATGGATTTCTGGGGGATAACACTTAATAAAACAGTCTTTGTAATTAAAGTGCTCAATATTAAAAAAGAGAACATTAATAGCAACAAATAAAAATTAAATGTTCAACTTATCTTCTTGACTTGAAGTTTCACAGATATGGTATCCACTTGTCGGGGATTTTGACAGTAAAATTGAATTTATTTAGAGAAATCACACTTTTCTTTAAAAAAAAAAAAAACTTAATTTCATCTAAAAAGACGCTAATTTTTTTTTACATCAACGTATTTCAAATTTGTTACTTGCATTATTTACATTATTCGGACTGCTATCCTCATCTTCATTGCCATAATCACATCATTTATATGCTCTAGCCTTCTTCAGGTGATTGGATTTTCAAACCAATTTCCACCGGAGTAGATTGTTCTAGTTCCATGTGCTATGCTTCTTTCGGATGTCTCAGTTATTTCCCTTTAATTCAATTCTCCAAGATTCTGCTGTGGCCTGATATTGAACTCACAACTCGTTGGGTCTAGTCACTGGATCTAACCAACGCCTTTATCCACTGGACCATGTCTCCTTGTGAATATGGCAATGAAGATAAGGAGAACAATCTGAATAATGCAAGTAATCATAATACCTCATCTCAGAGATATAGACAGATTTTAAATTTGTTCTTTCTTAAAGACATTATTGCCTGTGGTAATCTAATTTGAAATTGCTTGATTTTTTTTTATGCACACATTCCTATCCATAATGGAAAAAGTTTAAATAAAAATGAAAAATTGTTAATCTTGTGAAAGGTTTTATTTATAGTTTATTTGATATTAAATCTGACTTCTCTAAATATTTGCTCAAGATTTTCATTCTATTTATATTATTGCAATATTTAAAATCCTGCTTGGTTTGATTGAGCATAATCATTATTATCATAAATTTTTAATCTTGTCTTATATAACAAAGCAGGTGTTTGTTAATATGTTTACATTTGCCTAGGAATTTATCTTTTTTTTTTTATTTAACAATCTATTTTGATTTTTGAAACTGATTATTTGTAGTTTTTCTTCCAAGCATAATCAACAGTTTTTGCTTAGCATGACAAAGAGGTGGCTTTTCATGAATTCCAATTATAAACTTCCACTATATTTTCAATACCAAAGGTTTAAAATTAATTTTTTAAAAAATGAAAAAACATTTCTTGAAGCTTTCTTTTTAGCTCCAATTGAAAGCTAAATTATTAAATTAGTATTTCCAGTAAGCAAAATACATTGGTGTATTTCAAATAGATATTATATTGATTGGAATCTCAACATTTTGGTCACTTTCACAAAATCGGCCATCTTGATACATTTGTAAACAAAAGTTAACTCTCGGTTTTAAAAATTTTCAAAAAATTAAAATATACTTTTCTGAAACATTATTTGAGAAATATTATCTGATTTAAAGTATAATTAATCAGATTTGAAACAAATATTATTTACTTAAGTTGAAAATAACAGAAATGGATTTTTAAAACAAACAGTAGTAGTGATTATGTACTTATCATCGCTTGTCAATCATGTAACCACTGCTGATAAAGGTGTTGACAGTTTTATTGTTATTCTAGAAAACTTTATTTGTTAAAAGACAATTTAAGAAAATGAGAGGTGAGTCCCTTTTTATATAATTTTTAAGTCCTCAGTAATCTTAAAAAAATGTTGGAAAATATTCCGTAATCTAATTTAAAGAATGCTATATCACTATAGTCATTGCTCTTATTTTCTGATAATGTTGTGTATGGTTGACCATACTTTCAAACAGGTACATTACGTTTAAAAAAAAAAAAAAAAAAAAAAAAAAAAGAAAAAAAAAAGATTAAAAATTATTTTAAAAATCTTGAAGCAAAATAGTTTGTATTAAGTTTTTCAATTTTTGATTTGTAAATATATTTTTCAGTTAATAACAATAACACTTAACCAGACTGAAGTAATGCAGAATTACAATTTTCTTTCTGAACAGTTCTTTTAAATCAATTAAGAAGAGGAATATATCTTGGTAAAACCATTTTTTTTATTCCAAGATCATCCATTAAGTAGGATCCCTGATTTTGTTTTTTTTTTTACTAATAGTAATACTAACCAGAAGTCCATGGTTAGTAATTAAAATAAAATTTCTAGTCCCTAATTTTTACATTTCTAGAAAGATAAAACAGAAACTCATTGCTTAAAAAACAAAAATGTTTAAAGATTTCAACACATGAAAAATTTTCCCCAAAACTGAAATACTGTTTTTAAAACGAATTTTTAAGGCAATCCTGTTTGTGTTGTGTTGGAATCTTTGTAAAACTTTTTTTCAGCAAAGATGCTTGAAGATTAATCTTTATGAAAATGTAAAAATTTGTGACAAACATATTTTTATTTTTTTGGGGGGGGAGTAAAATTTAGTCATGAAAATATTGGTGGTTATTACAAAAAGAATAACAGTTTCTCGGATTTTTTTAAATAAAAAGAAAATTATTCATTATAAAAGTAAATAATTAATGAATATGTACTGAAATTTTCATTTTTGGTAATTTAAAAAAGTTTTGCCCTTCTCCCCAAATTTTCCTTTTAGGGTTTGTTCACCCCCACAAAACTTTGTAATCAACATGCAAGTGTAGTCTGGCTGTTCAGTTCTAGAATAGAACTGTTGTATGTAGGAGAGAATATATATTTTATTCTTAAATTCCATAGCATTCAGTTTCTATGGAAATGACTCAAAACCAGATATTCACAAAGAAAAATGTCCGAGTTTAATTTTAACAGAATAGATATGTTACAAAAATGTTAAATTGAATTCAAATTTCAGTTATCTTAAAACTGGTAAAATTTAAAAATGAATTCACTTTGGAAAGAATTAAAAAGTTTATATACATAACTAATAAAAAGTGCTGAGGAAATGTTAAAGAGACTTTTAAGATTTCCCTAACATTATATAAATGATTAAAAATACTAAGCCTCCAGCAGGATTTGAACTTGTATTCTTTATCCTTTGGCCTAAAGTGCTGCCCTGGTAATGCAGCCTTCCAAAGATATAAGATGCAAGTTCAAGTCTTAATGGAGGCAAAGCTAATTTTGTGCTTTCAATTCAGGTTGCTTGCTTAAGTCATAAAAGAACAGTTTGAGAATTGCTATAAAAAGCAAGAGAAGCTAATTTGAAAGAAAAACAAGTAAAAAATTATTAAGAACAACAATTTCTATCAATCATTTTTAAATCCAAATATTGAAAAAAGTAAAAAAAAATAAAATAAATCTTACTCTGTTAATGTTTTCATTTCTTTTGTCTTTTTCTTTCTTTTCTTTCTCTGTTCTTTTTCTTGCTGTTAATAATTTGTAATTCTCACAACGTTTCACTTTTGGGGGCTGAAAAATTTTTTAAAAAAAAAAGAAAAAAAAAAAAAAGAAGGTTAACATTTATCATTGGCTGAAGATATTTGAAAACAAAACAACAAAGAAAATAAAAACAAAAAACAAAGAAATTTAAAATAAACTGAAAAGAATTTTTGAAGAAAAAATATGAAATGAATAAAAAAAAAAATATGAAAATTTGAGAAGCTTGAGGTGGACAACCTTTAACCCTTTAACATTCAACATGCTCAACCCCCAAGTCTCACTTCATGACTTCTTGTGTTATTTGCAATGGTTCATGTTATTGCAGAGTATACATGGGTTAGATTACGGCAGGTTGAACATTCAAGAGTTGATATTTACAAGGGCAGCTTGAATGCTAAAGAGTCAAAGTTTCACTACAATTGTGAAATGCAACATCTAAATAAAAAAAAAAATCTATATATGGAATAATGTAACATTTCCTGTTATATCTGTTTTTTTTTTTCACAGGCACTCTTAGGCATCACAAAAGGGGGTCTTAATAATTAGGAGGGAAGAATCTTAATATGCAATAAATGGAGGGAGTCTTAATAAAAGCGGGGTAAGAAAATCATTTAATGAAATTAATAAATGGGGCAATGTTAATAAATTCTGGAGGGCTTAGAAAATTTCCTTAAAAAAAAAAAAAAAAAAAAAAAAAAAAATATATATATATATATTTCAAAACAAAAAAATACAGACAGAGATCTTGACAAACCATAAAAAAATGATGTAGGCTTCAAACAAGTTAAAAATCATTATAAAGATAATGTCAAATAATAATATAGTATTGAAGTAAAAGAAAGATAATGCTAATAGAATCAATAATTCTTATATCAGTGCAGCCTAAACATTGGTAAAATTTTGTTTTCAAAAACAAAATTGTAAAAATATGACACAGAAGGGCAAATTAGGTCAACCATATAAGTTTCATTTCAACAGTTAATACGTTGCACCTTCTTTCTTATACTTCATAGTACAACAGAGATGAAGTTAATTCTTACAGTAGTACATCAATTATTAAAAAAAAACAAAAAAAACTATATTTACACCATATAAAAAAAGCAACCAGAAGCACAATTTGGCAGTAGGGCAAAAACAGGTTAAAAGTATAACATACTAAACTTCCCATAAAAAAAAAAAAGTATCCGTTGGAGGTACATGCCTGTAATTAATTTTCAATTGAGGAATTCAACAAAACATTTCTTTTTGCTGTAATATCAATACTTTTTGTAATAGATCAGGGTTTCCTAACCTGGGCAGTATCACCTACGAGTAGACAATTTCAACTGTTGGGTGGGTGGGTGAGTGAAAATTTTGGTGTGCAGTATAAGATTTTGAGTATTAAAAATATATCAACAGATGTTAACTGGAAAAAAAATGTTCAAAGGAGATCTGCATAGAACCTTAATAAAAAGACAAAAAAAAAAACAAGAGGCTAAATGAGAATAATTGGGTCACATTCATAGATAAGATAGAAATCTCCCTGCAAACAACAAATATTTTGGTATTTTCTATAATTTTGAGAAGAATCATTAACATTGAAATAGTTCTTCAGACGAAAGAACATTTTTTTTTAGATATAAGTCAGATAAGAGAAGACAAAGAACAGCAAAAAAAATATTCACTGAATTTTTATTTCTTTTTTAATTTTATAATTATCAACAAAATAAAATCTGTTTTGCAAAAGAAAAACAAATGTTTTATAATTATGCTTTAAACTTATTCAGTTTTCAAACCTGTTAGAAAAACCTTTCTGAACATTGTGAAGGGTTCTCCTGCACTTCCTCTTCTAATGGTGATTTGCTGATTGAATTTCCTTATAAGCTTCAAATATGGCTAATATTTCTGGAACACTCCATATCCAACCATTACTTGAAACTGGCATTGCATCAAAGTCCCATTTGAAGACAAATGGTGATTCCACTTGTACAATATCATCTGACAAAGGCTATTGGAAATAATCCTTTCTGCTCTTTGTTGGAGCTAAAACCTTTACCACAGCACTGAATAAAGATGTAATATTAATGACTTGGTCACTGTAAAAGTTGGCATCATAATATACTGTAACCCATTAGCCTTGGTGCTTGTAACTTAAGGTCACCTGAGATGGTTCTTCTTCATCACAACTGCTAGAGTTGTCTAAATGCTCTAGCAGTTGTGATGAAGAAGAAATACTGAATACCTTTTCTTCTTTGCTTTGTCTTAGATGTGGAGATGAATCAACTGATTTTCCTGTCATCAAATAGTTACTGAGATTTACTTCCACTAGTGTTGATCTTGACACCCAAGAGAACCTTCAGATATCCAACTGATCTTTCAGTGCTTCCAAAACCTCTGCTTGTTGTATATCTTTAATAGACTTCACAGAACCACCATGCTTGATGACCGAGTTAATGATCTTTCTTGGCAGCAGCTTGACACCCCCCACTTCTTTTTATCTCTCATCTTTAGAAATCCTTTACATGAAGTGAAGTTGTTTCTCTGCTGCCAGAACCAGGGGGACAGCAGCAATAGAGACCAACAAAACAAAGCAAATAAAACAGACACATCCATGGCAGAGGCGACGAAGAATTCCTCACTGGAATGGCACAAAATGAAGGTCAAATTTAACCAGGACACTGAAAGTGACAATGAACAAAAAGGAAATCAGAATCACGATGTTACACACAATAGTAATACTGGTGACTCACTGACTGACTAAACAGAAAATCGGTCTGTTTATATCGAGCCCAGAAACATTGGTAATCTTATTATGCATGACACAAATCATATGCATAAACAAATTCTAGGCACTGTTCAGCACACCGCTGTAACCATAATTTTTGCAAGTGGACATTCTTGGGTTCTCTCCAGCCATCCTCTTCTGTATATGCAGCACACCAAATGTTATAGGTGTTTTCTGATCGACCCTCTTTGCTGGGGACAAACAACCAAGAGACAAAAAATTAACAACGCATGAGATCACCATAGTTTTCAAACTTCTGTTTATACATGAAGTTTTTTTTTTTTTTTTAATTTTTCCTTTTTAGAACATTCTAAATTTTGATTAAAAAACCTTGTTTATCTATCATGTTTAACATATACAATTTTTGAAATGCCAAGAACTGATTGCTTTCAGTGAGTGATAATTTTTCCATTACCAAACTTTATTTACATCTGAAATTTTGGCACAGAAACAATATATTTTTTAATGCCTGTCTTTTGAAAATATTAAATAAACATATTTTTTTTTAAATAAACATTATAATTTCCTTGTTTTTTTGATTTTCTTAAAATAAGTTTTGAAAAAATTATAATTGATTTTCAAAAAATTTTCAAACTGAGATAACATTTTTTATATAAATGTAAAAAAAATGATTGACAGGATTGATTATCTGTCAATTTTTCTAACTAAAAAAAAATTTTTAACGAAAATTTTGGACGTACTAGGAATGATTAAATAATTTGTTCACTTAAATCTAAAAATGTAGAAAAAAAAAAAAAAAAATACCCCCCAAAAAATACTTTGATCTTTTCCTGCCTGTTTCAAAAATTTTAAATAAACAAACATTTTCTTAAAATAAAGTTTGAAAAAATTAAATTGATTTTTGTTTTTGACAGGATTTTATCTGTCAATTTTTCTAACTATTTTTAACGAAAAATTTTGGACATGCTATGCTAACAAACATTTTAGTTTTGTTTTTCGTCAAGTTTGGCGTCTAAATGCTCTTTTTCTTATGTCACCTGAGCTCCAAGTTCAACAAGATAAGAAATCATTGCCTGGCGTTTTTCTGCTCCTTTATAAGCACCCAAGGACAATTTCTGAACCTCAAATTTTGCTTTTGAAAAACTAAAATCTGGTTTGTTGTTTTTGCCTTTTGCAGAACTTTTATTCTGTTTCTGGAATTTCTCATTCTTCTTAAATGGTTTCTTTGTTGATTCCTGAAAAAAAGAAAAAACATAAGCAAATCCAACCTAATGAAAACTTATTTTAAGTATTATTGATGTCTCTATATAGACAGATACAGTTAAATTCAGTGCTACTGACTGTATTTGAACTAATATATATATATATATATATATATATATATATAAATACAATATGGTAAATCCGTATGGAATTTTCAGGATATCAGAGAGAGCGCTATGTCAAGAGACAAAGCAAAATTATTATTAATTAAAATTAAAGAATATCAAACATCCCATAGGTAATAATTTTTATTTCATGAGAGCTCTAAAAATACAGCAGCCCTCAATCTTCAAGACATGCAAACAAAATGTTTTTTTTTTATGAAAAAATGTCCCAAACTTATAAACAAATCCTTATCAAAATCATTATTTAAAAGGATCAAATATACATCAGAATCTAACAGAATGATATGCAATTATTATTAATTAACTGAATTTTAATCTGAAATGATAAGATAAAGAACAAATAGGAAACCTTTATCAATGTTTGTAATAATTTAGAATTTTATATTTTAGTGCATTTTTTCAAAAGTAAATTAAATTTTCCATTAATTGCCTTGTGCAGTGTTTTAGTTTGCAAAATTTGTATAGTTTTTTTATATTTTTGAATTTAAATAACGACAAACTAAAAAAAAAATGGTAAATTTGCTTTTAACACCCGCGCTAAATATCTCTTAAAATTTTCCCAAATCGTCATAAAATTCCTGTAAAAAAAAAAAAACATAAATTCAAGCTTACTAATTTTCGTTTTGCTGGATCTCTAAAAACCACGACTTCAGGTTCAAATTTAAGAGGTTTTTTCGACGAAGCCATACTTTCTCTGCATGCTTCACGTTGACCGGAAGTTAAAGAGATGAAGTCAACTTCGCTGTCAATTCACGAATTCAATTACAACAAAAAAATTAACTTTTCGACATCGGATTAAAAAAAAATTCTAAAATATCCATTACATTTATTGATTAATATAGATTTTTGTCCCTCTTGTGGTTTTCTTCCCGACCAATTTTTTTTCTACTTCTGCTGTGTTAATTTTTATTTTATTTTATTTTTTTACCCCTAAAAGCTGCTCTCGCCAATTTTTTTTCAACGTTTCAATTTTTTACATAAAACAGATTTATCCCATTTACATCTTACCTAAAATTCTTGAACTAGACTCATATTATGAATCTTCCTTTGTCCTATAAAAAATAAAAAGCCATGCTTTCGAAATAAAACGAAAAATATGATTCAAAATGTAATCAAATTTCTTTCAACTATATTTACCGTAAGATATTAAATTTAATTCAACACTTACGGCAATAACTCTCAGAATTTAAAAAATTAAAATAAGCAAAGTAAAATAATAAAAAAAAAACATTCGGAGTACCCCAGCCAGAAAATACGTCATGGCAAGGGAGATAAATAAGTGTTTGGTATGTAAAAGCTAAATAAAACTTAATAAAAACCTGAATAAACATTCGTGTCTTGCTCTTTTGTACAAAGAAAAAGATACCTTTGACTTCATTTAAATAGTGTTGTTTTTATCTAGGAGTAAACGTTTTTTGTTTGCTTGTTAAATTACCTTATTTTTGTCTCTAAATATAACCAACACCACAGCAACTATGACCAACCAAAATTTTAAGTGTCTTGTGAAAAAATATTAAAAATTTAAGAAATGATTGTGAAAAAATATTAAAAATTTAAGAAATGAGTTCTTATGATTTTGCACACTTTCACGACAAACTTTAAAACACAAATTTGCATCTTACAAATAAAAAAAAATCTAAAAATAATCGTAATATTTAAAACAATTTTATGGAAAGTAGTTACTTTATTTGATTTATTTAACCACGCTAAAAATTCACCATTCTTATGTGAAAAACATTAAAAGTGAATTTTTATAACATGGGTGGTTGATATCAGTATGAGTCAAAGGTCAATTTGGGTAGCTGATGTGATATTTGTATTGCTGGCTGATGACAGCTGAAAAGCGAATGGCTTCCGTTTGAAAGCATGGTGGCCCGTAATAAAATGAGGCATTAAAAAAAACAATATTTATATTTTTTTAAACTATTTATTTTTCTGTAATTTTTTGTTGTTGATAATGAAGATTTTATTTTGTAACAGAAAAATCATTACTTTTTATAACGTTAATTTTGGTAGACATTCTGACATAAAATGTTGATTTGATTATAAAGAAAGTAATAACTCAATTGATTTTGGTCTCAAGTAATAAAGTATTTTGGTGAAAATTATTATTATGGTATTTAAAGAAATAAAATTTCTACTGTAAAAAAGATTAAGAAATAGACTTTTATTTTCAAAACAGAATTTTTTTCAGCTGACACACAAGTGAGATTTACATGGAAAACATTTGCAAAATATTTCAATGGTTTTTATGCAGAAATGTGAAATCAATGCACTATCTACTAATTGTTTAATTTACAAAATAAATCCTAATTCAAATAATTTACTTATTAGGTCATATTTTGAAATTGTGTAGTCCTCATCATCTTCATCTTCTATGAAATAAAGTAATTTATAATTATTATTTACCTATAATAATTAATTTAATTAAATTTATAATCATTATTTGCCTAATTTTTGTCCCTTAAACCACACATTGCATTTACTTAAATTCCTGTATGATATATGCCCCTACCTTCAATATTATACAGTGTTACCCGGATATAAGAGAAACCCGGATATAAGAGAGATTTTCTCTGGTCCCAAATTAGAGCCCATACTTACCTAAACAAAATAGACCAAACCCGGATATAAGAGAAACCCGGATATAAGAGACTTCTTCTCCGGTCCCGACAACTCTCTTATATCCGGGTTACACTGTACATCCCTATAATAATAATATTCCTACCTTCAATATTATATGTTCCTATAATATGTCCCTACCTTCAATATTAAGTCCCTATAATAATAATATATCCCTACTTTCAACATTATGTCGCTATAATGATATATGCCCCTACCTTCAATATGTCACTATAACAATAATATATGTCCCTAACTTCAATATTATACATCCCTATAATAATGTCCCTACCTTCAATATTATGTCACTATAATTATATGTCCTTATCTTCAATATTATACATCCCTATAATAATATGTCCTTACCTTCAATATTATGTCCCTATAATAATATATGCCCTTACCTTCAATATTATATTTCACTATAATAATAATATATGTCCCTACCTTCAATATTATACATCCGTATAATAATAATAATAATAATATATCCCTACCTTCAATATTATATGTCCCTATAATAATATGTCCCTGCCTTCAGTATTATATGTCCCTATAATAAT
Source organism: Acanthosepion pharaonis (assembly GCA_903632075.3). NCBI lineage: Eukaryota > Metazoa > Mollusca > Cephalopoda > Sepiida > Sepiidae > Acanthosepion > Acanthosepion pharaonis. The sequence continues at coordinate 4,605,006 of CAHIKZ030001046.1, forward strand.
AATATATGTCCCTACCTTCAATATTACCTTGTAACATATTGGTCAATTCTTCTGAAAATCTGTAGAGAATTCTTTTGAAACATGGCATAGTGGATAAATGCGTTAGTTTGATCCAGTGCCAGGACCCAAAGAGTGTGAGTTCAATATCCGGTTAAGGCGGTGGAAAACTTGGAGAGGGGAATTAACAGGAGATAACTGATATAACTGACATCCATTAGCCATGGCACATGGAACTAGAACAGTCTACCCCAGTGAGTGAAATAAAGGGTTCAGTTCAACGTTCCAACCACCTGAAGAAAGCCGGAGTGTACAACGGCCGAAACTTTGTAATAAATATGGCGACAAAGATTAGGACAATAGTCCGAATAATGTGAATAGTGTACTTAATATTTTTATATTAGATTAAAAAACAAAGTTACAATTTATATATTCCTTAAAATATAATTTAAATTTAAAACTTTCCCAATTACATGCAAAAAGTGATGGAGATTTACTTTTCGTATGTTTTTTTGCATAATTTATATCTATTGACTAATTAGTGACCATTCCTATGGTATGTAAAACCGTGGTATCACTTTTTTGCAAATCTTTACAAATCTCAAGGATTAATGCCAATGGTTACTTGTAAATTTGCTACTGATACTAGAAGTCAAGTGTTCAATCCCAAGTAAAAAAAATTGAATACTGATTTTTAAAGGCAAAAGCTTCTCCACACATTCTTTTTTTTCTCTATTTTTTTGTGCTATACTAAATCTCAAAACAATATTAAGAAAATATCAGGATAATGTATTTTACATTGTGTTATAAAATAAAATAAGACATATCTCGGCTGATTTACAGGCAAATACTCAAGAGCGAGAGCCGGATGTGAACGGGACAAAACCCCGTCACAAAATGACCATTATCTTCATTTACAAATGTTCCCGACACACGTGTTCCGGTCGAAAAACAAAATAATAATTAAAGTGTTCTATTTTTCGTCCAATAAAAATGCTTCCCTCCTAGTTATACTCGCTTCGTTTTTCGAGCCTGTTAAGCCATAAAAAAACGCTATAAAAGGGGTCAGATGGAAGTTCAACAGGCAGTCCACAGAATGGCTCGGAAATGCCCACGTTAAAAAGGCCCTGTGCCACATGACGCCCTCGTGGGGGGACGACTAAATATAGTCCACAGGTGCCCAGGGTAGAGACCAGTCACGGTCAGCAGCTGACAGCAGGGGAGCATCAACCACCGTCAACATGTGTGAACTACTATGAAAGATCGACCTAGATCCGAAGCCGGCTTATGAACTTTACCACAAGGTAGCTGTCCCAAACCCACACGTTCCTGTTGAAAAAAACCACGTAAATCTATTTCTTCTGTTATCGTATTTCTTCTTGCAACCATACGCTAGAATTATATCATTGTAGTACATTGAAGAAATTATAGTATAGTTAGTATATCTCCTGTGTGTCGGTGGGTGATGCTAAAAACCCGAATTTAAATGAAAAATTTAATTCTCAATCAAATTCAAGTTTTACCCATATACGATCTTATATTTATATATTTAAATTACAATTAAATATATTAAAATATTAATACCCAAGAAAACTTACACTGCCGATTTTGTTCTCGGCTTCTTCGTAAAAAAGCAATAACCAAACTACTCAAAGAAGCAGACGATCTTGAATAACAACTATAATGTAAAGTTCACAGATAAATTTTTATTCCTTAAATAAATTACATGCATATTGTTCCATATGCAGAGTAGTAACGAAAAGAATAAACAAAAATTAAACAGATTTACTTACATGAATAATGTCTGTCTATATAGAATGTATAATTCTACAAGCAGACAACTTAATAACATATTTTCTTTCATTTGAACCTTTTCTTTTACAATAACAAATCTTGTTACAATATCTTTTAACAGACAATTCAATCTCTTCAAATTCTATTATGTTTTTCTTTCGAACACTTTTCATTTTCTTCTTTCTTCAAATTCTTTTCTTCTTCTTCTGACACTCTTTTTCACTTTCCTCTGGAGCTGAAAGTGTAAATTATAAAACACAAAGCCTAACCTAGTCTAGGCTCTAAATTTAAAATGTATATCTTTTAAAATAATTTTTAAAATCCCACTTTAAAATAGTGAACGAGGTAAGGGTCGTCTTCCCGCAGCGAACGACTCTTAGTCTTACAAAAAAAAAATTGACTGTCCGAGTCAACAAATCAAATGCAATAATTCCCCTTGTAGGGAATTAAATTACGTACTTCTTTTAGCTTCTGAATTCTACCGAAGCTAATAAAATTTTCTCTTCAAAGTTTTTCAAATAAACATATCTTTGCTTCGGAATTCTACAAAATTTTCTACAGAGTCGTACGAAACGAAAAACTCCCCATTCCGCAAATCTAAATAAAGTTGGGCATCATTAATGTTAAATCTATCTAAAAATAAAGTGCTTCGACACAGTAAGTCGAAGGTTCAAAGTAGCATGCTATTTTACGTGATAACTAAGTCAGTTTATCACGGAGCCAGATTTGAGTCTTTACTCTTTTTTACTCATCAAGAAAAATTTTCTGACTTTATAAAGGTAAATAATTCGACATTGTAAGTCAAATTATTAAAGGTAACACTTCATTTAGTAATCAGTTAACCACGGAGCCAGAATAAAAAACGTCTTAAACTACCGAGGATAAATATCTGACTGAGGATCAATTCTGATAAAAAAGGAGTCGTCTGCAGCTTCCAATTCCATGAAAAAGAGCGGCAACAAAAATTATCGTCTGTTTTGCCATCAGACGTATATTATACAAAATATCAATACATCATATTTTACCACTGAAGTTATTGAAAAGATGTCTTCTCACTTTATTTTAATATTATAAATTTCTTTAAATAAAAATTTTCCAAAACATTTAAACATAAATGCACTCACGCATAATACGTTTAGTACACGATTAAAAATGAGTAAATTTCAGTTTACTAGTATGATTATTGGTGTTCTTGTTAGCAATGATTATCAATTCATCTTAAATTCAGTATCTGCATATATTTTTTTGTATTTATTTTTAATCATAGCTAATATTGGAAATGAAATCAATGGAATTTGAAAGGTGTGGTTCCATACTCTTCAAAATCTCAATCAGTAGCCCTGCTGCATGATGTAGTTGTCTTATCCGGGTAAGTCACTGCATGATATATAACTTATATCCAAATCATGCATATAATAATCAGTTGCCATATCACATTTGCAATTCATAATCTTCATTTTCGTTTTCATAGAAAACATTAAAATGGGTCACAAAAGCTATTGACTGAACCAACAAATAACTGATCAACAGAATCAACATTCCAAATGTGGGCAATTCTTTGACCAGTTAGTTTACCATGCAGTATATCATAAGTTTTTTCGACACACTCAAATTCCAAAGAAGGAAATTCTGCCTGGATATCAGAAATTGAGTGGCTTATTTTCTGTAATCTTTTCTGGGTTTGATTGTGTTCTTTTTTTTCTTGTTGCATTCTTTTTTCCTTTATCCGACTCTACAATTTTTTGATTGGACTTTCGCTCGACACGCATTTGGGTACTGTAAGTTATTGCCAAATTCAAATATTTATTAAAATCAGCATCACTTAGCTCATTCAAAAATGTCCAAAAATTGTTCCTTTTTGCTTTTATTAAATAGCTAATGCTGGAAATATAAGCATTTGGTCAAATCCTTTTTTTTTTCACAATATTCACCTATAATACTTTCTATTTCTATTGCATGCTGTCGAACGGAAGTTAACAGTTTCCATCGAATTTTCAACAGCAGAGAAAGTCTTTCTATATTGTCTTTCTAAACACTTCAGTGATTCCTTTTAAGCAGGCAGAAAACATTTTGTAGGGTAAATTTTTATTTTAACACCCGAGCGCTAATATCCCTTCAATTTTTTCCAAAATAGTCTTATTTCCGTGCAAATGTATATGCTGAACTCAAATCAACAATTAGATATTGAAGAAACCTTCCTTCTTGGATGTTAACGACCCGAAAAAAATCGGACTTTTTCTTGGTCTTTCGTCAGCCATTACCGGCTTATTGATAAGTAATTCAGCGCTGAATTTTGTTGGTGGACGTATACAATTTGGGTCTATTTACTTCCTTCACAGTAATTCCTTGTAAAAATTAGTACGCGCTTCCGTAAAGTGACTTTTTTTTTTACTTAATTTAAGAAGAAAGTTAACTTTCAAATATATGTAAACATCGACAAATAAAAGAATAACAAAGTATTTTTTTTAAGAAGAAAGTTAACTTTCAAATTAGGGTTAGGTGTTTTTTTTCTTTTGTTAACTTCCTTCTTAAATTAAGTACAAAAAATCGCTTTATGGAAGCGCCTACTAATTTCTGAAAGAAAATAGTTCAGCAGTGAATGACGCTCGGGTGTTAAAATGAAAAATTATGTGGGGCAACCAGGAATTTATTCCTTTCTTTTTTTTTGGTGGTAACAAGTTACCAAAAAAGTCTTTTTCTATTTGGGAAAAATCATTAAATTCTCCCAAATTCTTTTAAATTTCCAATGACACCCTTCACTATAGGCATGGTGTTAATTGGATTTTGTGTCGTACTTAAGTCAGTGTAAAATGTTTTCATCCACGGATTAAATTAATTCAAGAACAGCGTGACAATAATGAAATGTGGGGTTACTAACGACAAAAATCTGTTTTCTTCCTGTTTGCAATCTAAAGAAAATGTATGGCTGCTAGCTTGATCACTAGACCGGAAGTGAATATGGAATGCTGGGAAGGCCCGGTCTTTTGCTGATCGGAATGTTCAGTCGATGAAGTGCGTAGTGGGTTTCTTTTTGCTGGGCTCACGCAAAAAGAACCAAAATGTTGGTTTTATTTGACACAGCTTCAGGATATGCGATTTTTAAGGTAAGTTTAATTATTAACAACCTTTATTCACTGTAGTCATTTTATCATTTGGTGTTTATTTCTTATTTAATTCAAAAAATAACTTTCTTCTCTAAATGGGGACAAATAACCGCCATTTTGGGTCTCCACGTGGTTCAGTGGAGATTTTTTTTCTTTTTCGAATCGCCTGTTGAATTTTTTTTCTTACTTGCTTTAACTGTCTATAAAATAAATTTCACTACTGAGCATTATTCATAGAAACATTTTTTTTTCTTTTTAAGTGAAATTTCTCGTTAACATAAAACATTCTTTCCCCATTTGATATCAAATTTTTAATTGCCTTCTTAAAAATAAATCGATAGGACACTTTTCTAGAATTAAGCATTTTTGTTATTTATTTGGCCAACATTTCTTTTTCGACATTTCCATCTATTCAGGGTATGTCTGCAAAAATCCCACCCACCCTCATTATGTCGCGCTCATAGCAAAAAGAACTTCTTTTAAACTACATAATAATTTTTTTTAAAGGACAACGTCTTGAAAAATTGTGAAAGTTATTTACTTCTGAGGAGTGAAAAATCTTTTCTACTCGTTTTTACAAACTGATAGCGATTTCATTCAAGTAAAAAAAAAAAATTAAAAAAAAGTCATTTTGGTTCGCTGTGTAAATAATTACTCTTTGCCCAGATGCCCATTAAATTCAAACGGACATTTAGCTAATTTCTCCTTAAATTCATTATTAAATTATCAGTTATTTTTATATTAAAAGTTTACGGAAAATAAAAGTTTTATATTTTCTATAGACAATTTTTGATTGATAGATTCTTATTTTGTTGGCTGGAAAATCCTTTTTAAAGGTCTGGATGTTAACCACGTGGTCGCCTAAAATAAAAATCTATTTGATTCTGATGGAAGTTTAATATTGAAGATAAGTCTTTTTTAAAACTATACTTGCATCTTTTTTCTTTATTTTCTTAGAACTTTTTAAACTAAAAATAATCAGAAAAAATTATTACTTGTGGGTAGCAACAAAAGTTTAGTTCTTTACTGCCCCCCCAAACAAAAAAAATTATTTTATTTGTAACTTGTTTATACCAGATGTTGGGAAAAATCCTCAAAATAATTGTTTTAATTTGAAAATCTAGGCAAAATACGAGGAAAACTTTTTTTTTTTTTTTTTTTACCCCCCCAACACAATGTTTTAACTTTTATTTGAAAGTTCCAAATTTTTTTTTTTTTTTTTTTTTAAACCTATTTTTCTTGAAGTGGTAGCAATCAGATTTATTTCTTAATATAAAGCACTTTTTTTTTTTTTTTTTTTTTAAATGTCCTTTTTATTTTAAAATAAAATTTATTTTTAGACAATTTTGTGTTCATTAATTTAGAGATTTGCAAAGTGCGACATTTATCAATCAAAAAATATTGGGAGGGGGACTAAAATCGACCATTGAATTATTTTAGCTATTAACACTTAATAGCTAAAATAAGTTAATAATTAACTGATCTTATTTTATTTTTGTTTTTTATTTACATATCAATTTTTGAAACTATGCCAAAAATCCATTTCCATTTTGTGATAGTAAATGTCATTTTTTTTTTTTTTTTTTTTTCAGCTTTTAGATGAAAGCAAATTATCACAATCAGACGATTTATTTAAAGACTTTGAAAGTCCTGACACCGCCAGTAAGATGTAAGTTCCTTACCAAATTCTTAATATTTTTTCATATTTCTTTCTTTTATACGAAAAAAAAAAAAAACTGAAAATATAAAACAAAAGTATAGTTCCTTCTAAATGTAGTTAAATTAAATTTAGTGACTTTGAAAGAAAAATCGTAATTGACTCGATGAAAGCAATTTCATTTCTCTTTCTTCTCTGGTTGAAACTTTTTTCTTTTTTTTTTTTTTATCCAGACAAACAAGTAATACCTTACATGTGATCGATAATGATTCGTCTTGGTAGTACTAAAAATTCTCTCTGTTCTTTTAAAAGCACTAGTCATTAAATCGCGTTGGGTTGCCAGTAAGCTAAAAATACGTCGTTTTTCCCACTTCACTTTATCTGAATTCGTTTGATTGTTACGAGGTAGGGTGCTGTAAATTTCTTGGCCTGACCAAGAAACATTGGAAAATTTTTTTTAAAAGTCTATCTTAGTCAGACCAGGAACTTTTCATAACTATCTGGAAGTGAAATTTAAATGCGAAGAGAAATCTGTTTTTGACATAAAAATAAATAAAATTTACTTTTTTTCTTTTTTATAGTATTCAACTCAAATATTTTCAGAAATTTGAAGACACAACAAAAGGCCTTGCTGGTAATTTACTTATTTTTAATAATTTGCTTGATTCTGATGCATATAAATTGAAAGTTTATTAAATATAAGTTTAGGTATATTTGTGGCACTGTAGGTATGACTGAAGTTTTAATTCTGCTTTTGAGAAGATGGTCATTAAAAAGAAAATAATTATGTACACTTTAAAAAAAAAAAAAAAATTGACTTGAATATTACACTATATTTGGCATGTTAATTAAAAAATCTTCCCAAATATAAAGTAGCTTGTCGTTCAAATTCTGAATTAATTTAATATTTTCTGGATTATGCCAAAATATATATGTATTGAAAAATAGATTTTACAACTGATATCTTCCATTATTTGACTGTAATAAAATGTCCACTCCAATGAAATAAGCGTCACCAAAAGATCCCCTGTTTGGCAGTGGGGTGCTTTAACATATCCATATGAGATCTTAATTTGTTTCTAATTATTTTAAATTTCGATAAATAGCCGTCCGGGGTAAGACGAGAAACTACATCAAATAGATTTTGACAAAACAAAATGTAAACAGCAAAAAAAAAAAAAATGTTGGCCGCATTAAATAACACATTGAGATTGATATGCTGTAAAACACGAACCAAATTCAATAAACAGGTTTGTGTTTAGCATTATCATCATCTTTTGTAGGCACCTACAATGAAGTTCTAAAATTAAATCTTAAAAATGAAAAGGCATTCTTGAAGATTTCATTTTAGTATTAATTGAAAGCTAAATGATTAAATTTATTCCCAGTAAGTAAAATATTCTGGTGTATTTCAGATAGAAATCATATAGATTGGAATGTCAAATAATTGCTTGATTATTTTTTTTAATTTTTTATGTGGCCATTTTCAAATTTATTGGTTATAAAAAGATTTTTTGAAAACTAGATTTGTGGCACATTACTTGAACATAATTAGAAAATTTAAAGTTGAATTAATCTGATTTGAAATAAATACTGCTTATAACATAAAAAACAATATACAACTGTAGGTTCCTCTTTCATTGATCTTTATTGATTATCAAGAAGCTCTCAATATGATGGGTGAGCAGAAATGACATTTATTAAATTTAAGTGAACACCTTTCTTCTTTTTTAACTACCTAGTAATTTTTACAGATTAACATTTTCAGCAATTGTTTAACTTTTAGTCTTTTAGTTTCAGGAAGTTTTATGAAATTTGCATTTCATCTCTAGGTTCTTTAAGTTTACTACCCTAAACAAAAAATATATATTGAAGCATGACCCAAACTAAAATAAGTACATAAAATAAAAAAAATATTTAGTAAAAATAGCAATAGAAAAAAGTAAAACATTTTCTAATATTTTGAAGCAATGATTTGTAAAGATGTTGATTTCGAAATGGAACTGAATTAAAAGTGAATTGCAGTGAGTCAGATGACACTTAAGTCATGTCACCTTTTTAAGGATTACGTCCTAGACAGAAATTAGGAAATTCTTTTCACTAAAAATTATGAGTAATTTTGCTATCATTACTGAATAAGTAATGCTTATTTATTTAATTAAATATTTGGTTTTCAGCTGCCACTGCTGCTGTGGAAAGCAAACTAAGCAAAAATTTGAAAAAGTTCCTCAAGAAAACAGTTTTGAAAGATGCCACTGAAGAATTGGCAATTGCTGATGCAAAACTGGGCAGCATTATTAAGGTAATCCTTTTTTTTTTTTTCTCTTGAGTTCTGGGCACATTTTTCAACTAAGATATGTGATAAGTCCATTTGTAAGCTTTTGACAATCACAGCCAATAATACCAATGTCTTTGATTTTCAAAATATTCAGTACTCTCTCATATATATATATATATATATATATATATATATATATATATATATCACAGCTGTTTGAGGTTTCCTACAGACCCACTGAATTTAAATAAAGTCAATTCAGGTTTCCTATGGTAAAATTTTCTTTCCCAAGTGAAAATCATCACAAAAATAGCAAAAGTCATTTTGTCACAGCTTATTTTCTCTCAAAATATGGGTTTTCATACTTTTTAGGGGTAAAATATTGAAAAATGACTGTTTTATCATCACCTAAACGAATATCAAGGAAACTTTTGATCTGAACCCCATGAAACTAGGTATTTTCTGAAAGCAAAAGATATATTCTTTCATTTAAAAGTAAAATTAGCTGGTGTAAATGACTCAAAAAATTTTTTCAGTGGGTAAAATGTGAAAAAATAGTGAAAATTTTGCATTTTTTTCTTGTTCTAAACAAATATTTCCCCCATTAATGGAAATTAACCTTTTTTTTTTTTTTTTTTTTTTTGAAATCAGAAAGCCTAGATCATAATCAAACTATTTCAGGCATAAAATTGAGAGTTTTGAAGGAAATCAACATTCCTAGGGGTTCAAAAAAAATGCGACAAAAATCCATTGTTAATTTTCAATTATGACTGCCAAGGGTTAAAAAAATTGACACCTGGCCACGGAAATCTTTAGTAAAAGGCAAGAGATTTATCTGCAATTCCTAACCACCAGAAACCAAAAGTTTTTTTTTTTTTTTCCTAAAAATAGCGATAAGGGAAAATAAACCTAATTGACTTTGACGTCTAGGTCAAAGGCCAGCCAGCCAGCCAGCAATAAACGGACGGCAAACCTTAGAACAAGTTGTAATAAAACCCACCACTCCCAGATAAAAGCAAAGGGTGAATAAAAAAGGGTTCACAATTACTAGGGCTTCATATAACCTATGTTTGAACAATGGCTTGATAAGTTTTGTTTTGTTTTTAACACCCCGTGACCCGGTGATGACAACAACACTTAGCAGACAACATTGTTTTTTTTTCGCCAGATATCTTTTGTATTTCCCATCGCCGGTCCATTTAGCCTTTCTTTTTATTCAATGATGTTCATGCCAAATGAAAGAGAAAGGAATGAATTTTGAATGATGTTATTTTGAAGCGAAAATGAATATTTTTTCATTAAAAAAGGGATTTTTTCTCAGAAAAATTGTGCATAATTTCTTAATGCTAACCGCCGAGTGACATTTTCCACAGCCAAATCAAGATTAATTACCAGTGAATAATTCCATGTAAAAAATAGCCGTCTGGATCCTATAAGGTCGCCTGAAAGGTCCAGAAGTTTACTAATTGATCGAAAACCTGTTGCGCATAATTGTATTTTTCACGGTCAGTTTCCATTATTTCATCTTGATATTATCATTTCGGACAGCCAAGTCATCAAGGATTCAGGAAAACACTTTGACATAGGTTTTCTTTAAGAACTTTACATTCTATGAGGTGTTTAAAATGTTACTGATTTAATGAGATTTTTTTGCCGCATATTTCGTTTACGCGCCATGTTGGATTTTCCTATATGACTGTGACGGTTACACACCTGGCCCAGTGTCGGATCCTTTGGTTACGGCGCCAACGGTGACGCCGCTCCTCCTGGTCGTTCCTCCTGGGTCCAAGCGTGCCGCTCCAACCCTTTGGTCAGATGATTCGCTTTTCCCGACTCGCTTCCAATACCTGGTCACTAAAGCAACTATACCGATCTCCGGTCTGTCTACCCACGCTGTGTTTAGATCTTAGACAGACGGGACCAGCAGGGATCGGGGCCGATACAAGTTGAGTCCGACGGGGTGGCAAAACACAAATAAAATAAAACTCACGACACCAAACAAAATTGTTGATAAAAAAGGGTAACAACCTTTTATATCTTAAAGTCCGTTACATAAAAACAAAATTGTTCTCAATTGACCCGCTCTGTGGACTATGGCACCAAGCTTCTATCACACAATAGGAAAATGTCGAATTACCTACTTTCTAGAATCATGTATGTATGTCGGAGTGTGGTTCAGTTCGACACTGGGGCTAATTTCTATCGAAGTTGATTCTTCTCTCCGACTTGAGTTGTATTTCTTCTTCTTCTTCTACTTGGGCTGGAAGTTCTTCTTGTCTGAGGGTTCTTTTTTCGCTGCCGTCGTCGGGGATGAACTCTAACTTCTCATCGACTTTTCGGCTTGTCTGCAGCTCCAATTCTTCTCAGGCTTTCGCAATCTTCTTCTTCATCTACTTGGCTGGAAGTTCTTCTTGTCTGAGGGTTCTTTTCGCTGCCGTCCGGGATGAACTCTAACTGCAACTCCAACTCAACTTCAGCTCCAACTGATTTCTTCTCTTCGCTTCTGAATTATTGTTCACTCATCTCCGCTGTCAGTGCGCCGACTGCAACTTCTCCATTTAGGCCAAACGGATCGGCCTTTTTTGCCCGCCGAAGGGGCGAATGCCGGGCCCGCAGCCCGCAGCCAAACTCCTTCTTCATCCGCAAAGCTCCAACTGATTTCTGCCGACTGGGGTCCTGCTTATATTGACGCCGCAACAAAAGAAGGGGTGGGTCGGTCGGCGTCAGGGGTTTCTCGATAATTTCAAAAGCCGTATTAATTTTGACTTTCCATTATCGTTATTGTTTTCACCCCTACTTTCTCACAGTGCTCTTGGGGGGCGGCGCATATCTATTTCTCTTAGTCTCTCTCATGTCAGGTGATCGCTCTCAACCAATCGTTTCCCGATCGAACCTTTCTTTTTCTTCTTTCCGCAGCCCACGTGATCGTCCAACAGTTATTGATCGAGGTTTTCTTTCCTTCTTCTTCCATGTCACGTGATTGTATTCGACCAATTGTTATTGACCGAACACCCCTCTCCTTTTGTTGGCGGGTGTGGTTACATCGTGCTGGTTTTAAAAAAACAAAATCCAATTTCGCGACCTTTTGCACGTACGCAAAATGACAATCCTTGCCCTCTCTCACCTGGACTTTGTCAAACAGCCTGCTGCTAATTAGTCTTGACTTTTAGAAAGGATCTTTTCCGCCTTCCTGGCGCCCTCCGTGGTCCAAAAACAATTGTCTTCTTTTTACCTCTTTGTTTTTCCTGATAGCCGAGAATCTTAATTATCTAGGTGAAATATCTCCACTTTCTTAACGTGGGTGTCCAATTCTTAACAGGTCAATTCCGTATATCGTTTTCACCAACTTCCCCAACCCAAAGACACTTTCTCTCTGACTAAAGTAAAATTCATTTCTATTATTCTAATTTAAAAGTTTTTATTTATTTGGATAAGAATTTTCTACGAAAATGTCGGTTTCATGACCGATATCTCCAATTCTATTCTTTCAACAAAAAATTAAGGTCAGTCAGAGGCTCTGACCGACATCTGGTCCACACCCAGCGGCCTGTTTTGATATCATGTCTTTTCCTTTCTTTTCCCCCTTTTGTTATTATCTTTCCTTTCTTCCTTTTTCCTTTCTTTTCTTTTTCCTTGCTTTTAGGATCGTTTAGTACATTCTTAGTGAATTATTTTCAACCCAGTTATTTTCCGTTTTAAAGAAAAAAAAAAAAATTAACAACCTGTTTAATAAACTGAATAAGAAAAAATTAACTCATATTTCTATGAATATTTCCAATAAATGCAAGGTGCCACATGACAAAAACAAGGGTTTTAAACAGCTGTGATATATATACACACACACACACGTGTGGGCGTGTTGTAACGTGGTGCTCTAATATAGGGATCCATTTAGCTAATGTTGCTATTGCTGTGTCCTTTTTAATCCTGTCAAATAAGGAGTTAAGGAATGAAGAGGCAATGATTATTTTTATTTTATGGAATGAGCAAAAGCTGAAAGTGATTTGTCTTTCTTTCTCTGCAGGAAAAGTTGAACTTGCCTTGTGTAAGCAGTCCCAATGTCACAGAGCTGATGAGATGTATTCGAATGCAGGTTAACAACCTTTTAACTGGCATCTCTGACAAGGAGGTAGCAGCCATGAATATTGGTTTGGCTCACAGGTAAACATTATCTGTATGAAATTGTCATTTTTGGTCACAGCTATTTCATTATTTTTTTATTTTTTTTCCTCATCTACTTAAAGAATAAATTAAGTTTCAAAAAAGTCTTAGATTTCACAGATGTAAAAACTTCATTTTCACCAGAGTTTTTGTTCTGGTTAACATGTGAAGAAGCTTTATAACTTGCTACCTGAGGTGAAGAGAAGAAAACAAAGCTGTTAGAGTAATCAGTTTGAACTTTATAGATTTTTTTCTTTATTGCTGTCTATCAATTTGTCTCCTAAAATTTCATTCCAAATTGGACCAACTACATTTTCATCTGTAAAAATGATTTTATAAACACAGCAACTTGCTTACATTCATGATTTTTTTTTTTTTTTCTCCATAGCTTATCACGATACAAACTGAAATTCACACCTGATAAAGTAGACACAATGATTGTACAGGCAATTTGTAAGTACTTATGATTTTTTTTTTTTTTTTTTCATTCTTTCCTCAAAGCCTTGATTTTTATAAATATTAAAAGCAAAAATATTTGAGACTGTCATTTTGTTATTTTTTACATTTTCTTAAATTTAACTTCATTTTCATTGAAATGTAAGCGGGATAATTCTTGCCATTTTATTTAAAAATAAAGAAAACCTTGAACATTAACCAACACTATAATGATTTGCTCGTAAAATAATATCCTGTCTTTTCTAATCTCTGCCACTTTTAAAATGAAACAAAACTTTCTTTTCCAGCTTTGTTGGATGATTTGGATAAAGAATTAAACAATTATGTGATGCGTGCAAAAGAATGGTATGGTTGGCATTTTCCAGAACTTTCCAAAATCATTACAGATAGCATTGCTTTTGCAAAGGCAGTCAATCTCATGGGTGAGTTGAAAAATTCTTGTCAATCTTTTCTTGCTCTCCCCTCTATACACATACACATGCGTCTGTCCTTGTTTTCATAAATTCTTTTTTCCTCCTGAAAAAGTTCTGCAAAGAGAACTTCATTCTAAATATTCTGCAGTCTCTCATGCAGTGTCCTTTATCTATGATCTTTTCACCAATGATGATATTTTAGTCGGATGTTGTCAAATGAAGAAACCAAACACAATTCGTCACTACCTCTGAGGTGAAAAGGTTGAAGGCAGTCTTCTCTTGTCCCAAATTTAGACATTTTTTCTTTTTCATTCAATCTTTAATTCTACCAACACTGGAGAACTCCTTTAATTTCTTGCAGTTCATAAACTTTTCAGAATATTTGAAGGTCCTTAACATGTGGAATGAATAATTTGGTTTTGTTTACTTAGGGGATCGGACCAATGCTGTAAATTTAGACTTCTCTGACATTCTCCCAGAAGAAGTAGAAGAGGAACTGAAAACTACGGCTGAAATTTCCATGGGAACTGAAATTGCAGAAGAGGATATAATGAATATAAAAAGTTTATGTAATCAGGTAAATTATTTTTCTTTCCTAAATGTTTTTTATCATCTCATTTGAAGAATGAATATGAACTCTGCTTTTCTTAAAATGTTACTTAGATTACCTCCCCTTGTCAGTACTTGTTCAAATTATTCGATAATGTAAACCTTGTGAATTTTTGTTGATATTAAATAATTCCTTTGCCCTTGGACAACATTGAATCTTTCCAAATTTTTCTTTTTAAGTTTAGTCCAAATGTTAAGTAGTTGATTTAACATCCTTTCTCCCTGCTACCTTATTTATTGTATGAATGTTTTGTTTTTGTTTTTTTTTTTGTTTTTGTTTTTAAAAAAATCTCCTTTTTAGTGTAATGTGAAAATGTCATTTTCCTATAAGAAACTACAATGTAATCTTATTGTAACAAAGTAACTTTTGGAACTCATACCTCTGTGATTCATCTATAACCATCGTTGGCAAGTCTGATAGAATACATTCTATTAACTGCGGGTATATCACTAATTGTCATCATTGTTGGGTTGGGTTTTCAGTTCTTATTTTTATTTTATTTTTTTTTCTCTCTTCCAGATTATTGAAATTTCTGATTACCGATCAACATTATTTGACTACTTAAAGAACAGAATGGTGGCCATTGCTCCAAATCTCACAGTTCTTGTTGGAGAATTGGTTGGTGCCAGGCTTATTGCTCATAGTGGTAAGTAACAAAAAAAATATTTGTCCAGGAAATGTCTTTCCCTCGGTGCCTAATGGTGTTTCATTTTAAATCGAAGCACCTACTGACCTCTTCCACAATAAATATTGAAATGTCCTTTTGGGTAATGGGAGTGAGGGCACTTCTTTACACTAATCCTTTGTGATCTCCTCATCAAGGCTAATTAATGAGAGCTAAAAGCGGGGAGTCTTGTGGTACCCTCAAGTAATGGTATTGTGCTAGATGATGATTTGAATGAAATTGAGGTGTCAATCAATGATGACACTTGATCCATCACCCAATAATCTGATGGCACAAAAAAAAACATTCGTCCTGACAAAGATGTATTGTTAAAGTGTCCTGTTCAGAGAGCGGGGAGGAATAAACTCAACATGGCCCATACAGATGACATTGTCCAAGAAAAAGCATTTGTCAGTGAATTGGTAGGGTAAACAGTTGAAAGAATTGTTGGGAATTTGATTTAATTTCTAAATCATTATTCAAAGATGTCTAAGTATTATTGTCTGATGCACTTGGTGAGGATCAAACTTTTTAGTAGTCATGATCTAGAGAATTGTCTATTTTAATAGTCTACCAGAATATAAATTCTGATGACCAACATTCAGATTGATTTTTTTTTTTTTTAAAATACAATATTGGTTTAATCCTTCCCAAAACATCCAAATGTATGTGTTATGGTAAAAATAGATTATGCTTACTAAAATGGTTTCAGGCAAGATGCCATATTTTTAAGGCTGTAAATGTGAACTGCCAAAAAAAAAAAAAATTCCTTTTCTACATTTACAAATATTTTCTGTCTCTATGAATCTTTAGCTTTATACACCCAACCAACCAGCGTCAATCTGCATTTTTTTTTTTTTTTAAATATACCTCTCCCACTGATGAAGGGAGGGTATAAGCTAACTTTTCATGTTTGCTGTTTATAATGATATTTCAGTTGAGTGACAGAATTGAAACATTGAATAAAGATTTGATTTGAAATTTGATGACTTACAGAATGACAGGAAGTAAAGTGATTGTTTGTCAAATTTGCTCAATCAATCCTGTGCCAAATGATGATTTGAATGAATGAGGTGTCAATCAATGATGACACTTGATCCATCACCCAATAATCTGATGGCACATAAGATATTCCTTCCAAAAAAGCTACTTTATTAAACTTCTCTCGTTCGTTTGTTCTTGTCCTGTTTATTAGAAGTGAATTGCAGGGGGAAAAGTAGGGCAGATGTTGGGGGGGGGCTGTGTGCTGGTTAGGGTAAAAGTCAGTGACTGGGGAAGCATTTTCAGTTCTAATAGCACTAAACTCTGATAAAATTTCTTGAAATCCAAAAATAATTATTTAAAATCTGTTCTGGATAGGAAAACTCCAGAAGCTTTGGGCTCAAAATCTGATGCCCCATGACTTTCAACCTTAGCCAGTTAAAGCCTAAGTGCTCAATAAAGGTCTGATCTTCACAATCACCAGCAAACAAGTCATACTCACAGCCTCAATCAGGAATGCCTTCAGTTTGGTTCTAACATAATCAGCTAGAAGGAAACCTAATCAACTAGGAATTGTCATCTCCAGCAAGGCACTCGACATGGTGTAATGGTTAGCAAACTTATCTTACTAAATCAATTACAACTGAATATTTCGGCTTTATGCTTAGAAAAATCGTGTGTTTGGAGTACTTTGAGGATATAATCTTACTAAGACCCAACCACCTAGCTAAGTTATATAGATGCTGTTAGATCATATGAACCCTCATGGCACTTCTTTTTTTTTTTATGGAGAAAAATGACCAGGGAAGTATTCTCCTTGGGTACACAGAATTAATTTGTACAGAATTTGGGTCCATTAGAGAGGAAATTACTTGAATTTTACATGTTACATTAAAGAAAACAAATTATTTACATTACTTTTTTAGTAGCATTACAAAAATACAAACTGTTTAGGAAATAAAGAAAAAAACATCTTAAATGAATAAATACAATTAAAAAAAAAATCAATTTCATTTTTAAACATTTCAACTAAATCACCTTGAATAATTTTATACAAATGCTCTCATTAATTTTCAGGTTTAGACTTTTTTTCTTCATATTACATTTCAACTATTCACAATCAAAAAAAAAAAAATTTTTTTTTTTTTTTTTTTTTTTTTTTTTTTTTTTTTTTTTTTTTTTTTTAACCCCAAATAAATTTCAATGTTTCTTGGTTCAAGTCTATTTCTATCTTCTGACTGTGATGCTCCCTTTTAATTTGGCATGACTGTTAAATCTTATTCTCTGAAATTATTCCATTTGTTCATTTATTTAGGTTCCCTGTTGAATTTAGCCAAACATCCATCTTCGACCATCCAAATTCTGGGGGCTGAAAAGGCTTTGTTCCGTGCCCTCAAGACCAAACATGATACGCCCAAATATGGTTTGATCTACCATGCCTCATTGGTTGGACAAAGCAATGCCAAATTGAAAGGAAAGGTAATGATTAGATTTTTTCTCAGAATTTTACCTCTGCTCTATTTTGAACTGAATTATGTCATTTAAAATTCTAAAAATATCTTTTATTATAAAGTTTTAACAAGACAATCAAATATTTTCAATTGTAAATAGTAACATTTTTCTGTTCCAGATTTCCCGAACATTAGCAGCAAAGGCTTCACTGGCTATTCGTTATGATGCCCTTGGGGAAGGAGATGATGCTGAATTAGGCTTGGAGCATAAAGCCAAACTAGAGCGGAGATTGAAAGCCATGGAGGAAGGAAGTGTAAGTGTGTCTTGGTAAAAGATCTCACAATTCAATTCAATTTTTTATGCTTTTGTTAAATTGCTGATTCAACCAAATTTGCTGGAATAATTTATGGGAGGTGACTTGTGTTTGTCTTGATAAAAGTAATAAAAAAAACTCATTTGCTATAAATTTGTCAGTTCAAGACCTAGCATTGAAAGTTTACTAAAGGAAAAAAAAACTTGGAACTGTTCAAAGCTGGGATCAGTCTGTTTTCTTTCCAATTCTGTACAAATTGGAGACTTGGCTTGTCTGAACAAAGATTTTTATGTAAAAATAACTATTTCCTTTTACAGCATCGTCGAGTGAGTGGAGCAGCCAAATTAAAGAAGTGGGACAAATATGAAAATAAAAGGTAAAAAAAATTATTTCTTTTTAAAATGTTTACTTCATATTTTCACTTTAGTAATTTTTTACGACTATAACAGGTCTTAAACAATTTAAAAAAAAAAAAAAACTATTTAGGATATGAGTTGTTGGGCCCATTTTGATATCCGCACTTTTTGTCTTTTTGATTCAGTTTAATCTTCATGGTTTTGCTGATAGACAAATGGTGCCACAGAAAATATGTAAGCTATCCCCGAAAGTATTTCTAGTGTTGCTTCTCGTTGGAAATCTTGCAAACACTTATTCATGAATATCACCACAAGACATAATATTTGAGCCAACAATGTTCAATAATGTTGGTTTGCTAAATCCAGTTCAGTGTGTGTAATGCTTTGAAATGATCATCCATGCGAGTTTTAATTGGTCGAGCTTTTATGGCATAAGTTGGTATGAATTTGCAAAAATTTTGGTTTGTAGCAGGATTGAGCAAAAATGTGCATTGACTTTTTTGTTAATCTGAAAGACCTTCATGCTGAATTTTGGGAGGTGATGCTTGACCAAAACATCTGGTTTTATTTCTTGTTTCAGCTTTGTTCAAAAATATGAAGAGAAGCAGGATTCAACATTAAGCAAAAAGAGGAAAAAAGAAGAGGACGAAGATGAAGAGGAAGAAGAAGAAAAACCAAAAAAGAAAAAACGGAAAGAAGCAGGTAAGTACTTTTCCCCTGCCCCCTCTTATTCACTCTCTCTCGCACACCCCCACCTTGCAGTTTGACTTCTTGGGAAATGGCATTTGAGAAACTTTCTTGGAATTGTTGATTCTGTGCCAATGAATTGGAATATGTTCTTTGAGAAATATGCCGTTTTGATATGCATCAATTTTCATAGAAAATGTTAAAAATCTATTAAAATGCTTCTTTCTAAACCTTGAACTTCCTCATGCTGGAATTTCTTGGTGGTTCCTCATGATGGAATTTCTTGGTGGTTCCATCCATCCAAGCCGAGTACTGCTTAAATACCATCTAATAAATTCCAAAATTTTTCCCCGTTGTTAACAGTAACAATATAAATCTTTCATGTCTTAATTTTTAACTCCTGAAATCTGTTTTTATCTCAATATGAATTCTTAGAACATCTTGTATGAAGCCTCATCCATTTAGGGTTTTGAATTTTTGTTTGTTTTTTTCAGTTGAAGTGAAAGTAGAACCAAAGGAGGAAGAGGAACAAAGTAAGTAATTTGAATTTTTTTTTTTTTTTCCCTCCATGAATTTTAATTTCTGGTTCCCAAATGTCTACTTGGTCAATTTCTATAAGTAGCAATGGAATTTTTAAAATGATTCCAACAACAACAAAAAAAAAAAAAAAAAAAAAAATCATATATATATATAGCCAGATTTAAACTTTGGAAAGAGAATTTTGCAATCTTTCACTGATTTTTAAGGATCATGTAGCTATTGGAATGTAAGGTATAGTCTTTGAATGGGCTAGGGACTTCTTTTTTTTTTTTTTTTTTTTTTCTTTTTAAAGCAATAGTGGTGGGTGTGATATTCCAATGTATTGCCATCAACTCAAATAGAAGTTTTCATAACCAGCTTTTGTTGCGAGAAAAAAGTCTTAATTATATCCTCCTGCACTTTTTGTCTTTGACTCGGATTAATCTTTATGGTTTTGCCGATAGGCAAATGGTGCCACAGAAAATATGTAAGCTATCCCCGAAAGTATTTCTAGTGGTGCTTCTCGTTGGAAATCTTGCAAACATTTGCCCAATCTTTGGTTTGAAAAAAGTTTCTATAAGTTTGGTCAAAATAGCTGAAAACGATTTCAAATGCAAAGGGGAAAAAAAATAATAAATTTCTGCCAAATCAGTGATGTTCATATGTAATGTCCTTCCATTTTCAGGTTAGATAAATTCTTGAATAACTGAAATCATTTATATAAACTGCATTTTAAAAAAATAAATAATTGATAAGTTTTCAAGATTGTTCTTTAATTATTTTTTTTTTTTTTTCTCTATAATTTCACCATTATAAGAAAAAAAAAGAATTCTCTAGAATGTTTTTAGAGCTTTTGTGAGAGTATGCCTTATCACACTTCCATTGATACGGAAATGCTTGTAAAGATATTGAAAGCAAATAATGAGGTGAGATGGAGAACGTATTCTTTAGCAATGTTTCTGTGCCAAATGATGATTTCTTTTAATAAAATTGAGGTGTCAATCAATGATGACACTTGATCCATCACCCAATAATCTGATGGCATTGAGAAAAGAAAACCCATTTTTATTTGTTTGTTAATGGTCTTGTCCCTATTGCACACATTCTCATTGGATTGAAATCCATCCCCCATTTCAATAGAATTGCGGGTGTCTTTTAAATGCAAAATAAATTCTTAAACTTCCTCTTTGGGAAGGGAAATGAGTAACATTTTGGTATATATGATTTTGCTGAGTGATTGATAGAAAAGTGATGTTTAAAAGTGGCTTTAAGAAGAAAAAAATAATCACATGCACACGATCTGAAGGCACATTTTCTTAAAGCAGTTCATCCATCATGTTAAATTGTGTCAATGATGGCACAAGACATTAAAAAAGAAAAATGTGAGCAAAATGTCAAAAGTAGCTCGGTTTCTGTTAATTGCCATATTTCTATCAATAGATCTTGAATTCCTATGGAAAAGATTTAAGACTTTAGCTGATTTACTTTCAAATTAGGAATGTTTTTTTTTTTTTTTTTTTTTTTTATTAAATAAAAATCTTTTGGAATATTTTAATAAATTAATTGATCAACTAAACTTAAATTTGGATGCTAAAAAATTCCCTTAATCTCCAAAGTTATGAGCAAAAAAGGAAAATTTGGTCCCGCCCTTTGCTGTCAGTGGAAACATTTTACTGTTTTTTTTTTTCTGTCAAATGATGAATATTTTCTTTTGAATTCTCAAATGATGACCATTTCTTTTTTGATGCCATTGCTGATGACAGAAATTTCCTTCCCTGCACCTCATCTGCTCACAAATTTGGAATCTTTCTGACTTTTTATCATTTTTCTATTTTCAGTTGAAGAAACAGAAGTAAAAAAGAAAAAGAAAAAGAAAAAAATCAAAGAGGAACCAGAAGATGATTAAATATTTTAATTTCACATTTGTATATAGTTCATAAAAATATTAAGAGAAAAAAAATTCTTGTTTGGGTTTTATTTCCTTACAAATGGAATGTTTCTGGCATGACGCTTCTTTCTTTAGAATCTTTTTTTCTCTCTCTCTCTCTTCAGAATCTCTTTGAAGAATTGATGATCGTGATTTTTTTTTTTTTTTTATGTACCTGGGAGAGTGGATTATATCCCACCAAATCTATAATTTATGGAAGGAACTCTTAAGATTGTTTCCTGTGAAGCTGCTACATGACGTTTGGAATCGCTGTAGTATTCAAAAGTAATTTCATCAAATCTTGTTAATTTGTCAAATGAATGCTAACATTTTTGGGTAGAAAGAATTGAAATGGATTATTTAGGTTTAAAGCAGGAAATAGAATTAAACTGTGGGGGGAGGGGGGGCTTTGAGAAGCTAATGAAGTATTGGTGGGAGCAGGTTAAAAATAGTAATTGGTAGTCATCAGATCTTCCCCTGGTCCGGGATTTACCAAATTCCAAAAATTGTTAGTTTCCAAAACTAAACTGCTCTATTAATTATGTGAGGTGCCTGTTTCTATTTTCCATCAGCATGGCTGATGCTAACCTTCAAAGTGACTTGTGCTTTCTCAGGACAATGTTCACAGTAAACAAGAAATGGAAAGATTATATTGAATCTTGCTAAGAAATTTGATTCGGGCAATTTTCCTCTCAAGAATCTAACATATCTACCATTTCTCCATGCTTAGAATATTGCTGTCACATGGTCGGGTGCTCTTGTTATATATCTAGAGATCCATGACAAAATTCAAAGGAGGATCAGCAATATTATTTGTCTTGATCTGGCATCTTTGCTTCAGTCACTTTCCCACCATTGTGAAGTTGTCTGTCATTTCTATAAATACTGTTCACCAATTGATGGTGGAGCTGTGAATCTAGATGTTGCTGATCAAGCCTTGTCACAATTAATATTAGCAGGGTCTATATCCTTCCTAACAAAGTTCACTTATTCTTACAAAGCATTTTTCTTGCTAGCATTCAGGCTTCAAAATGCTGTTCATCTCCCGTTAAAAAAGTAGGACTTTTTTTTTTTTTTTTTTTTTTTTTTTTCAGCAAGTGAAATAGTTAAGTAACAAAATCTGAATGGTCTTGATTTGTAGTGTTTATTGAAAATACAGGTTTTGCATGAAAATTTGGACATGGATGTTGGCTTTAAGTGTTCTAAAACTTTCAAAAAAATCCCCATTGAAATATCCTGGTATGCATCCAGTTTGATCATAAAAAATGGTATTTTTCTTTGGATGACATTTGAGTAGAAGGATAGGTAGTATATTATCATTTTCATGACTTTGACATCTGAAAGCTGCAAATGGTAGTGGAATGATTAAGCTAAGAGAAAAATACTAATTGATAAATGGATCAATTAAAAAAAAAATAGAATTCTGAAAAGATTGGAGTGGTTTGAAATTGAGACAGTTTACATCTCTAGAAGTAAACTTAGTAATCCCAACAGTTATCCATTTTTATTGGATTGGAATGTGTTAACTAAAACTTTGCAGGGGAACTAAAATTTATATAATAAATGCAAATGTCACTAAGGGGACACAACTCTCTAACTTTCAGTAGCTCATAATGTCACAGTTTTGCCCCTTTTCAATTTCACTCCTAGGGGCCACAGCCCAATATAAACGATTTTGGTATTGGAGCAAATTAAATATCCTGGGCCAGTCCTAAAATTTTGGATTCCAAAGGTGTTTTTTTTTTTTTTTTTTTTTTTTGTATAATTTTAACTTGAATAATCAAAATTAATTGCAAAAGTAACTCCTGAGAGAAAAATAATTGTTTATACAGATAGTAAGGACCTACATACACTAAATTAAGTGGTGACAAGAATTATGGTTGAACTTCTAAAAAGGTAAGCTTGACTGTAGCAATAGTTCTGTAGTTTGTCGCCCATCACATCTACTACTCCCTACCTATTGTGATAAAGGCCCAATTGAGCTAGCTTAAATGCTTTTAAGCTTATATAATGTCCCCATATTTTAGCAGTAAATATATTTTCACTCTGCTTCTATCATGTTAAAATCAATAATAGATTTAAAGTTTTTGAAATCTGGATCATTGCTGCAACTTTAGTTGGGTGGGTCGTGGAAAGCAAAGAATTGTCACATATGACCTCCAACATAGTTTTTTTTGGTTTTCTATCACTTATGTAAGTACTTTTATGTATATGTTATAAATTAATTGATTTAAAATGTTTTTGTTTTTTTAACTTGAGGATGAAATGGAACTAATGTCTTTAATTACAAAATTAAATTTGGGGCTTTTAGCTTCCATTTTTGAAACATGGTTAGAACTGTAGCAAAAAAAACAAAAAAAAAAACATTTTAAATCAATTAATTTATAATATTAATGCTCTGTAAATTTACATTGAGCACTATTTTGTAAAAATAAAAATATCTATAAGAACACCAGATTATATATCTTACTGTTCTTTCTATATATATATATATATATATATATATATATAATTTTTTTTTTCCCCACTCCTGTCTAATGGATGTCATTTAGACTCCCTGCCACTACCTTAACCAGGTATGGAAGTCACACTCTCCAGGTCTGTCACTGGATCTAACTAACACCTTTATCCACTGTGTCATTTCTGGGAATTATAAAGCTCATGTCTTCAGCAATCATTTTTTTACCATTGCTCATGTGTGTTTTTTTTTTTTTTTTAAACCAGAGCTCATATTGCAATTTCTTTTGTTATCGCTTTACTCTGGCACTCCTTATTACTGGTTCCCATATTGTATTCATTTCTATGCTTGGTCAGCTCAGGAGATTTTTGTGGCCTAGCATATGTGCTGATTCCTTAAGTTTGTGAATTTTCTAATGATCTTTGTCTATGATTTCAACCTGATCCCACAGAGGGTGGTGATTTCCCTTTTCTCTATATGTGGTCAGCCAAGCCTGATTTTTCCACTTCTCCACATGTTACAACTTTTTGGTGTTCTTGAAGCCTACCTTAAGGGAGCAGCCTGTCTCCCCTTTCCACAGCTGCACGGGATGGCGTACACACAGTCTTTAGTCATGTTCTCCTCTATGAGGGGTCTTACTCGGGAGAGATATCTGCATAGTCTAGTCCAGCTTTTGAAGGTTGTCCTGATTTTATATGGACTGCAGATCCTTTGTATTTTCTCTGATAATCCCTTCACATAAGGCAGGCAGACTGTTTTCTGAGTGTTGTTGTCCTCCTATTGTACCCGCCTATCCCAGTTTTTTGGAGCTGCTGCAATGTGCCCAGGGTAGTTATGTTGTAGGGTACTACTTATACTGACCAATTCTTTATCTAATGTCTCTGGGTCGCCACTTATGACTTTTGCTTGGTGTTGTAAGCAGACGATCCCTTTCTTTACACTGTATGGATGGTGGGAGTTGAAATTGTGGTACTGTCCAGTGAATGTTTGTTTACAGTATACGGATATCTTGAGCCCATGCTCTATTCAAGATATTAGACCATCCAGGAATGGGAGTGTATTACTCTCTTTCTCCATTGTGAACTGTATCGAAGGTCTTATTGAGTTCATATAGTCCAGTAGAACCTGAACATCTTCCTGGTGTGGCCAGAGTATGAAGGTGTCATCTACGTACCTTAACCATAGAGTTGGCTTTAGAGATATAGATTCTAATGCCATTTCCTCAAAGTATTCCATGTATATATTCACCATTGCTGGTGATAACGACGAGCCCATTGCTAAGCCTTCTTCCTGTCAATGTGTGTGATCCCATTCTGAAGTGTGTTGTTTGTGTAAACATGGCGACAAAGATGAGGGCAATAGTCTGAATAATGTAAATAGTGTACATAATACCTTATCTCAGAAATATAGACAGATGTGAAAACTCCCTTTACAATATTTTTGAAATATATACATGAAGGCAAAAGGACTGCAAAATATTGTAACGTTTTGATATTCTTTCTATTAACTTTCCTATCTGCCAATAAATAAAAATTCCTTTAATTCTGGTGTTGGTCATTATTTTCAACAAGTGAATCCCAATAAAGCAGCAAAAAGAAAACTACGACTTGGAGTTTTGTTAAGTTTCACAGGCGTGCCAATCATAAATGGGTGTGGCACAGAGGGAGTGATTGAGAATGTCAAAGGCAGAGAAATGATTCAGATACCCACATCAAAAATTATCCTACATCCTTTTATGGTTCAGTGATGTCAAACTTGAGAAACCATACTCATCAACTGACACCAACATTGAAGAACCACATTTTTTGGTTATCCAATGTTTGGTGTAGGATTCCAACAAGAATCCTGGGTTTGACGTTTCAAATGATGCAATTAATCAAGGATTGTTAAGAAATTGCAATTTAATCTTAGCAGAAATGGAAATTTTGTCTTGACGAATGGGGAAGTGAAGATAAAGAAAATCAGCTGGATTCAAAATAAAAAAAAAAGAAATCAAAGTTTGAGGCAATTGAATGAGTAAACAAAAAAAAAATGTGCTTAGAAGATGCATTCTCATGGGGATTTTATTTTATAGCGTCATCTTCAGAAACATTGGAGCATGATTTAAAAAAAAAAAAAACAAGATCGAACATATTGCATCATTTTGCCACACATTGCAAGAGAAGTAAAAACCTTCAGAACTTTTGAAAGTCTTGCAAATATTGGAAGAATAATATAAATTATAATCGACATAGAATAACCAAACAATGAAAAGCCTTACTAAGCTCCATAGTTGAATTCTGAGAATTTATTTTGATGGAATATATTTTTGGCAAACATTGAAATGAATAGAAACTTTCAGATATTAATCAGTGATAATCCAAAAGTAAGTCAGTACTTTGGCAGATGGTTGATACTATGGCCCCTCCAATGAGGGGTAAGGGAAGAGGTGGTTTCATCTTAATCTCAAGGGTTTCTGTTTAATAGACCAGCAGATAGAAAACTGCACTTCAAAAAGCAGCATCCTCTGACCAAAAAGGAATGGAAAGTGAAGGGGGTGGATAGGCAATTTTTGGAGATCAAGTGACAACAGAACCGGAAATGGGGCATATCTGGAGTGCTGGTCTGTATTAACAGTCGTGCTTGGGATTGGAGAGAGTTTTGGTCCACCCTGAGTGGGGAGAGTTGAATGTTGCCGTCAATCAGTTCCAAAGACATTTTCATATTGCTATCCACCACATTGGGATGAGTAGATGGGCAAGAAGTTGGTAGAGGGAAAAGCTGGCATAGCAGTTGTTCAAATATCACCTACCTACCTAGTGATCCAGATGAGCAGGTGAAGTTCTGGATAAAATGTCTATAGACAGATAATATGATAAACAGGGTTCACGTTCTTATTTCTTGATGTGGCATTGGTCTTTCATCATGTTAAATTGTGAGCATGCAGTGGGCCCTTTCCAAGCCTTCAGTGCATGCTGGCAAGATCAAGAATTTGAATACAATGTGGTGGGGGGTGCTCGTTGGCCAATCAGTGAGAAGCTTGGACAAAGTTTGCATTGTATGTTTACAGGGTAATGGTTTTTGGTTAAATCTGAATTTCACACCAAGTAGTTGAGGTACTTGTAATGTTTTCATGCTCTACTAATTCAGTTGTGTTTTTTTTTTTTCACAGCACGGTCAATCTGGGCACCAAAATCTATTGTTGGAGGCAGAGAAAGGCCCTGAAAAATCTACTTATTAGCCAGAATGAACCTTGAATAATCCAGACTTTGATTTTAGATTTAAGCTAGAAATTCTCTATTACACTGAAATCCAATCTCTTTTTTTGATCTTCAAAATTTTAACCATTTAATTTGAAATCATTTTTCTTTCAATTCTCATAGAACATATTGGGAGAAAAATGTAAGGCATAAAATATTTTCAGGAGGTGGAGGAGTGTACTTATAAGTAGTCCTATAAGAACTAATCACATCACTTGGTAATAGGTAGAAAACTCTCTGACTGAAGATTTCTGTAAGAATAAAGCTTGTTTCCAGTTTATTATTCATCTCTCCTACATCAGTCAAAGGCTTCAAAATGGGAAGCTGTTCATTTGAAGATGAAAAAAAAAAAAAAAAAAAAAATTCAAATTTTTTTTGAAAATTAAGAATATACATCATCAAAATTTTTAAATTCTTTAATGAGAAATAAGATTTGAAAATTGAGCAGAGAAAATCTCAAACAAAATTTCATTTCAGAATAAAAAGGACCAGATCAAACTTTGGCAACAATGGACAAAAGCTTAAAATTTATTTTGAAAGGGAAAAATGACTGAGTGAGGGGAAACCCACAAATGGAGTTTTGAAGAATCAAAGCTTTTTTTTTTTTTTTTTTAATGTCATTACCACCTTTATTGAGGGGAAAAAAAAAAAAAAATTCTTTTTTGGCTCGGAATATATTAAGTTGAAAATTGATGAGAAGAACTGGGGAATCTCAAGTGGAGTGGCTGTAAATTTTATATTTTTAACAAAGGGGAAAAACTGGCTTGATTTAAATAATAATAAAAAAAATGAAGATAAGAGAACTTCTTTCAACCCAAATTGCATCTACAATTTTACAAGTAAAAAAAAACCCAAAAAACTATGAAATACACACGATTTAATCATTTTGAAATTCAATTGGTCTTAGTTTTACAAGTCATATTATTGTTTGATTTGTTTGTTTATTTGATTACTGCATTTTGAGTTTAGTTACCTCAAGCTCTTATGTTGATCTTCCATGTCTGTCAAGATGAAATTAGTTTTTAAAGGCAGCAACACCGTAGAAAAAAAAAACCTTAAAGTTCCTGTCTTTTTTGAAGAGTCATTTCTGATGTAGATAATTTCTAAAACTATTTTGTCTTTAGCTGTAACGGTTTCAGTTATTATTTTATGTCCAAGTAAAACAAAGATATGTTTAGTTTTATTATTCCCTGATTTGTATAAGAACCAAATCCCAAGAGGAGGATTAATGTATTGAATAGATTTTAACTTCATCTTACCCATCTCTTTCACCTTTCCCCCCAGCAAGCAATAAACTGGAAGCATTTTGGGAAAACCTGAAGAAAATTGTACAAGAAATTTAAACAAATATTTTTCTAGCAGAGTAGTGATGTTAATTATGAAAAAAAAAAAAAAAAAAAAAAAATTAACCTTGAATTTTGGTAGGAGTGAAGTGCCAAAAAGAAGCCAAGAGACCCTTTAAAAAAACAAAAAAAAACAATTGGTTTAACAGACAGAACTTTTCAGCACGTCCTTGTATATGAGGTTGAAATAAAGTTGTTCTGAAAACATTTTGGTAAGTCTTGGTGGGTTATTTGCAACAAGGAAGGTTTATTGTAGTTATTTTCATTGTTTTGTCTTTCCAAAAGAATAAAAAAAAAACCTGAGTGGGGTCTGCTTGTATTTCTGATCAAAATTCTGAACAGAAAAAATGTTGGATGTCCATTTTATATAAGCAAGTGAGTAAATCTCAAAAGTTTGGTTTCTTCTAATAAAGAACAACCAGCAATTGTTTGCCATCCAATCTACAGCACATTATTGGATCTGGAATGATCTTCATGTTACCACAGCATTTATAATTAAATATTGGATTTGCTTATTTGTTTTTAAATTCATTTACTGTATTGTAGATGTTTTAAAAATAATTTTTCTCTCTTGGCTTAAAAATTTCTTCAGAATTAAACACTGACCCAAATATTTTTCTTTCTTAACCAAAGCAGTTTTCCAATCGCAAAAACTCCAACATTGCCATAATAATGTTCGTTTCCTCATCTCTGCTTGAGCTTTCATAGAAATTCTAATTTTAATTTTTTTTATTATTTCAATTTCTTTTTTGTTCTGTTACATTATTTGTAATTTTCTTTCTTTCCTAGAAAAGAACACCAAATGTTACAAGGAACATAAAGAAATCTTTTCTGAATTATTTACAATAAATTAGCATGAGCAAAAAAAAAGTTCTTTTTAATTTGCCAAAATGAAATTCAGAGAGAAATATGCCAGTCATAAAATTAATTTTGACTGTAGAAGAAAAAGAAAAATGCTTGAACAATGTTCAGTACTTTTCTGTATTATTTTAAAACTAAAATGTCAAATCTGAGATTCAAATCAAGAAGCTCACTTTTGAAAATAGATGTCACCAAAAAGACCTCCATTGAGAAGCAACAAGACTTTTTGGTGTCAAATGAATTGTAATTACCATCTTGAATTTTAATTTGCATAATTAATGCTGATTTTCCTTGAAAAGCTTTTTTTTCTTGTTTGCATTTACAAATGAGAAATTCTGAAAAGTTTGAAAATCTTGACAGACTAAATTTGTTTTGAAAGATTGGATAAATCATACAAGATTTGAATCTTGTGAGGGCAATTTGTTTTTTTGTTTTTTTTTTTTTTAAATCATTCATATCACCAATGAATCAATAAGCAATTGGGAAGTTTCCTGATCTTCTCATGAAATTAGGGGGGTGCTGTTAAATGACTGAAGAACATGAAAAATCATGAACACAAAGTAGTAATAGTAATTTAAAAAAAAAAAAAAAAAAAGGAATAGTTTTGCAGTAAAACACTAGTCAATTCTGGACGACCATAGCAATTGAAAGAACTTTTGATTTCTTTTTCCTGCAGCTCTCAAAGGATGTTCATAGGATATTAGCGTTTGGTATGGCTGTTACCTGAAATAAACAAAAAACAAAGATACTGGCTTTCCAATAAAAAACACTGGCCGATTGCAAAGGTCCAACAAGAAACACAATCATGAAGATGAACTGAAACATTTCTGTAACACTGTGTGTGTGTGTGTGTGTGTATATATATATATATATATATATATATATATATATATCAGTAAGATAACTTGTTGAATATAATTAGACTGGGGAGATGATCCCAGCATGCGACACCACTTGGGGAAGTGTCTGAAAACCAGACCCCAGGTTGACACCCAGCCTGGTGAGTAAAGTTGGGTAGATGAAACCGTTTGGAAATCACCAATGGTTGTACTAGCGCAAAGTTGCAAGTCATCATGATTGAGGGTGTAAGCACAATGACCTTGTTCAAAGTGCTGATCATGCAATCTCTCCCAGTTGCAGTATAAATCAAATTGTATCTGCAAAATGTACCTGACCAGGTGTCTGCAACAGGGATTATTGATTGATTCATTCATTCATTATCTATGGATTTCAACCTTTTGCAGGTTATTTAAAACCATAAAATATATTTTAGATTTTAAGAATTTTTTTTTTGAGATAATAATGGTTTAGTGATACAAGTCTTACTAATTAACCCATAGTTAAGGGGAGAAGATATGGGTTCATACTTTCCCTAAGGGTATTTGTGCATAAGCAAACATAATAAACCCAATGGGAATTGGAACTCAACTCTTTAATTAACAATTCCAAGCCATTATTCATTCCACTACCCACACATCTAAGCTTACAGCACTCAGGGGGTACTCCCAAGTGGAACAGGGATCAACAAGCCATACTAACAGACACAGGTTGACTCAGAAATGAATGGTCAGAGTGTGTGTGTGTGTATGGAATTATTCTCAGAGTGTATCTGTAGATGAGATAAAGTGAATAAAAAGAGACAAAAGGAAAAAATATTCTTAGCCAAAGTCTCTCAGAGGACAAAAACACATATATATAAGAATATTTTTTTTATATATATTTATAATATATATATATATATATATATATATATATATATATATATATTATGAAATGGAGAAAGTCCAACAATTATTTTAAGATATTTTTTATTGTTATACGTCATTTTTATAGATACAAATATTTAAGTAAAACCTGTTTATAATAAACCTGAATGTCTGAGAAATGTTATAGAAAATATGTATCCTCCAGCAGGAATCAAACCTGTATCCTACACAGAACTGTCATATAGGCTAACATGTGGTACCATTTAGGGACAGAGGAAGCATCTGGTTAGCAACAATAACAAGAAAAAAAAGCAGTAATTTGACTTTGCTAACCAGAAAGTTCCTCTGTAGCTAAATGGTATACCACATCAGTCTATATGACAGTTCTGTTTAGGATACAAGTTCAATTCCTGTGTGAGGACACATATTTTCTATAAAATTTCTCAGACATTCAGGCCGGTAAATGTTGTTAATGCTGTTTATTATAAACAGAGCATTTACTTAAATATTTGTATCTATGAAAATAATGTATAAATATATATATATATATATATATATATATATATGATTCAAGTGTTGCTTTCACAGTAAGTCTGGTTCAAGGCCATGAGATTTTGGGACCCTTCATAAAAAAATTTTTTTTATATTCACAAGCACTGACTTCTTAACTGTTCCATGCTTTGTGAAGAGCTGAATTGCAGAAATTATAGACGTGCCAAAAGAATTTTCAGATCACCAAAAGCTACTTCTATAAAGTGGTCCCAAGAGGAACACAGTGATATATGTCAATAGCAAATCATTTCATCCATATGACCAATGACGCTGCCATGGCCACATGATTTTATTGTGAGAGTAACCTAAAAGAATGCACTCACAACATAGCATTGAATTTGTTTTTATTCTTTTATTTTAAAAGTTTTCATATTTTTATGGATAAATAAAATCATTTCTAGATATTTTTTAATAGTTTTAAAATCTTTTAAATTTTCAGTTTCTTAAATCCCAAAAACATAAGGCCTACCACATATATTTTTTTTTTTTTATAAAAGTACCCAATAAAATATCTGAACAGAGAAAAGATATTCCAAAATTTGTAATTTAAAAATCAGTTTCAACTATAGGAACTCTTGAATTAAAAAATGAAAAAAAATTAATTGATTGTATCCCCCAGCCCAACTTTGCCAAGATTAAATGTTTTATTTTGAATTTCCATTTTGATGACTTTTTTTTTTTAACAATGAAGAACAAGTTTATTTCTTATGCCATGTGAAATGAAAACTGAAGAAATTGGATTCGATCAAAGAAATTAAGGTTTTCCCAAATCAGAATTCTTTGTAAATCTAACAGAAATTCACTTTTTTATCAAATTCTGAGCCATGAGTTTTTTTTGGTTTTTTTTGCCATTTATTTTAGAGAAACTAAAAGAAAGGAAAAGAATTATGAAAAGTTGTTACATTTTTATTTGGCAAAATAAAGTGAAAACATTACTTAAGAAAAACATAAAACAAATGAACAGATGAGAATTGACACAAAGAGACAACATTAAATGACAAGAACATTAGCACAGGACTTTCATACTACATTTTCCAGCACAATTTCTTTTTTTTGTCAGAGATCAAAAGAAAAAAAAATGCAAAATTGAAAACAATTCATTTACAAAATCTAAAACATGTCAAGTATTTTGTCTCAAAATCAATTTGCATGCATAAAAAAAAAAAAAAAAAAAAAAAAAAAAAAAAAAAAATCGCAAAATGTTTCAAGCAAAAACACCTGATTGAACAATAATCTATAATTGAAAATCAGTTAAAGTATAAAAAAAAAAAAAAAGAAAAAAAAAAGCTAGTTTCTAGGACATAAAACAAAAACATTTCAATTTTGATGCTAGCATGACTGACGTTAAAGCAGAAATTTTGAAACTTCCATTTTTTTTTTTTTGGGGGGGCTTCTTTTTTATCAAATGGGAAATCAAGATCTTGACATTTTCCCATGCAAGTTCTTACTTGATTTTACCTCAATTTGTTCCAAAAATAACAATTCATCCTTGGATTAAAACAAAAACACAAAATAATTGATTTCTTTTGGGGGGTAAACAAAGAAATAGTTCATGAAAGTTCCCAGGGTAATTTGCATCCACTGCAAGCTGCCATGAATTCAAGGCCCCTATTGTGTTATGGAGAAGAAGCCACTACAAAACTCCCTTCATAAATGTTTAATTTGTGTTAAATGTTAACTTGTTTCCACTCTTTGTATCTGGTCCACTTCTCTGAATATTGCAACATGACAATGTGACTGGCAGAGAATAAGGAAAAAAAACAAACAAAAAAGAAATACTAGACAACAGAGAAACTGAGATGGAACCACAAGACATATCACGCACACAGATTTTAGAAGCACATGATTTATCTGTGAATTAATGACAATGATGCTTGAAAGCAAGATAAATTAAAATCATGTGTTGAGAGCAGTGATATTCTTACGTTTGATATTGTAAAAAATAAGTTATCCAAATTGTGATAAACATGGCAGGTTCTTCTAACTTTGACAACAAAGAGTCTTTTATTTGGTGTCAAACGTGGTCCTCCAATCCATCGGAAACAATAATGAATTTGGAAGGAAAATGTCAACCTGTCATAAAAAGTACTGCCAAAGTTTTCATAAAGCAGTAAATAGAGAAAAATAAAGAATGATTTAAAATCAGCCTCTGTTCCTTGGATGAAAATAATTCAAAATGAATTTCTTCATAAAATGTTTTCATTTATAAATGGTAAATTCCTTGAAATGATTTTGTGGCAGTTAAAAAATTGCGTTTTTGAACACAATTTATTTTTAGTTCAGTGAACTGATTGGAATTTTGATAGAGAATGTAATGACTTTTAAAATTTTGTAAATGCCTCCAATTGTATATAAAAATTTTACTATCAGGACATTTAATGTTAGAGGACTTGCAAAAAAAAAAAAAATGCAGGAATTATTGGCGCGGAATGTTGATCGATATTATGATGATGTATCTCCAAGAAATTAAAAATTAAAAGACTTGATGTTAAAATATTGGACAAGTGAATAGCTTTGTAAATATTATGGAAATGGTTTTGTCAACAATAAAATGGAAGAAATTGGATGTACAACAAATTCAACACAAACATTAAAAACATAAAAGTCCATCATTCCCCGTAAAAACTTTGAAGAGCTTGGAAGATGTGCAGCACTTGCATATGAGTCAACAAAGGACAGAGAAATATGGAGAGGATCTAGAAAACATATTTACAAAGATGATGAAGATAAGAAAATTATACACTGATGAGCGGGGGGGTGCCTTCAAGTTGAAACAGCTCTGATGATGATTGAAATTGGAGTTTGAGATCAAAAATTCACAGTTTGATTGTGGAGAGTTAAAGTGAATTGTTTTTTTTTTCCATCTCTAATCATTATTTGTGTCTGTATTGAGCATTCTAAAATCTGTTTAGAAATATAAAATGTTACGAAGCAAGAGTTGCTTCCCCTTGCATCTATAATTCGTGCTCTTTTGAACTTGTAGTTGCTGAATGAATAAGATGTATTTCTTTCTCAGCATTTTGTGAGATGCTTCCAGCTTTAAGTAACGGCTTTGGTGTGTGCTACGGTTGTCAAAGATCTTCATCTTAACCCACAGACAAAACAATTATGTAGTGAAAGAGATAATCAGCTACCTTGAAAAAGAGTTTGTGTTTTTTGTGCGATCTGCCGAAATAGCATGTGGTTGTAAAGAAAAGTCTGTCAACTTATAGTAGCAACAAACGTCTGCAATAGATTTCTTCTGTCTCTTGACTGCAACACCTGTAGCCAAATCACAGTTCAAACGATAGTCCGTCGTAACAGTCCAATTCTGACAGGTTGATATGTTGTGTATCCTTTTCAGGACGCAACCAACACGCATCTTCCACGACAGTTCCATCTATTTCAAGAGACACTCCTGTTGCAAGGGAGCTCGCGTCGACCCAGACGTCAAATTCACATCCGTCAATGCACCATTTTCCACGTCGGGGCCGTCTAGCTATTTCGGCACTTACTTTATCTCTAGCAAGATGGCGGAAAGACCGTTCAACATAAAATTGATCCCCAAATTCATTGGTGATACGAGTGGACAGTCTGTGGTTGAATAGATCGAAACTGTGGAAATGGTTAGAAAATAACCCACCAGAAAAGCTCCAGAACCTAGTGTCAGAGTACTCAGTGCCCGAATGCGCCAAGGAAGAATATCAGCCCAAATTGCTGGAGTGGCCGGACAATGGATGGCTGACTCCATATCCTGAGGAGGAGCTTAGTCCTCCAAGAGGCCTCATCTCGTTGATGGCCGTGGTACAGAAGAAATCTATTGCAGATGTTTGTTGCTACTATAAGTTGACAGTCTTTTCTTTTCTTTACAACCACAAGCTATTTCGGCAGATCACGTACAAAACATGAACACTTTTTCGAGGTAGCTGATTATCTCTTTCACTACAAATTAATTTGATAAAGATTAAAGATTTGCTTGGGGAAACATTCTAAATTCTACAACCATAGACAATAAACTCAAATTGTCCAATTGTTGTAAAATCAGAACGAATTGCTATTTTATTTTTGCCAATTCCTATTTACGGAAATTCAAAAATGTGCATAACAATGAATTATGAAGGCAAACCTGTGTGTTGGCCTGAAACGTCTTCAAATGCTTTGCGTAGTTTGTCTTTATTCATCGCCACCCACTCATCAAGGGTGGAAAGATAAGGATACAGGATGCGAGACTGCTCGATATTGCGTTCACATCGAGCCTGCTTATAATAACGGAACATATTGGCAAGTTCCTTTATTCCAGGAATGTCTTGGGCTTCGTAATCATCGCAGGAAATCTAAAAGATACACAATCATAGATATTTTAATAAAACGCAAAATGATACAAAATAAATTAGAGACCAAAATATAAATAAAAGCTGACAAAACCAAAAACTGAGCCTCATTGACCTTTTTTGAAGATCAAGTTAGTCTAAGATTCAGCAAGAGAGCCATCGTGCCAATGTCTGAATCCAGAGAATCTGTTTCAAATCTAGGTAAGACTCTATAGTGATTGGGCAAAAAGGGTACAGAAAAGGTAGCAATAGGAATTATTGATTTCTTTGACTTAAAACTGAATGGACGTATTTTGTGGGAGATCAGAAATAATTACTTGGCAAACAATTAATTAAACATGTGAGAAGACATACCAAGAATGGCACATCTCAAAATGGAAATTTCATTTTGAGAAAGTAATAAAGTTTTTCAGATGGCAAAGAAGCAGAAAGAGACGAAGACAAGTCCTTACCCTGGTCTCTCTGTCTGCATTTGTTTTGTTTAGATCTGAAAGTCTTTTGGCAAAGTTGGTTGGTTGGTTGTACTCTGTATTAAAGGCAACAAAAACTGGTGAACTCAAAAAAAAAAAAAAAAAAAAAACACCTGTTTATAAGACAAAAATATTTGTTTCATCTGTGATATTCTGTTGAATTAACTTTTCCCCAATTAAGATGTGTTGTCTTAAGCTACAGTCAGTCAGTTAACTTTCTAAGGTATTATTCTTCAGAACATGTCGGGGGAAAAGGAAAGCAGAGTCAGTGAAGACAGGGAATACAGGTTGAAAAATCCTTTATCCGAAATTCTTGTGAACACAAGTGCTTCAGTTGTCAGATTTTAGAATACAGCTGATTTAATTTGTATGTAGCATCTATAAAATTGGGAAGTCTGGGAATGGAAGCCAAACATAAACACAACGTCCTTTTACATTTCATAACACTGCTTAGACATATTCCCTGAAGATAGGTTTATATAACCCAGAAAGTAGTTTTATATAAAATGTAATAAATTTTGTGTACATATAGATACAGGTAATGACACTAGTCACGTAATGTTCACACAGTTTTTTTAAGTGGGGAAATTAGGATTTCATGTAAAAATAATGTTTTGTACTTTCTGTACATGTACAAGAAAACATGACTACTACTTACAAAAAATATATAAATGCAGGACTTTTTGAATATCTTTACTGAGCATGAAACACCTAGTAAGTAATCCATGAATGCAGGTGTTACAATTGCTAAAATGAAACTGGTGCGGGGGGACCCTCAACTGAGGGTAGATGAGATCACTTACAACAGCTGCACATCACCTAGGAACATTTCCAGTGCTTTCTGAAATTTTCCATTTGTGGCAAGTCAGGTCAGCACCTGAAAGACTTTTGGATTTTGGAATTCCAGATAAAGGATACTCTACCCGTAATAGTATCAGGCCTTTAATCAAATGTACTTGCCAACTTTATCAATTTCTTCTTCTAACTTCAAATTCTCTGCAATTCTTTAACTGATCACCTCACTTCAGAGAATGGCTTTAAACTTTATAAAAATATTGGTATGGCCTTCAAATGCCTGCAAACAAAATGGTTTGTTAAAAGCAGTTATTTCCTTGACACCACTATTACTGTATACACTTTTGACTCCCTCAGTAATGTTTATTTACAAGACTCTAAAAATATATGAAACAGATACAATGCAATATTTATTATTTAGCTTTTATAAACAGATGTCTTTAAATAGAAATGTTTATATTAAAAAATTCATAAAAATTTACAAAATTATCAAAATATGTAAGAGGAAGAGGAGATGTCAACCAATTTTTTTGAATTTATGTGGTGAAAACCAAAGAAAGAAATGGCTGCAAAATTTTTTTTTTCAAAATTTATAATATATTCATCATTATGCTTTATTTAAATTTCTTTTTAATTTAGAAACAAAAAAAATTTCTTTTCATATTTATTTCTTTATAAAACAGATAATGGATTGAGGAATTGGAGAGCTGATTTCGAATTCCAGTCAGATCTATTACATTCACTTATGTGCTAATACCCTTAGGATTCATACTTTTCCTATCTCCTCCCACCACATTATGGGTAAATATCAGGACAGACAGAGTTCATTAGCCTTGGGTGGCAACCAATCTAGTCGAAGAAAAACTCTGAATTTGAAACTGTATGTAGCGCTGACATAGCACATACTATACAACTAAAGAAAATGATTGTTCACATTGGCTTGATGATGCTGACTGTAGTCAACAAATAATGATGATGAAATATTTCATTATAGTTGCTTCACATAATTTTATAATCTTGTAAATATAAAATTATTCTTGTAAATAAATAATCTAATAAATAGTGTTTAACATCTTTATTATCAATTCTGAAGAATAAAGAAAAAGTATAAATCCACTTTCATAATTTTAGTTATGATTCATTCATTTTTTTATGGCTTATCAACCTTTTTACAGGTTATTTGAAGTCAGGAAATGTTTTTAGATTGCAAGAATTTTTGGGAGATAATAATGATTTAGTGATATGTCTTACTAATTAATCCATAGGGGGGGGGAGAGAACAGGCAGATTCATACCTTTCCCAAGAGTATTTGTGTGTAAGTGAATATAATGAACACAACTGGAATTGGAACTCTACTCTCCAGTTAACAATTCCAAGCCATTATCCAATACACCAGCCAGTATTCCAAAGCGGGTCACCCATCTAGGTACTGACCAGGCTTGACATTGCTTAACTTCAGTGATCATATGGGAACTATTGTTTCAACATGATATGGGCATAAGCTTTCATATGTTTGGGTTTTATTCAAATTCATCACTTTTTAAAACAATAACCATTGCTGAGGGAGTCAAGAGTGTATACAGTAATAGCAGCATCAAGAGAAAAACTGTCCTTTTTGACACACTGTATTTTTGTGGGCACATTGCCAAAATATAAACTTTTCACTTTAGGTACATTTAACTTATTTGTAAAATCCCACCTAAGCTTTTTACATTAAATTTAATCATATTAATATATGGGCATGCAGCCGGTTGGTTAGAACGTTCGCATTCTGACCATGAGACCCGGGTTCAAATCTCACCATGGTCAATTTGTCAGAAAGGAGACTTCCTGATGTTATCGGACTGGAGGGGGTTGACCCCAGCATGCAGCTTCTTTTGAAAGTGCCTGAAAACCATATCACAAGTTGACCCAAGCCTTGTGAGTGAAATTGGGGCCATTGATAGCTGTGCTAGCATGAAGTTGCAAGTTATCATGGCCAAGTGCTTGAGCATGCTGGTCTTGTCCAAAGTGAGATAACACACTTTTTCCCAGAAACTGGGACTACATAGTTGCAATATAAACCACAGGTGGGCTCTGTGGGTGTTGAATAAACGCAAATATGCCTGAGCAAGCGTCTGCAATAGGGATTGGCTAGCCACCCTAGTAGAGAGGTATCCTCAAATATGGGTGGCTGGCTATAATTGTATTAGTTGTAGATTTTACTTGCAGAATACCCCTCTACTCTTACTGTTAAAAGTCAGGATACTTTCCAAATTTTTCTATCAACAATAGATTTTCGTACATTTATGAAAGAAACTTTCTTTTTAAACTAATATCTTCATTTTTTTCTACCACCTACTATGATCAGATCTTATGACAATCAAGTTACATTTTAATGAATTTAAAATATAGACAAACAAATAAGTTATCTGAGGTAGGATACATTGTATATATTTATTTTGAAGGTCAGAGATTTTGATGGAATTTCATAAAAAACTTAAAAAACATTGCATGAAAAATGTAAAGTAAACATTTTTGGTAGCAGAAGAGACAACATCCCAACTAAAAATTTTACAAAATGGATACAAAAATGTGAAGTAAAATAAATTACCAAAAAGTAATATTGATTTCTATAAATGTTTATAATTACTGTTTTCTTTTTTTTTTTAGGGGGGGAGGGGTGAAATTTTGGGGACAGTTTTAATCGAAGCAAAGAGAAGAAAAATATTAAGGAAATTTTTTTTCTTCATTTTAATTTTCTTAAATAGGCTCACTCACAGAGGTGAGGCGGGGTGGGGGTAATGTTTGGAATAACAAGACAATACTTTCTAAGTAGAAATATAAATGTGGAAAATATATACAGATTATGTTTTGAAAATTTAGTAAAAATAAAGAGGTTGTTTTCAGGAAGTAAATCTATAGAAAATTATTTTCTGAATCATCATCATCATCATCATCTTACCTGTGCATGAACAAACTCTGCTGGTGCCAGATGTTTTGAAAGAATTTTGCAACAAGTATGTAGCATGAATTGGTCAGCTGCAAAACCAATTGTCTTGCCATGGTATTTTTCAGATTCTTTGAAAATGGACAGGACACATGGACCAATCTCATCAACGCTGATTCCATACATCAAGGAATTACCAATTGGAATTGCTGTCAATGAAGTGAAAAGAAAAATAAAATAGCCAAAGAATAACAAAAAACTCTCACAAGTGTTTATTTTTCAATAAAAAATTGTCAACTCAATAAATTGTGAGTTTATAAGCAAAATAGTTAATTTCCATCATTGAATTGGCAGTTATTTAAAAAAGAAAAAAAAAAGAACGAAAAAGAACGAAAAGAAAGAAAGAACGA
The DNA here is from genome assembly GCA_903632075.3 of Acanthosepion pharaonis. Taxonomy (NCBI): domain Eukaryota; kingdom Metazoa; phylum Mollusca; class Cephalopoda; order Sepiida; family Sepiidae; genus Acanthosepion; species Acanthosepion pharaonis. The sequence goes on from CAHIKZ030001046.1 coordinate 4,645,448, forward strand.
AAAGAAAGAAAGAACAAAAAGAAAGAAAGAACAAAAAGAAAGAAAGAACAAAAAGAAAGAAAGAACAAAAAGAAAGAAAGAACAAAAAGAAAGAAAGAACAAAAAGAAAGAAAGAACAAAAAGAAAGAAAGAACAAAAAGAAAGAAAGAACAAAAAGAAAAAAAGAACAAAAAAAAGAAAAGAACAAAAAGAAAGAAAGAAAAAAAAGAAAGAAAGAACAAAAAGAAAGAAAGAACAAAAAAAAGAAAGAAAACAAAAAGAAAGAAAGAACAAAAAGAAAGAAAGAACAAAAAGAAAGAAAGAACAAAAAGAAAGAAAGAACAAAAAGAAAGAAAGAACAAAAAGAAAGAAAGAACAAAAAGAAAGAAAGAACAAAAAGAAAGAAAGAACAAAAAGAATCTTCAGTAAATTTAATTCATTTTATTTCTTTGTCTGCCTAAAACTGACATGTTTAAAATGTTCTCCTATAAAATGGAACACATAGAATGATCAACCCAATATCCTTCATTTTAAAATTTATTTTAAAACTAAATATCAAACTGATATAAATTTATCAAAGTCAATTTATAAGTAAATTTCTTAAATAATGAGTTGTTAAAAGGTGAAAATTTCAACTTTTGAAACACTTTCATCAAACAATTGAGTTAAAAAAAAAAAAAAAAAAAAAAAAGAAAAAGAGAATTCCTTGACTAATGATCATTTATTATTAAAGGGCTGCTGTATAAAGATAAACGCACTATATATATATAACAGATGATAAATTTTTGCGGTAATGAATAATTAAAAAAGCTTAAGTGGTGTGGCCTCCTAATCAGATCACAAAGACTCTCCAAAATCACCCAACAAGGAATGGTATAGGAGGATGCCAAAGAGAAGGACAATGTTGTGAAATGGACTGGATCAAGTAGAGGCTCCTTACTGAACAAGTCACCATACAGTGACCCTACAACACTGACAGGTTAGGGGACAAAAAGAATACACCTACAAAAATGTAATGGCCTCCTGTAAAAACTGTTGACTATCTGATGATAGGTTCAAAGGTGTCATCTTTACAACAAATTTCTTTTCAGGTAAAGCAAATGTAGCGGCCTCTTAATTGATCAACAATAAAAATGGACATTGCATTGTCCTCACAGCCACAAATTATTTAAAACTCTTTCTGGCTTTTGTGTACTTCATAAATCCAGGAGACAGACTCCAAGTCCAATAAAAAAAAAAAAAAAAAAAGCTTTTTTTGCACCAATTTAAAATCCATTTTCCATTGAACATGGAAACACACTGCAACTATGTTAATAGGAAGAAAACTGTTGTACTAACTTTTTTATTAGTGACCATGTTGGCACTGGAGTTTCACACTAATTCTCACCTTCAGAAAATTAAACAGACAAAATCCTATGGAAAAAAAATGTACATACGCAGTTTAAACTTGTTGTCCTCAACTTTCGTAGGGGGAGTGTTCTCGTACAGATTTTCATAGTACCACGGCAGCCGTATGACAGTGTATTTGTTGAGACCAGCATGTTTCATGTATTCTTCTACTTCAGCTTTGCCATCAAAATGATCGCAAACCAGACCGCTGATACGAATGGTGCTTTCTAGGCCGCTGTATACAACATGGGTCACTTTCATCTCACAACACATATTCATGATATTTTTACCCTAGGAGGAGAGAAAAAAAAAAAACATACTTGATGATGATCAGCATTCAAATTCATCAATTTGCTGTTGGCTGTTCATCAATATGCAAAATTTAATGCAATATATTTCATCCTCAATTGTGGCTTTTTAAAGTTCATAAAAAATAAACACATCATCTGGATATCACAACTCAATCAGCTAAATGTGTTCCTCTAAACAAAGAATTTACTGGCAAAATTATATTTTGATTGGAGAAATCACAGAAAAATAAATAAATAAATACAGTTTAAGAAAATTGAAAATAAAATTTGAATAGCCATTATCATATAACTGATGCTTGATCAATCAGATTAATGTAATATGATGTCTTAATTTATTCCAATTTAATTTACAGGCTTCATCAGGAAACTGAGAAAAATAAAAAAAAAAAAAAAGCAAAAAATATTAAAAAAAAAAAATAAATAAACACTGGATTCACATGGAAAAACCAGAATTTGGAGTTAAAGGGCATCAGTCATAGTTGGGATGAGAACTTTTCATCCTTTATAAAGGAGACATTTATTTCTCTTAGAGCAATGATTCCCAACATGGGATGCATATACTCCACTGGTGGGGCATGCATAGGATGTGCACTCTTTGGGCTTAATATAACAATGTGAGCTCAAATTTCATTTTGCATTATTATTTCATGATTAAAATGATCAAAGTATATTACAGAATAAACTTTCATTCAAATATTTTATATTTCTGCCTTTCAATTCTCTATTATATGTTTTGAAACTATATATATATATATATATATATATATATATATATATATATATATATATATATGTCTATTTGTTTTTTTAATTTTCCTCTTTCATGGACACCATGGTCTTTGGAGGCTTGTTTAGAGACCAAGTTAATGGCTTTATAAGTTTCCTTCACGTGAATTGCAAGAAAATTTTGAATATATAAGAATTAAATATTATGGGGGAGGGGGGAACAGAATTTTACAAATACCAAACTGGGGCATGGCCCAAAATCAGATGGGAACCATTGTCTTAGAGAGACCAAAACTTCAATGCCTGTAAAAACTATTGGCTATTTGATGAAAGATTCAAAAGTGTCATTTTAACAATCAACTTATTTTGCGGGTAGAGCAAACATTGCCTCTTAATTGATCAACATTTTATTTACACTTGACATCATCCCCAGGAATTTGAGGAAAAAAAATAAAGCTTCAAAATAATATATAATATATGAAAATCTTACAGTTTTTGTTTTGTTTTATTAATGCCAGGGTTTGGGTCAGTGGGTGTGGTGGTGGGTGAATAGAATTACCCCTGGAAAAAGAGATACTTCTCAGGGTCTGCACCAGACATGCAAACAACTGTCACTTGCAGAGTGCCACTCCCAATCAAAAGGTGACACTTTGGCAGTGACAATCACAACAATGTTGTGGTTTAAGTCTGACTAGAGATAGGCTTACCTGTGGTTCTACTGCAGGTAAACAATTCCCAACAGTATATGTCAAGTCATTCTCTTCGATCTATGCCATGAAGGCCATACACTGCCATTGCCAACTTTACGATATGTCAATCTTGGCAAGTGTCAACATGGCCATCCAGAATCTGGTCTACAGATGTAGGAATGTTCATTTGACCACGATTGCTAACATTGAAGCACAACTGACATGTCATGTCTAATATGTGCAGTTTTCCTTCAAAATGATTATCCAGACTGTTGAAGGCATCCACAATCTGAGCCTTCCCCTCAGATGGCTCAAATTGGACAGAAGGAGCACATCTCAAACTCCATAGAATGAAATCTGCTTGGCAATGACCCCCCCCCAACGCCCTACACCAACCTTATCACAATATGCAATTGCTATGTCCACTGCTAGGAAAGTTGGTTCAGTTTTTTTTTTTTTTTTTTTTTTCCTCACCAGAATCTATCTTACACATATAAATCTACCATTCATCCATGCATTGAATATTGTTGTCACATCTGGTCTGGTATTTCTTCTATTTATTTAGAGATTTTTGATAAAATACAAAGAAGAATCTGCAATGTTATTGTTCCTGACCTGGCATCTCAGCTTCAGTCATTTTCCCATCACTGTAACGTAGCTTCTATGTATCTTTTCTAGAAATATTTTAATTCCTTGTAATTCATGCTAATTGTTCTGATAAGCTTTCCTCTTTGGTACCTAGACTTTATGAATTTAAGCACAGTAATAGATTGTCGCCAAGGTCTCATCATTTTACAAGTGAAAGAGCCAAATGTGGCCGTAAGTTCTATGCTAACAGTCTTCTCTTGTACTTCTTAACCTGTTGAAACCTCATCCAGTTTTTTTTCTTTCTATTCAAATTTGATCTTCAAAAATTTAAATATATTGTCAATCATTAACTACCTGTCTCCTTAATTCCTGTTCTTTTATTGTTCTCTCTTCTTAATATTTTCTTTATCCCTCATATTTTTTCACATTCAGTAACATTTTGTGCCTTAGTGGCTTTATTGCCTTGCTTGGAGGGAAACGATTTAAAAAAAAAAAAAAACAATAAAAGAAAAAAAAAGAAGCATTATTAAAGCTCGGACACAGATGGTGCACTGGTATGAGGGTTACTCATCACAAGTGGTTAAAAATTATGAAAATTTTATCCAAATATCTACTACACCCATGGATGAATATACCATACTCATGTATATATATATATATATATATATATATATATATATATATATATATATATATATATATATATATATGCATGCATGCACACACACACACACAAAAAAGACATACATACATGTGCAAGAATAAACCCAATTACAAACATAGGTGAATACCTTTTAATTTTTTTTTTTTTTAATCATGTTCACCCCTAGTAAGGCATAAAGCCAGAAGACACAATGGACTTACTGGGTGTGGAAGAATTAGAAAACAAACATTGATTAAGAGTGAGGACAAAAGAGTAATTAAGAGGACAGTAGATAGCGATTGACATTGCATTTAAACTTTTGAAGATTAAAGTTGACTGGAAAGCATGGAGCCAGAAGGGAGTTCTGCCCTTAAATTCAAAAAGTCTAGGTACCATAGCAAAGAGCTCATCTGAACAATTACCATGAAAGTATTTATAAAAAAGTCACAGAGAGGCAACCTTATGATGGTGAGAGAGTGACTGAAGCCGAGCTGCCAGATCAGGACCAATAATATTAAACCTTTTTTAACAGCAGCGTTATATAGTTCTAAAATAGTATTTATGTATGCAATCAAAAAGAAAAAGAAATTGTCATAAAAACTTATAAAACACACACAAAAAAAAGACTTGACAGAATTAAAATTTGAACTTGAAGTAACATTTTTCCTATTTTAAAACAGATGACCAACTGACTTTGTATTATTAAACTTGAGAAACAAAATTCATTTTGACAGGGACATAGCCAAACTTAGAATTTATCAAATATTTGTAATGTTTTATGTGTCTTTGAATCAAACAAATTTTTTTTTTTTAAAGAATGCCCTTCCAGATACAAGAACAAGATTGTTAAAGTGTTGGTCCCACAGAGTGAGTTTTTTTCCTTTTTACCCTTACTTGGCGCTCCACAATTATAGCCTTATGCCAGACTAAGAATCACTTAATAAATGCCAGTGTGAGTGCACTGTTATGAATCAATATTTATAAATATAATATAAAGAAAAATATTTGTGAATATGAAAGGATTATGATAAAAATAAGCAGACATAATGTTTGTAATTTATTTAATCAGACATGTCTAAAAGAGAATTTGTTGCCTAAATACACAAATATAGTTTTGTTGATAATTCATACTAAAGTGATTTTGCTCTATATTGGAAGCTCCACAAATGATGGCCGTGTGCCAAGTTAATCTAAAGTTTGAATATGAATTTTCCTTTTTGCCAAAACATCTCTTTATTCACCAAGATTGAAAATTCAGATTTTACAAGTTTGAAAAACATTTAACATCTACTTTTTATCAGGAAATACTAAAATGGAGAGCAGTTTTGTTTTTAATACCATATCTTGAGTTTTTATGTACAGATGCTTGATCACTCGGAAAACTAGTCATTTCATATCTTGGCCAAAGTTTATTCTAATGAACACAAAGAGTTAAATGTTCACAGTAATAGCTCTCCCCACAGATTTATTGATTTTTTTTTTCCCAACCAATACAAATCAAAAATACATGAAACTGACGTGGCAAAATTGAAATATTACCTTTCTTTTTTTTTTTTTTTTTTTTTTATTCATCGTAACCTTATTTTGACACTGTCAGGATGCCTATTATTACTTCTACGAGCATATGCTGAAGTAGTTGTAATTAATGTCCCTGGGTGAAGAGACTTACTGATATTGGAAATTAAAAATTCAATCTAATATACACAATCATTTAATATATTTCATAACAACTTTTGCTTGCTGCCTTATAACTTGAGTTTGGAAATCAGTCCATCCTGCCCATCACAAATAAGTAGCTGATTTCAATTTGGTTAACATAAATTTTATAAATCCAAATTCCAATAAATCCTGAAACATCCAAACTTCTAACCTTCACTCTTTCCTTTTCAAGACTTTCTCCTTTTATGACTACTATTTCTTTGTAGTACTTGTCCCTATCTTTTACTACAAAAGTTTTAAAACCTGAATTAACCTCCAAGAGTTGGATATCAGTTCAGGTACACTGACTTGTTCCAAATTAAAAAAAAAAAAAAAAAAAAAAAAAAAAAAAAGTGTAGTAACAAATGAGAAGCCACAAGATGCAAAGAAAATGGAATTAAAAAATAAAAAACTTTTTACAATTGTTTATAATAATTACAGAATTTTCAATTCTTCTTCTCTCTATAGTAGCCATTTTTTGCAGTTCTTCAACCAATAGGAAATGTCTCAAGCTGAATAGTCCCATAAAGTTTGTAAATTAAATTTCATAAACCTTATTGATGATAAATGACTTATTTGAAATTTCTAAGCAAAGTTTGTAAGATAGAATATGTGAAAAACCAGTTGGATATTGAAATTTTTAATGTTCTTGTTAACATTTCACTCTTTATGAGCATTATCAAAACCACTAAACAAAAAAGAAAAAAGCTAAAGAAAAAATCATTACAATGGCAACTCTGCTACTTAAAAAATGTTATCATTAATTTAAAAAATTTTAAAAGTGATTAAATTTAAGGAGATATAGATATATATATATATATATATAGATGATGTGAGATTTGTACATGTGTTAAATATGTGTTAAAATGTAAATCTGGTGATTTGATAGAAGAAAATAAAATAAAGGTGTCATAACAAGAAAAATAAAGCATATATATCCAAAGAAAATAGTGAATACTTATAATAAAAAATATAATTTATGAAAATATTATTTAGTTTATTTGCATTATTCAGACTGTTATCCTCATCTTCATTACCATATTCAAAATGTTTCATCTGTTGTACACTCCAGCCTTCTTCAGGTGATTGGAATTTCAAACCAAACCCTTTATTTCATCCACCAGGGCAGATTGTTCTAGTTCCATGTGCCATGCCTCTTCCAATTATTTCCTTCTTTAAGTCAACTCTCCAAGTTTTGGTTCACCACTGGTGTGGCCTGGTATTGAACTCACAAGTCTTTGGGTCTTGTCACTGGATCTAACCAACATCCACCTGGCCATGTGTCTTGAGGACATCTGGCAATGAAGATGAGGATAACAGTCAGAATAATGTAAATAATGCAAGTAATCATAATACCTCATCTCAGGGATATAGACAGATATTGTTATTTAAGTGTTAAGGAAAATGTAGAAATGTTGTGTAGGAAGTGATGACTGCAACCAATGGCTTTATTTTCAGTAAGTCAGTTATGTGCCATGTGTGATACATGCTTAAGCGATCATGTATCTTTCAATACATGACTGACGAGGCAGATTTTTTTCCCACAGTAGGTTGCCATTTCCTTCTGCAGTAGACCAGTTGCCATCCAAGACTATAGAACCTGGTCTGTCCTGCTATTTACCCATAGCTGGGGGAAGAAGAAAAGGATTCATACCCTCCCCAAGAGTATTAGCACGTAAATGAATTTCACTTGGACTTAATTCTTCTCTGAACATTTTCCTGTCTTTTCCATTCTTAAATAAAATAATAGTTTTTCATCTTATTTTAATGACTAACATTTCTTAAGGGTAATGAAGGATGTCCGTTCTTTGCTTCCTGTATTTTACAATAACCTTTGTCACCAAAATAATAAATTTAATCCAGACTTTATAAGAAAGGTTATCTAAATTAACAGCAGTAAGTTAAAAATGGAATTTTGTTGCAAGATTTGGTCGTGATTTTTTTCATGGGTTTACAAAGGAAGCAGCTTTAGCATGGAACAAAGAACTCTCATATTTATGAATAGATGAAATGAGAATAAAAAGAGGAGAAGGCAAGAAATGTTATTGTTCTCTTATCAGCTGTTCAGTGATTTAATGACTTAATAAACAGCAGTGGGTCAACAGGCAGCAAACACACACACACGCACACATTATATATAATCAAATTAACAATGGAGATTAGAAGCCATTTTTTTTTTTACATGCTTTAAGACCAGAGGCAATGTTTTAGACACAGTGGAAGAGAAGAGGCATAAAAAGGCATCTAATCCAGAATAAATAGAAATCATTGGAAAAAAAAAAAAAAAAAAAAAAAAAAAAAAAAAAAAAAGAAAAAAAGTGTTCACACATATAAATGTCCAATTAAATACAAAGATTTGTATACAACAAGGTCTAATTATACACACACACTGAGGTACCTACATCTTCCAAACCTGTAACATAAAAAAATAAGTAGTGTGTGTAAGCCAATTGTTTAATATAGTTTGGTTTGGTTTATTTTGTTTAACAGCATATCAATCTCAATGCCGACAACATTTTTAGGATAGATTCGTACAAATAGAGTATGTATTCTTTGGTTTAGATTGGTTTAGTTTAATTTGTTTTACAGCATATCAACCTCAATGGGTTATTTAATGCTGACAAAAATTTTTATTGCTGGTAATATTTTGTTTTTTCAAAAAATCTGTTTCTGGTAATATATTTCCTTCAAAATTGTATTGCTGGTAATAGTTAACTATTTGCCCATAGCTGGGACCCTAACAGTTGCTACCACCCTGGGTCAGGGTGGACCTGGGAACACCAGTAATTAAGAGGTAGCTCCACGCTCCTCAAAACCTCCTGATCAGAGGCCTTGCTGCTGGACGTCTTACCCAGGACACAGATGTAGTTTAACATCTTACCCAGGACAATGTTTAATATAGACAAAAGTAAATTGAGAAAGTTTCCTCCTTTTCTCATAATCCCCCAGTGACCTATACATAGAGCCCAAACAAAAGAGAGTAACACAGGGTCTGATGATCACTTAAGACAAAACTGCTAATCACTATGCAGTGTTGATTTCTATGTCTACACTGTTTATATCTACATGCACTAACCTTGATATCCTGTATTAAATATAACAAATTTTCAACAAATAGTTAAGGATGAAAAATAGTTAGGTACTCATGAGAAATGTTTATTTAATCCACAGCCAAAGCACGTTTCCACATAAGTTTGAAGCCAGGAGAAATCTCCCTCAAAGTGGGTCTCAAAATAAAACATTCGGATTTATAAAAATATGAAGAAAATGCAAATAAAAGTCAAGTATTAAGAAAAAGAATTGACTGAACATGTACTTTTAAAGATATATTTATGGCATTTTCATCTTCTTTGATAAATAAATAAATAATTTTCTTATCACAATTGTTAAATCATCACTGAATGAGCACAAAATTTTACCTACATTTACAAAATGGGAAATCAAATAATCAGCTAAAGCTTCTCTATTTCATTGGACTCTGAATTTTCTTCCATCTTAGCTTTTTATTGCGATTTGAGTCATCAGTCTACAACAATGAACAAAACTTCATTTTACTTTTTAAAATTATTTCTGATCTGTGCTTTTTGCCATATTACTGTTGCTTTGCCTTGCATATATTGTTTGCTTGCTTTAGATTATTTTTGCCGTGTTTTCATTTTCTTATTGTTTATTGCAAACTTTATAGACAGAAGTGCACAAATGCATGCTGGGATTTCTTCCAAGCCAATAAAATAGGTCAGTTCTTGGTTTCATCCAACTCAGTCCCGGTCTGTCTTGTCTTGAAGTCAAAATGCTACATTTATTTAACCGAATTCACTCTTTTGTATCAACCCTAATCCTTAATTTATGAACTTTTTGCCTTATTAGTAATATGTAAGGCAAATTAACAGTAATAATATTACTGTTAATTTGCCTTGCATATATTTTTTGCTTGCTTTATATTATTTTTGGCCATTCTTTTCTTTTTCTTGATGTTGTTTATTGCAAATTTTTGTCATTTCTGTTTATTGGACAGTTCTACCAATTATTTACATTTAACCATGGCGCCACTCACTCTCCAGATGATTTCACAGACTTTCTTTCTGATCTTGAAAGAGATTGTTTAAAACAAAAACTAAAAGAACTGCAAGAAGAGATATGTATGATTGTAAAAGGAATCTTTTAAAGAGAACCAAGGTACCATTATCCTGTGTAGACAGTGGTCAGAGATTTAAGATTTTGTCACTTACCTCCTGTACTTCACAAGATTTATCCATTGTCTCAAAGTAATCAGTGACAGCAAAACAACCCCAGGCTCCTTCCAGGCAAGGCCGGAGTGATTCATATTCATCATAATCTCCTTCAACCACTTCACATCCTACAAGAGAAATTACATTAATAAGTGGATTAAACAATAGACACATATTTTCTATGAAAATTTTCTCAGATATTCAGGCCGGTAAATGTTATTAATACTGTTTATTATAAACAGAGTCCTTGTAGATCCCGTGAGCCTTCCCTTTGTAAACAGAGGGAATGCTTACTGGGTCTGAATGTTATTGGACTCTAGTTTCTTGAAATTCATTTTTTTTTTTTTTATTCTCTTCCATTCCATTCGTTACTTTAATTTACACGATTTTATAAATTTTCTATTCCCAGAAAAATAAACTTGATAAGTCCTGGGATAAAACCGGCTGTTTTTTGTTTTTTTTAGCTTTTTCTTTTATAAAAAATGCCTTATAAATTTTGTCTTTTCCTAGCTAATAATAAAAAATATATAAAAATTTTATTTGTAATTAAAGTTATATATATATATATATATATATATATATATATATATGATTACAAATAAATTTTTTTATTTTCTTCAATTAAAAATATACATATAATATTATTATTATTAAAATTAAAAAAATAATTCAGAACTATTATTTTTCTGAAAAAAAAATAAAAATAAAAAAATTACCATTTTTGAGTATTTAACAAGTTTTCTACTGTGCAAAAAAGTGACTCATTAAAAAACAAGTCATATTTTAAAACCTTGTAATTTTATTTCCAAAATTTAATTCTAGAATATTCTTCAAAATTCTAGAAAGTTCTAGAATTATTTTGAAGTATATAAAAGAAACCAAAAATATAATTAATTAGTGATTTGTTATGAAAAGGCATAAGCACACACCACAAACTGTTAAAGTAGCAATAGTTATCCTATCAAAAGCTGGTAAATCAACTTGAGAAATTTCAAATTTTGTCAATCAACTGTCCTCAGAGTTTGAGCCTCAATCCCACTGAAACATTTGTCAAGGTAAAAAACAAAAGATCGATGAGAGAACCAGCCGCAAAATCATTAGAGAAATTAACCAAAACCAGTCAATTACCAATACAGAAATTGCTGCAACCTTAAAAAAATGATCTCAAAGTGTCAACTCCTCCACTGTATGCAGATGGCTCTCGAATGAAGGTTACAAAGCCTATTCAAAAGTTTTTAAGCAACTGCTGAATAAAATACATAAGGCTAAACGTTTAGCATGGGCAAACACTTACAAGTCCTTCACTGAGTGTGATTGGAAAAAATGTTCTTTTCTCTGATGAGACAAAAATTAAAATGTTTTCAAAAGAACAAAAATCAGATGGAGGACTGAAGAAAACCCTCTGAAAATGACAGTTAATATTGTGAAGCATCGTGTCAATTTTATGGTTTGGAGTTGCTTCTCATTCAATGGGACTGGATTATTCAAACCAGTAGACAAAACACTGAACAGCACTCAATACTCAAAAATATTGGACACCTGCTTGCTGCCAGCTGCCAAAAAACTTGAAATTGATTAATCAAATCTCATTTTTATGCCAGACAATGTTCTCTGCCACACATCAAAGCAGATGAAAAATTACTTTTCTGAGAAAAATGTCAATGTTATGGTATGGCCAACGCAGTCTCCTAGCCTAAGCCCAACTGAGAATTTATGGAGCATAATAAAATTGAAACTTTCAAAGAACATCATTCAAAACAAAGAAGCTTTGATTGAAAATTTTATTGTGGAATGGAATGGTTTGCTAGGAGATGACATCTGCAAAAATCTCATTAAGTGTATGCCGGACTGAGTCAACAAAGTTCTGAAAAACAAAGGTGGAAGCATAAATTACTAATAAAATTTTTCTTTTGGTTTTTTTTTTTAATAATTTTATTTTTTAAGAAAATATTAGATTAACTTTATACATAATCAATACAGTATAAAAAGTGAGTCACTTTTTGGGGCACAGTAAATATTTACCTTAAAAACAAAAAATAATATGCTTCAGGTTTATTTCTTAAGAATTTTTTTTTGTAAAATTGCAGACAATATATGATTTTACCTTACTTATACACATTTTTTTAAAACTATTTTTTATCTAAAATATTAAGAGTAAACAAGATTTTTTCCCAAAATATTTAACGAGTCATTTTTTTGCACAGCACTGTATATACCACAATTTCACAGGAATCACTAATGCAAAAATTATGAACCTTTTGACATCTTTTTCTTTCTCATAAACATTTCCATAATTATTAAGAAAAATTCAGAATTGTAAGTGTGCTCAGAAATCCTTTTATACTCAACTCCTACTGATTAGGGATTAGTAGAAGTAAAAGTTAAGCTAACTTTATTTACCAAAAGTTGTTAGAATTTAACTAATTACAAGGTAATTCCTCTTATTTGTAAATAATGATAAATTCTATAAAATAGAAACTGACTTAACATCAAGTTTAACTGCCACCTTCAGCAGCCTTTAAGCAAACATTTATAATGGCCCTGTTTTATCAGTAAAGCTTGTCACAATTCCTGACCACTAACAATCCCATTCTTCATCATTCATAATGCATTCTATAGTAAAATTATTAGTAATGTAATTACCTTATACATAAACTCGTACAACTACAACAAAGCTTTCAATAAATGATGACCCTGAGGTTAGGTATGGTTTCAGAGCTGAAACGTTACAATTACTAACCAAAGATGCCATAGCATATCTCATGATACCACCAGGTTTTGTTGGGTTTCTGTCTCAGTAGGCAGGGCTGTGGAGTCAGAGTTGGTAAAACTATACAGACTCTAATTGAATTTACACTTTAAAAAAATCTTACATTATAGAACTTTTATTATTATTTCTTCTACTGTATATTTACTATTTCTTTTAAAGCAATTCATCTCTATTTCTTTTTAAAAGTAATTTTATTTTTGTAGTTATTTTGTATTTGAAAAACTATATGTAAAAAAATGACATTATAAAATTTTTATTTTTGTTATTATGTCTGTAAAAGATTATATTTCAACTTTTGTTATAAAGTAGTTTTATTTTTGTTCTTTACTCATTTCTTATTTGCAAAGATACACACACACACATTTATATATATATATATATATATATATATATATATATATATAAAAGAAAGAGGTTATAGTGGTTCCAACAAGAGAAAAGTATGTATATTAAAAAGAAGAGAAGAGAGGTGCCACAAACGTTTTTTTGTAATGTGTTTTTTTTAGAAAAATATATTATGCTTTATTTTCCATAATTTTACTACACGCATTTCTGGTCTCATGACCGTCTTCAGGTAAAAGCAGAGATTTCCACATATTATTAAAAATAATTAATTTTTTCCTTATGTTTTTCAATGTTGAATATTCTCAATATGAGACATTCTCTGTTTTTGTGTTAGTAATCAAAATGTCTTTCTTGAATTGATATATATATATATATATATATATATATATATATATATATATGTGTGTGTGTGTGTGTGTGTGTGTGTGTGTAAAAAGTCTTACATTATAGCATTTTTATTTCATCTATATCCTTTCAAAGATTTTGTCTCTAATTCTGTAAGAAAATATTGAAGAATGAATAGGTATGATATAAAAGCTACAATATCTTTATTCTTTGATATAAACCAGTTATAATGATATAGGCCTACTCAAATTAGGACAGAATGCACAGTCGTTATGAGATTTGTAGGCCATAATCATTTAATTACATAAAGAGGAATTTGAGGTGCCAAAAATAAAGTCAACAGTTTTGTGTTCAGACTCCACAGTTTTGACAATAGGAATTCCAGATTCATACAGATGCTGCTTTTCCAAATCTTGGAGCCTATCTATATATTTCTTCCTTTCTGTTGACATCAACCCAAATTTAGACAAATCTATCAATGTTGAATTAACATTAAAACCTTAGCATTTGACTTTGAGACAAAATATATTAGTCTATCAACTATTTCTTATGTATTGCTCTCACAGAACTTTGAACTTTACCCTTTTTATACTGATGTGCCAAGTTGATAGATTTCACAAAAGGAAACATTAATTCAATGGTATAAAAGTTTTGGGAACTAACTGACCAAACTACAAAGATCAAGATGCTTGATTGTTAACATGACATCACCTGAAAAGGCAAAAATCTATTGTAAGGTTTCAATCTTTCCAAACATCAAATAACAATTTGTAATTCCCTGGTAAAAGATATTTTACAAGATGTTTTACATCTTTTGTGGCCTCAGGAAGGACTGCCAACACTCGTTTCGCAGATTGAGGGATTTGTTTTTTATGGGTTATCAATCCATTGCAAGTCAAAACATATTTCGGATTACATGAACAATTATTTTTTTTTTTTTTGTGAGTGACTATTTAACAATTTTTTTTTTAAAATAATGATTTTTCCAAATACAAATGATACCATTTAACCCATAGCTAGTGGGAGAATAAATGGATTCCTACCTTTTCCAAAAGGTATTTGCATGTAAGTGAATGTAACAAACCAGACTGGAATGCAAACTTTGCTTTCCATTACACCACCTGCACCTTTTCAAAGAACACCTGCAACCAATAACGATGTGTTTAAGGCTAGCAGTGTTGTGACATCAATGCATCAGTCAGATCTTATTGACTTCTATAATTTGAGATTGGTATTAGTCTATACATTATTTACATGCAGATTATTGTCCTCATCTTTGTTGTTGTTATCACAACGTTTCGACCATTGTACCCTCTGGGCTTCATCAGGTACATCCAGGTAACCTACAGGAAATTTCAAAATGAACTCTTTATTAAATCCATAGGGGTAGACTGTTCTCATTCCACTGCCTATGCCTGAGGATATCTAGTCTTGTTCTCTTTTTAGGACTGCCAGCCTGCCCCATTTTCACAAGGCAATAATAATTATATTATAATGTAATTTAATCTACAGGCATAGATTGTGCTTGTTCCACTGAACATGTTTAGGGATATTGTCTAGTTCTTATTTTAGTACTGCTCAGTTATTGCTCGCCCCGCTTCTACTGAGTCCAAGTACACACTGCCTGGCCCAGGGATTGAACTCACAATTACTATCTCACTAAATTTACATTAGCATTCTGCCTTTATTTAAAAAAAAAAAAAAAAAAAAAAAAAGAAGTTCTCTTTGTGTCCATTTGTTTGATGTTGGACCATGTAAATTATCTTCTCTTGATGTTTTGAACATC
The DNA here is from genome assembly GCA_903632075.3 of Acanthosepion pharaonis. Taxonomy (NCBI): domain Eukaryota; kingdom Metazoa; phylum Mollusca; class Cephalopoda; order Sepiida; family Sepiidae; genus Acanthosepion; species Acanthosepion pharaonis. The sequence continues at coordinate 4,660,946 of CAHIKZ030001046.1, forward strand.
CAACAGAAGGAGCAAGATACTTTTGGTCAATATAGTGAATTTCTTCTGTCACCATATTACTTCTGTTTCTTGCGATCTCTTTGGGTTACCAATATTGTGAATGGTGACACAGACCAGCTTCTGCTGGATTGCGCAGTATCGACTACTTCCTTCATCCTAAAAAACGATTCTGCATCTTCGACAAATATTTCTGATATTACATTTTCCGCCAGTTATGACACTGGCTGTTTCTTGCCTTTTGACTTGAAAGCAACATTAATTAATGAAGTCTTCGGGTACTGTCATCCCACACAGTACCCCTTCCTTGGTTTAAGACTAGAGAAATCCATTTTGCCTGAGGCATCTCTAAAAAGGTAAATGCCAAAGAGACTACTATTTTAAGCATCTGCTGCCATGTACACATGGTACACCTCTTTACCTGTGGCCTTGTGCACACAGTTAAATATACTATCATTTGGTTGCTTTTTAATAAATTAGTTTTGCAGGTCATGCAGCATTTTATATAATAGTCTTGCTTTCATTTCTGACCAATCTATTTCTTATTGATTTTCAAGGAATTTCTATTATAAAACAATTGACAATATATTGACATTATATATAAGTCACTTTCCCACCACCGTAAGGTTGCCTCTCCATGCCTTTTCTATAAATACTTTCATGGTAATTGTTCAGATGAGATCTTCACTATGGTACCTAGACATTTTTAATTTAAGCGTCAAAATCATCAATTTACAGCTGAGCTGGCTAGATGTAAATTTTATGGTAACAGTTTTTCTTGCATTTCCCACTTGTGGAACTCTCTTTCGGTTCCATATTTTCCAGCCAACTTTAATCTGCAAAAATTTAAATGCAATGTCAATGGCTATCTAATGTTCTCTTGAGTACTTTCCTCTTCCCACTCACTATTAATGCTTTTGTTCATAATTCTTCCACAACCTGTAACCCCTTGTGTCTTAGTGGCTTTACTCCCTTGCATGGGGTGATACCAATTAAAAAGAAAAGTCCTTTTCTATCAGTAATGCTTGTCTTCATTTCTGGCTAATGACAATGTTTTTTTCCTGATTTTCTATATATAACATATTGATTGAGTTCTAATACTTTTGAAAACAATGTTTCGACCAAAATTTGCTTCTTGATCCAATTTTTTCCTATCACTAGAAATAGTTTTTTTTTCTTGTTGCTTAATACTTTGTTTAGCTTTTGTAAGGATATTTCATTATTCCATTCAGATTTCCATGTCATATTTTCCCTCATCCATTAAAACACTTTCCCAAAGATTTGACATTAAAATTTACCCATGATATCAAGGTATAACAGGAGGAGCTATGTTTATTCTCCCATTTGCATTTCCCCCATTACGTCTGTGATATAATAACACCACACTTCACAGAAAGTGTGAAAGGAAAAGGAATGACAAACATACTTTGTTCTCAGAGACTTTTATACCACTAAGACATACACAAAACTATATATACATATTAACACATCTCGGGCAGAGAATAATATATCATATTCACACAGTCAAGCAGAGTGAAAGGAGAATGAAAAGAATGGAGATTCTTCTATGTTTCTGGAGAAGCCATGTTCAGGGCTCCAAATTGAGGGGAGGGGGGCAGATTCATCTAATATGTCCCAAGAAAGGACATATTCTGTGAACTGGAAATGGCAAGTCTTGGGTTTTCCCAAATTGAGGAATGAGAGCCAGAGTTTCTTTCTATATCTGGGAAAAATACATTTCCAAAGGGAAACAGTGCCATGTGCTTATAAGTTGTACCATTTACTGGAGGAGGCAGATTCAACCTCAGCCTGGGCTCCTTGGCCGAGGCCATAAATACAACCACTCAGTTTGGCTGATATAAACCACTTGAAGTGCTACTGTTTTCATCATTGTATAGAGTGATGTCATTAAGTGGCCGCCATGTGACCTATGTGACTTATCTCAACCAAAGGAAGATAATCACCTTTTGTATCCCTACAAAGGGTTACATAAATAACTAGTTTTCTAAATATTAATGCAAAATTTGGTATACACACACATACAAAGGATGAAATCAATGCTTACTAAACAAAATTTAACCAACATTTGTTTAACTAGTATTCTAATCAATATTATTATTCAATCATTAAAATATGAAGCCAGAGTCATATAATACAGTTGTTTTATTGTCAGTTATGTGCCATGCATGATACACTCTTAGGCGATCATGTATCTTTCAATACATGACTGACAAGGCAGATTTTTTTCCTGCATTTCTTTCTGTGGTAGACCAGTTGCCATCCAAGGCTATAGAACCCAGTCTCTCCTGCTATTTACCAATAGCTGGGATGGGGGGGTGAGGGGGAAGAAAGAAGAGAATTTATACCTTTCCCAAGGGTATTAGTATGTAAGTGAATGCAATGGATTCGATTGAAATTAGTAAAACTAATCTTAGAGATAGTACATTAATTGTTGGCTTATAAAAAAAAGAAGCCAATATTCATTTTTCTTTCTTAAATTCTTTGATTCTATAATTTATAAAAATTTTTCATTCAGATTTGTAAATCTTTACTTGTTGAAAACCGAAAGCAAAATATTGGAAGATTTATACACAGATTGCACAATATAAAACTATTTGAAGATTAAGTGTGAATTTTTTTAATATTTTATCAGAAATTGTTTTTAAAACTTTCAGGACTATTCACTTATAATTGCGATCCTATGCAATTCGTTGTTGCTGAAGATGTTAAATCTTACATTTGCATTAGTGAAAGAAAAATTACCAAAAATGACAAAACTGTAAAGAGGCTTTACAGCATTATTTGTAATAAAAAATAAAGTTTTTATAAGAATTGAAAATCTGAACAATGGCTGGGTATGGAGGAGAAACTGAAACATCAAATGAAAGCATGCTTTCAGTATTGGCTGGTGGAATGGGATATGTTATAGTCTCCTTTCAAGTTGACAAACAGTATTAACATCAGCATGTACATGATATGTAGTCCATTTGGCAATTAAAAGGATTTCCATTTACTTCATGATAACACGTCTGCCCTTCAAAATGATTTTGAATTAGAGGAGAGAAAATTTTATCGCACATGGATTCACCTGACTAAAGATGATTTCTCCCTTTAGTCCCCCGACACACACACACACCAGTAAGAACTTCTCCAATAAAAAAAAAAATAAGAGAGGAAAAGCAGGAACTTATCAATTCTTTAGAAAAAAAAAATATTAACGACTTCCTGCCAAGACAGAATAAATGCAAACAAACCAAGGAAAAATATTTTGAATGGGTCATTTATTTTGTTGACATATACTATCAATTTCATAATAGCTTCAATGGTCAAAAAGTGATTTTGCAAAAAAAAATGATGATTGATCAACAGATTTTGCATGAAAATAAGTTGATTTAAATAGATTAAGGAAATTTAATTGAAGGTTTAGATTAAAAAGAAGAAAAAATTATGTAGATTAAGAAGGGGGAAGAGGTGAGGAGATAGGGGGATGGAGGGAGATTTAATGAGGCAACAGGCAAGGAGAATTAGATTGAATGAGGCAACAGGCAAGGAGAATTGGATTGAATGAGGCAACAGGCAAGGAGAATTGGATCAAATGAGGCAACAGGCTAGGAGAATTGGATCAAATGAGGCAACAGGCTAGGAGAATTGGATCAAATGAGGCAACAGGCTAGGAGAATTGGATCAAATGAGGCAACAGGCTAGGAGAATTGGATCAAAGGCTAGGAGAATTGGATCAAATGAGGCAACAGGCTAGGAGAATTGGATCAAATGAGGCAACAGGCTAGGAGAATTGGATCAAATGAGGCAACAGGCTAGGAGAATTGGATCAAATGAGGCAACAGGCTAGGAGAATTGGATCAAATGAGGCAACAGGCTAGGAGAATTGGATCAAATGAGGCAACAGGCTAGGAGAATTGGATCAAATGAGGCAACAGGCTAGGAGAATTGGATCAAATGAGGCAACAGGCTAGGAGATAGGGAATAAATGGGGGGAGCACAGGTGAGGAGAAGAGGATTAAACGGGGGGAGCACAGGTGAGGAGAAGAGGATGATAAGAAATAGATAACAATAAGCAGCAATAATAATGGCGATAAGGACAAAAAAAAAAACATTTAAGAGAAGGAACTTTCTGTAAGTCGAGTTAGAATTTTTTTTTACACACAAGGAAGAACTATAAAGAAAATCTGGCGGGTTTGAGATTATTACTGAAAATTTTGAATTTCACGACTAAATTAACAAATAAAAGGTGTGAAAAAAATTGAAAAGGAATAAGAGAGGTTAATGTATTTTTTTTTTTTTTGTGTAACGTGCATCGTAGTACATTGAATGTAGAAATAAAACACATTTTCATTCCTAAATATTGAAATTAATGCTGTTCATTGTTAAATTTTAACATCTTTCAATACCCGGAATTTATCATTTTAGTGCCAGGTCAGTTTTTAGTAGCACCCAAAGCGTGAAATCGTGTTTTAACTTCCCCCTTTTTGTTGAGTGTTAAAAGTAAAAATATTTCAACTTTCAAACGAATAAGTTACGATAAGACACTAGAAAGCTACAAAATCTTCCTCATTCAATAAACGTTTTTATTAATTAAAAAACAAACAAATTTAAGTGTTGCCATTACACAAAAACTAAAATTCGGATTGGCAAAAATGGCTGCTGATGATTGGAAGAATGCAGTACTTTTTTGTTCCTGTGAAACAATTTAATTATCGCTTATTTATTTTACACGTTTAATTTTTTAATTAAGTATTCATTATTGCAAGCTCAAAATTAAAAAAAAAGGCTGTTAAGTTAAAAATTAAAATTTATCAGAACGTAAGAATAACGATTTTTTTTTAAATATTTAAAATTAAAAATCGTTTTCAACGTTACACACGAACACTCTTCTTTTGCAAGTACAGAACATCTTTCGAGTTGCTTAAATAAATATAATTTCTTAAAATGGCTGCTTTAAAAGAAAAAAGGTGCATATCTTTTTACTTTATTTAATTATTTAAATGTTGAGAAATTATCTGTAAAAAAAGAATTAAATCACTCAGCCAAAGGTACATTGGGAACAAAATTCATACAACACCGACTGGTCAAATTTTTGTCACTGGAAATAAATATACCTACCAAGATCCCTTATTTCTTGGGCTCTTTCGCCCTCGGGATTTCTAGTGATTGCGCGTACTTTGAACGTGGAGTCTGCTGCACAAAGAGCTCTAACAACAGACCCACCCTGTGCTCCTGTGGCTCCAAAAACAGTGATTATTTTCGGCTCGCCGTCACTTTCAGCATCCGCCATTGTTTTGACGGTTATAAAGAAACCGCTAAACAGATGACATAATTTAATAATAAATGTATATACGTTAATTAATATAAAAACTTTTATATTTTAAGTCGCCAACAAAGGAAAAATTATATTTTATATAATTTAATTGATAACAATATTTTCATGAATCATTCAAATTTTCCCAGCTTCCTCTTTCCTTGTTTAGGAATAAATTCTAGGCGAGTTGCCGCCCTTGAACGAGATTTTTTTTTTTTCTTTTTGCAAATCTTGTACTCATTTTTTAATTCCTAGTTACTGTTTGAGGTCAGTTAATTGTTAACTTTACTTTTTTTCACTGACCATTTATCGTATTTTTGTTGTCCATAAGCCTCCCTGAGTAATTATCAAAAATGACATTTCCTTCAACAATTCGTCTCTAACCCACAGGGTGAAATGACCTTCCCTTCCATTCTTTTAGTTTCAAAGCAATGATTTTTTCGTATATAAACCAAACCAAACCCTTTCATGTTTAGTTGCATATATGTCTGTGATCAAACCAATGAACAGATATCCATGAAAAACTACAAGTTGTAGCCATAAGTAATTTCAAGTTTTATTTTGTCCGCAGCTTTGTACCTAAATACTTAGGTTTACACTTTACCATAATTTTACCATGCATCTCAACCGGAACTTTTTCATTTGCAATGAATTTTAATGTTCTAACTTAGGTACTTCCACGAAATGTAAACAAAAAGAGCATAGCAAGATGAAAAAGACGCGGAACTTGACGAAAACATAATTTTATTGTCTAATGTTCATACTATTATTAAAGGGGAAAGATCAAAGTATTTTGGGGGTATTTTTTTTCATTTTTTAATCGTTCCTAGCACGTCCGAAAGAATCTAACTACCCCTAACTCGTGATTTTGTCTTCTAGTACATTCAAATGTTTTCATGAATTAACACGGATTAAACTTTCTTTTTTTTACAGCAAGGTTCTCCCTGTTCAAGGCCCAGAGGCCACTTGAGGTAGAGGATTATGTTAAGAGGCAATTTGTGTGAAAAGGAGGGAAGATAACGGTTAAACTTGAACAGGTTAAGATTGTAGTGATCAGGGAAATATCTTCTTGGGAGTTGGTTTCACAGAGCAGTGGTTCGTGGGAAGAAGCTGTTCAAGTGGAACTTCTCACTGATGCAATACAAGGATAATATAGGTGGTTTGCTACTATATAAGTGGTATGACGTGTCCTTACTATGAAGGTTTGAACTGGCAAAACCAAGGAATATAGTTTGTCTGAGCACTTTCCATGGAAATAGTAATAGAACAGAGAGAGGTTAGAGAGTGGAGAATAATTTGTCACCAACAAGGGCTCAGATACTTTTGGACTCTATCAAGGCTGGAGAGAGAGAGATCTGGGCAGCTCCTGCCCAGATATGACAACAGTACTCCATTTTGCTCTTGTAAAGGTAGATGATAGCAGGAGGAGTCTGGTACTTATTGGAGTGGTACAGGGAGCTGACAATTTTACCTGCATCTTTAGCAATGGACTGTATGTATAAGTTCCACATGAGGTCAGGTATGAGATTGAGTGCCTCCCCAAAGGAACAGCCATTCGTCTTGATTGGTGGTAGTTCAGGGTCCAATAGGTGATGATGGAATGTAACTAGTTTTGTTTTCAAGGTGTTGAATGTAACTAATCAGATTTTTACCCCACTGGTTACTTTTTGTGCAGGATTGGAAGAGAGATCAGTGGCCAATATCTGACCATCAAGCAGTGCACCCATATATAGTCATATCATCAACATAGTTGTTTACAAATAATTTGAGAATATTGCCTAACTATGCTGAGAAGAATTTAGTTACGGTTTTTAGGGGGGGGGGTGCAAGATCAATAGTTGAACAAATACATTTATATCACCAACTTTTATAAAATCCATGTTTAAAGAATCTAAGATCTGTTTAACTAGAACCACATTCTGTGTAACCTAATTTCCTTCATTCTCACACAAAATGTTCCTCAATCAATATACAGACACTACTAAACATAAATAAGAATGCCCACTAGGCACTTACACATGCACACATTATCAACCAAATCCTGCATAGACCAACAAAAATCGTGATATGCAAACACACAAGAATTACACACAAGCAGAAATTCTCTTTCTGACACAAACTCAGTCGACACTGGGGTTGATAAGACAACCCATACCACCTTCATCTGCTGAAATAGGCTATTTCCCATATGAGGTGATTTTGGATTTTATTGTTATTAATTTTATATATATATATATATATATATATATATATATATATATATATATATATATACGGCCTGACAATTGTGTTTAGATTGCATTTAACATGAAACAGACTGTCACCTCTGAGTGTTGACTTCAATGTCCACTTTTATATTTACATATGCTCTGTGCCTGATATTGAGAACTTTAATCCATAAATATAGCATACCTTAAAACTATATTTTATCACATATATATATATATATATATATATATATATATATATATATATATATATATGTATTAATGCATGTTTCATTAAATAATATAGACAATTTTTGTGGATTTATTTTAAGTAAGTTCCTTTCATATTGTCTGATAAGTTTAATCACATTATCGTTGAAAGATGAAAGGAAAACACCATATTGAACATGTTTAAATCCAATCTAAGCTTTTGGCTTACACAAGCCATTATCAAAGATGACAATTTCAATAGATCAGACAACACACAGACGAAACAACAATGATAGTCCACCCTTGCTGCATGAAAATTTCAAGTAACAACAAACTCGTATATATGAGACATGGAAGTGAAAATCGTGTCACAGCTCATGACGTCTATATTATTTAATGAAACGTACATTAATGAAAAATTGCTGCCTAAAAATATATATATATATATATATATATATATATATATATATATATATATATATATGTATGTCTTGGCTTAAGCAATTTACAGACCTATAAAAGCTTTGACTCTGCAAAAGCTACTTGTCTGGATAAAATTATCCCTAATCTTAGCCAAATAGTTTAACCACTACCTGATAAAGAAATATTTCCCTGGTTTATGGAAGATTTCAGCTGTATATCCATTTTACAAGAATACAGGTGGACACTTATTCTCATCAAAATATATATATATATCTCCCTAACCCACCCAGTGTCACCTGCAAACCTTTTGAGGCTGTCATTAATAAGAAGGTTATAAATTAACTCAACAGCAACACTCTCCAAACTGTCAAACAGTATGGATTTTGTTGATGTTTAAACTAGCATTATGTATACAATCAATCAGCTTGATAATAAAGAGCAATCACCTAAGAAGGTTTTTGACAAGGTGTGACATGGGAAGTGCTACACAAATTGCCTAGCTATGGCATTTCATAGAGAATATTCTCAATTATCAAGTCCTTCCTATCAGGAAGGTCTATAAAAGTCATTGTCCAGTCCTCTGAAGCCCTTAAGATCAATACAGGCATCTTCCAAGGTTCTCCCGTCCTGGGTATGACGATAAACTACATCCACATCCTGGGTATGACAATAAACTACATCTGTGTCCTGAGTATGACAATAAACTACATCCGTGTCCTGGGTAAGATGATAAACTATGTCCAACAGCAAATTCCGAAAGTCTGTATCCGTTAATAATAACACATTTAAAAAAAAACATATTTCAATTTGCATTTAATTTTTCGTCTCGGATGCTACCTGAATTTTACCAAAAACAAAATAACTTCCATGCCTGAGGATGAGTGAATGTACAGTTGAAAGTACTTGCGAAAGACCTTATACAGTTTGTAATTTTTAAAAACAAGGATCATAACATTCATTGTGTGATTTGTAGGTTAATGCACCTTTAAAATTTTGTTTGTGAAAGGATTTTGCCATTTTATATCATTAACTTTCCTATTCTACTTTTGTATGAATGATTCATTGTAATATATATATATATATATATATATATATATTGATAAAATTATAGTTTTCAGGTATGCTATATTTAAGGGTAAATGTGTTAATATCAGAGATATAAAAATGTAAATATAAAAGTGGACACAGATCAACACTGAGCGGTGACAGTTTGTTTCATGGTGCATTATGGGTAGCAAGGTATATTGTATCATCCTAACAGTTATTGAGTAAACAGTAATGGTTATGTTTCAAATTATTCTAGAGGCTATTAAGTAGGAATCATTTTGAATCTGAATGCAGTTATTTGTAGATATTTTATCGTACTGTCTGTTAACTTTTTGCTCATTATTTATTATTGGTTACTAATTATTTGTTGTTTATTATTATTATTATGACATTTACTTGTATTTTTGGCAACATTTTGTTTGAAATTTGAATATAAGCAGTTTTACAATACCTAAGTGCTAGGAGAATAGACCATTCATGACATATATACAATAATGGTAATGATAATATTAACCATTTCCTTATAAGGAATCAGTTGGCATTCATTGACTGAGCAACTTGTACTAGTGTTGGTTGAAATTTATAAAAGTTTTTTCTAAAAACAATTTTTCAGAAAACTAGTTATCACTCTTTTCCAGTATTGATGGGGATTTCCATCCTAACCTTTTGTTTGAAGTGGTATGGAATATCAGTATCTTGATTATGTCATTATTTTCTCTTCAACTTGCAGAGTTAGGGTGAGAGGGTACTGAAAAGATCTTGAGCTAACAAAGAAGATATTCCCTGCCCCAAATTCTGAGGTTTAATCCTTTGATCAAATTTTGGGAATTTTCAGTACTCCTCCTCAGCCTGTATACAGAAGTTTAACTTGTCACTTATCAAAACTTAATAGTTTGTATACATATCAAACATCACATTCCAAACCACCAAATTACAACTTTGAACATAAAACAAATATTAGTAGATAATACCAAAATATGATACAGCATTCACTGTAAAGTGAGCCCATGTTCTGCCTGAAGCAGTGCTCATTTTGTATTGGGAAGGCATGAACCCATCTCTTCCAGTAGGTCAGGGATTACCCCTGCTGCTTAGACCAGCTGGGGCATTTGAAATGTGTTAGGATCCATCTACCCAGGTTTTCATTGCTATCTTAGTGTCAAGATTCAAACATTTAACAGCACAACAACAATAGCAAGAGCACATCTTTTAAATGAAGCATAAAAAAAGCTATTCACTGAATGAAAAGTAGAGGAATCTATGCCAGTTGAAATAACATTTAGACCTTCATTTCAGAAATACACAATAACAATGTTCAATTTTCCCTGCACTAAAGTTTGTTTTATCAAATAAGTGTTTGTAGTGTGGTGTGAACAGACTTACTTGATGATGGCCAGCTTAATGTCTGTGAGCTCATATATGAGGCCTTAGTTGGTGGCTATTGGCTGTCATCTTCTATTGTGTGTGTGTGTGTGTGTGTGTGAAGTGTGTGGAAGTGTGTGTATGCATGTGTAGATCAAACTGGCCTCTGAAATTGTTTTGAATCCAGACAAGCAGTATGCTTCTATTTTTATATCTGTAAAGGGGATCCAAAATCTAATTTCACATAGAGGTGCAAAATTTTATGAATTGGTTAGAAAATAATTTCACACTAGTTTGTGAAAATCTTTTTCTAGAATTTGCAGGAGTGGTGAAGGGAGTTATTGTTATTTTCTAAATGGTCTAAAAATAACTCATGATAAGTTTACACCTACTTCTGTCAAGTATTTTGGCAGTATTTGCCCTAGTAATTATTGTTTATCAAATGAAACTTAAATTAGGATTTTATTGGTTGAAAAAATAGGTATATATAAAGGATATAATTTGTATAAATGTTTCAGCCCTGTGAGGCAGTCTATCTACTACACCAGTAGTTCTCAAATGGTGCGCCTGGACACACTGGTGCACCCTGGAAGATTTCTAGGTGCTCCATGGTATTTCAGAGAAATATGTGTCCAGATAAAAGAAATAAATATATTTACTTTATTATATTGCAGTATCCATCTCGTTCATATTTATATGAATTAGGCTTTTCTGCTCTCACCACAATTAAGTGCAAAAAGGGAGGAACTCTTCAATGTATTGATGAGGAAATGAGAGTTTGCCCAAACATTGAAGAAATTGTTAAGACTCATCAGGTTTATGTTTCTCATAAACCCACAAATGAATAAACTTAAAATATGTTTCATTTTATATTTTTTATTGCATTATTTCTTTTCTACAATATTTGACTTCATTATAATTTATTTTTCTGAAATTTGTATATAGTGCACCTACAATTATTAGTAGGATTTCAAGTGCGTCCCCAACTTCAAAAAGTTTGACAACCACTGTACTACATGATTAGCCAATCTTTAACACTTCCATGTGTCAATTTCTCTACTTCAGATGCATTGGGAAGAAGATTGACACCATTTCTATTTTGAAAATTGCTCCAAATTCTCTTCATAATAGGAAACCATAACAAAGTAATTTTTATTGTCTGCATCGTCAAATAAATGAAACTATTTCTTAAAGAGGAAATTTTTGAAACTGAAATCAAAGCAATAAATATGTTTCAGATTGTATATATGTATGTCCTGTAAATTCCCATAGCCTCACTACAATAGGACCACAGCCTCACTACACTAGTTGTTGCTGCTGTGGTTTACACCCGAATTTAATAGAAGAGAATTAATTAGAAAAAAAAAAACCAATTTGGCCACCAAGACTTACTAAATTCATATCAGAATAAAATATTACTCATCAGCTTTAAATCATCTGCAATGGAAACGAATGAATATTAACGCATGCTGTGGTTTTGCTCAAAATGTTTCCAAAATATTTTTCCGCAAAATATTTGCATGTTTTTTTAAGAAAAATAAGAAAGAATTTTTTAGGCTCTTGTGTTCCTTCTTTTTTTTTTATTCAAGAAAATATAGAACCAAAAGTAATTTAAATAAAACATTACAAGGTTTATTCATCAATTTATAAATATTACAATGTCAGGTTATATTCCGGAAGAAAAATATCATTGGTGAAGGGTGTGATTAAAAAGAGGGAGAAAAATCAAAAGGCTTTCCCCTCTCTCTCTCTCTCTCTCTCTCACACACACACACACACAAGTCTAACAAAAGACATCTGCAGTGAAATAAGACACCTCCTCCCATTGACCATTTGTCTTTTTTTAATTGGTCAAAGGGACTTGATATTAGAATAGACATCCTACTAGGCTAACTACCTGTTACTGAATTAATGGTAAGAGAGAGATGACTTGAGTGTAGCAGGTGTGACACAATGAAAAAGAAAGAAATATTAACTTTATAACATTTTTTCCTCTACACTTGCATTTCTTTCAACTACCTTCTCCACTTGCCTGCCTTTCAGCCAACGGCTGAGTCAAGCTGGCTCACTGAATTGTCTATATTAGTATCAAAGTTTAAATATAAATCAATAAAAATAGGTCTACCTTGTTGCCTAAACAAACTCATAAAGGTATAGCCTGCACAAAAAGAAAGAAAAAGAAAATGAATGAATGATAAAAAGAGAAGATAAAAAAATAAAAGGAGTCCAGGAGGGCATCAGGATGCTCTTTACTTATTGAAGTGAACTTATTGAATTTCCAAATTCAGTTTATAATATATTCATTATAAATTCTTTAAATCTTTCAAGAGACATTCCAGTTTTGAAATCTTTCTAGGCGAAGTAGTTCTAACTCTTCCATAATGTAATTTTAGTATATCATTAGTATACATCTTTTGTGTTGACCTACCAACTTTTGTTATTCCTGATTAAAGGAGACAACACTAACAGATCTTTGACCCCACTCCATCCCCTGGCTACTAAACACTGCTTGTCACAACTGACTAGTCTGCACAATGTAGTTGGTATATGAAGACAATTTGGAATCGTGCAATGTAATAAAGTATTGTGTTGACAGAGATGGGCATGAAAACTCTCCCTCAACCTCCCTACAGTCCAGATCTTGCTCCCTGTGACTTTTCTTTGTTTCCCAAGATGAATGAGAACCTCAGAGACTTTTGTTTTGAAGACACTGAGAAGATAAAGGAGGCTGTGACAAATGTCCTGGATGCTGCCACTTCTTTGAATGACTTCCATGGGACCTTCACAAAGTGTCTGGATCACTATAATAATAAGTACATAGAATACAGAGGATCCTTCCTTGAAAGAGATTAGAGTTTTGTACGTCTTTGGAATTAATAAATTTCTCACCTGAGAAAGTCTCAAAACTTCTGGAATCTACTGTGTGCATTTCTAAATCAAAATAATATTTAAAGTAAACTTAGTTGGTGTGGTACAAGCACCCAGGTGTGATGATGGTCAAATCCATTAAGTTTACATTGGCTTTCATGAAAGCTTGCCTAAAACAAACAGAAGTCATAAATTTTCATTTCTTCATAGCATGTATTTAAAGTATCCCTGAGAAAGGTTTATAAAATTTCTCGTGATATTTGAAGACATTTTCACACCATATGGAGTGACAAAAATATCAGCGCAAAGCGTCCTTTCTCATTGTGTATGTCAAGATACAAAGCAAATTTCAAGTTGAATTCAAAACGAAAAGTTGAAATCTTGACTAAAAATTTAAGAAGAACTCATGGCTAAACAAAAATTAAAATCAATCATCAATTATGATTGAAATTGAACTTGTTGGGGTTTTCCAAAAAATTTTTTCTTTCTTCTCAGTGTGCCACTATTGTAGCCTTGTGCTAAACTAAGCAAAACCAAATTATATATATATATATTATATAGGTAAATTGTGAAATCTATAAAGAAAAAAAACATTTACTTTGCACAACAAATATTTATTTTTTATACATTATTTTGTTGGTACACTTAATTCCATAGTGAATACCAATCCCAATGATTGAACATTATACAGTTAAACTTTTAGATCAAATTTCAATTAATAACTGTGTCAAATTATATACTAATTGACCCACTTTGATCCAATCCATGATTAATAAAAATAATACTGAACTGAAAATAAACAGAAATTTTGTCAAAAGATTCCTTAAAAATGATTAGACAAGAACATAAACCAATGTACATCTGATCCTTACAAACTCAATTTCCAAACGGCTTGTTTTGTTTTGTGTTGTTTTGTTTTACAGTATATCAACACCTCAATGGGTTATTTAATGCTAACAAGATTTTTATTGCTGGTAATATTTTCTTTTTTTCAAAAATGTATTGCAGATAATTTTTTTTTCAAGAATGTATTGTTTGTATTAAAACCTATTTTTACACTTTCATAGTGCTTTGGCCCCAGTTTGGGGTTTAGCTATTTGCCTATAGCTGGCACCCTAACAGGTGCTACCACCCCAGATCAGGGTAGACCTGGGAACACCAGCAATTAATAGGTGGTTCTACACTCCTCAAGACATGATAAGAGGCCTTGCTGCTGGATGTAGCCTGTCTTCAAATGTAGACAACAATAACAAACCTAGTGATGAAGAAATCATGAAAGTTCTAAATATGAAAGAACAATAAAGCATTATTTGACATTGAGGTTGAGCTTTTGAAAATAGCTTACCTTCTTCCTGAATTCAATAACATGTTTCTCAATTTTAAGAAGGAAGTCTGGAATTAAAAAGGCATTCCGAAAAGTCAAGTTTATCATGTGTTAATGCATGATGAAAACAAAAATGTAGTCCTCAAGACCACAGCGATATCTCAATTGGATCTATTATAGTGAAAGTATTCTTTTTCTTTTCTATGTCCTTTGACATGTGTCCTTTATCCCTTACAGCTCTCAACAAGTTCCTTCTCTCTGCCACCTTCCCCAGACCATGTTTTGTCATCCACAGGTCACTAGGTATGTCATGCGTTGTTTTCCCTTGTCTCTCTTTCCCTCAATTTGACCTGTGAGTGTCAGATTCTCCAGGCCCTCCTTCCTCATTATGTGTTCCAGGAACTTCAGCTGCTTCATCCTGATGTTAAGTATAAGCCTCCTCCTTGTTTGCATTTTCTTCAAAACTTCATCATTACTCACATGTTAAGTCCATGATATCCTTAGCATCCTTCTGTAGAAACACATCTCTGTCACCTTGAGACTCTTCTTCATCTTTGAGGAAATTGTCCAATATTTGCTGCTGTAAAGAAGGACAGATGTACATAACAAGATTTTTTTTTCATTTTGGTAAGGGAGCAAAACCAAGACTACCCATCCTTCCTGACTTCCCTCTGATAAGAAAGAGAACATTAATGTATTCTCAAAGATGTCAAATAGAAAAACACATGTCAACAAAGAGCCAGGAAAAACATCTGGCTTAAATCAGCCACCCATAATAAAAAATATCCCTACAAAAATAGAGAGTAGCCTGACGGGTTCGTACATTTTAATTTCCATGAACTTCGTCAAAAATTTTATACCCAACATCAATTCGGATTCCTTTGGATACAAGTGATAGAGAAAAAGTAATTACTAACTTGGAGTGACCATAGGCGAAAATGGTTGCGTGGTCATGTTGACGGAGAAACACATAAACGGAGGAAGATTTTTTTTTTCATTACTAAAGAATATTTTTCTTTTTTTGCCCACAGAAGACAACTATTGAGATTGGCTGTCAGGAGGGTCATCTAGCTGTGCTCCAAGCGAGTCCCTGGCTTTAGGAAATCAAGCTGATAAAGAAAGGTTAATGACTGGAAATCTACTTTTCTGCTACACAATCTGAAAGTTTGGAATCATCACATGGATGCTGTTCTGGCCCTTGGAGGGGGGACTGGAGTTAGATGCCAAAAAGTGGGGAAAGGAAGAAAGAGAGAGAGATTAGCACCACCTATATGGAGCGATGGTGCGAGATGAAACGTGAAGGGAGTTGGAGTTAAGAGGCGGCTTGATTCCTTTGACCACTCTCAAAAGAGGGCTGGACAAGCCCTAAATTTAGAAAATCACTCGAGTAAACATATTTTGAAAATATGGAATTTTAGAAAAAGGTTGATGCTAAGGGTGAAAGATAATTGATCCAGACCCTGATCAGCTCCACTCCTGCCGGACGCAGAACTCCATATAAGCTAGAGATTTGGACAACTTGAAAAGTCCCCACATTAGTGCTACTGGAATCTACATCGTTCATCGAGGTCTCCTGACAAAGACCTTGTTCATCAAAACAATTATCATGAAAGTGTTCATAGAAAAGTCACAGAGAAGCTACATTGCGGATTCTTCTTTGGATATTATGAAGAATCTCTGATTATATAGCAGGAGCATCAGACCAGATGACAACAATATTCAAAATATGGACGAATGGTAGACTTATAAATATTTGATAGATTTTGATTAGAAAAATTGTTTAGCAATTGTCTTGATTCAATATAATATTTCCACTTCATGTCAACAAACAAAAACATAGCCTCTTGGAGGATACGTTTACAATTATTATGAGTAAACACAAAGATGTGTCTGTTGCGATCAGATTTATCACGCTGTTACTACCGGAAAAAATCATGACAAAAATGTTGAGTCGTATATCCACGCTGACTACTTAAATTAAAAGGACCCGCTCAGTGACTCTCAAGCCAGTTCACAGAGGTTTCTTGGTCAGCAACTTCCTTTAAGCGATAGTGATTCAACGCGAGGCCAGTACAGAGCCATCACACTCATCTTCGAGTTCAGACATCTTCGCCCACAAGCATCACATCCCTCGCCGACAAGAGACATTCTAACCTTGATTCTAATACATTGTTAATACAGATAATTTTAATTCAATTGACCGTATCTTGTCTCCTTTTTTTCCGCCTTATTGGCGATACATTATAGTTTGTAGGGGAGTTATAACTCCTGAGTAAATAACCCTCCATAACATTTACATATACAAAAATACTCGTAAAAATGAAAAACAAGACGTGGTATTATTTATTATTGAATATTATTTATCTGGTTGTTATGTGTTGTTGGAGACACGAGAGACAGTAATACTGAGTAAAATTGTGAATTTGGTGTCGGAATACGACAAAATGATAAGATAAAGAATAAGTAAAGTGTGTACAGTCTTTCTTGTATTTTTTTTTTTTTGTAATAAGTATCCAAATAATTTAGTTGGAAAGTACAAGAAGTGTCTAGGGCTTTCTTACCTCAAATTTTTGTTGAGTACTAAGAGATAAATGTTACTATTATGACCTGAAAAACTGAAAACGAGTCGAAATTTTCGTTGACGCACGTGTTGACGGCCTGTCCGTGTTGACTACCTGTTCCATAGTGAGAATGTCACGTGTTTTTTTTTGTGTAGAGGAGAAAAGTGTGGTCGATTCTCATTGGTTTAAAAAGAGTGAATTAATGATAATTATAGTTGTTATAATTATTTTAGTATAATTATTTTTGACACTGTAATTAATTTTTATTTATTTTTTATGGACACGAAAAGTTTTATCTTTGTTACTATACGCAATATATAACATACATTTTGTTCTCCACATTGTTCAAACGCTTTAGAAAGAGTCTTCCTTACAGTCCCGACTTCGTTCCACCAGATTGCCAGTTGTTTGGTCCTTAAGAGGTTGTTGATTTGGCACTGATCAAAATATTAAAAAACATGTTGCAGACTTGGTCGAGTGGCTAAAGAAAAAAAAGAAAAACATTTTAAGGCATATCCAAGCTCGGGGAATGCTGGACTATGTGGACCAAAAAAGAAGAAGGTTATAATATTCATTGAGTGCTAGTGTTAATAAAACGGGACTGGATGTATAACTTTTGTGACGTACAGTGGCCATTAATAATTAAGTATAACTTAAGACTTCAATGTTAAGATAAAACAGTATTTAATTACAACCTTAAATAAATACTTAATAAGAACAAAGAAGTAAAAGTCAACCAAAGATAATTAAACATTTCAGTGAATACCTTGTTAATAGTACGGCTCGGCTTAACGTCCGGTAAAGCCTAAATCAAAACCCAAATCATCGACACACAATAATTCACACTAATTCGACTGGATAGTTCAATCGACACATAATAATTCACACTAATTCGACTGGATAGTTCCACTCTATAGTCACTCAATAATCGCTCAATGATCACTGCAGTTAGTAGCCTGACACCGCTATTTGTACACCTGGCGGAAAACATATATTCATAAATCCAGAATGTCACGCTCCTCAAAACCTTCAATCTTCTCATCAGAAGTCTTGCTGCCAGATGTAGTTTATCGTCATACCCAAGATTACACAAATAATGGTACTGTACAGCATAAAATTGAATCGTGTGACTAAGAAGTGGTTTATCCCAGAAAAAAAATCATTTGCAAAAAAGTTTGAATTTGATCACGAATGCTGTAACCCATTGACGGAGCAGCAGTGAATGTGCCGCGAGCAGAATAGTCTGATGGATCGAATCCTTCTTCAAATTGGTTTTAAATTCGGAGTTTTCCTTCTCCTAGACTATGCGGGTTTTTATACCCTTTGAATTTATGTGACCAATGATTTGTCCTCTGTAGAATATAAGGGTAAAAAGAGCATTGACGAAAAATTGGGTTTAAAATTCGTTGCAACCCCCCTCCAAAAAAAAAAAAAAAAAAAAGATGGTTTTTACGAGGACTTAACTGGTGGCAATAAAGTTCGTTCGGTTAAACAGTTCTCAATTTTGTTGTAATGTCGGAATATATTCGTCTTCAGGTTGAAGAAGGATTCTATTTTCGGATGCTTTGCTGCAACTGTTGGGACATCCTCGTTTCTATGTTGTATTCTTGGCTGCTCCATTTTCGGACACCATATGGCTGCTGGTTGAGTTTTACGGAGCTAAATTTGTCCGTGTTGAATCGTCGGTGGCACAGGTAAAAAGAGAGGCCATGATAGGCTGCTTTCAGCCCAACCCAGGGGCCGGTGATAACGACCCTTACAAAGGGAGGCAATTCATTTATCTATATAATATTTTCAATAAGAATGGTGCTCTGTGATGGCTGAAGATTCCAATTTGCGTTATTATGCACGGGGATTTGAATTCTGATTTTTTTTAGATGGATTCATGCCTTTTACAAGGATATTGGCACAAAGTGAAAGGAAAATTCAGAATTTGAACTTTACACGCTGATTTCAGTAACAGCGCCGATAACCGTTGCGCTGCCCGCCTAAGTTTGCATGATAAACATTGAAAGAGCAAATTTCTTTGATTCAAATTCACTTTGGATTTTTTTAAATAAATTTTTGAAAGTACAATTTTTTTTCAAAATTACATTTTTTTGCAACACGCATGTTGAAATCCTCAGAGTATTTAGTATTGTTGAAGTTCTTGCTAACATTTTTAGTTGCAATTTACAAAATCTACGTTTCGTTCAAATTCCAAAAACCAATGGGTTTTTTTTTTAAAGTTTTCATTAATATTTCTGGAAAAATTAATGAACATTTATTGTACTAAGCTATGCACCCTAGTAAAACCAACTGTACTTTGTACCCTCCTTACCTGTTCGCACTTCTCCCCACAATTTGATTTTGATCGGTCAATGTATGGCTAGATGGTATGACGGACGGAAAACAGGAGTCACAGAATTAAAAATATATATATATATACATATATATATATATATATATATATATATATATATATATATATATAGAGAGAGAGAGAGAGAGAGAGAGAGAGATGTACCTATTAAAATATTTTCTGCGTGAATAGAATTTTATATAATGAATAAAGAGATATTTTTTCTAAATGTTATTTTTCTGAAAACTGATTAAGAAAAATGAATGCTTATTTCAAAATAAAGTAAAGATAATCACTTTGGTCTTTTTTTTTTTTACAGGAGCCAAATTTATTTTTATGACTTATAAAAGAAAAGGATTCTTCTTTTATTTCATTTCATCGGCAACTTTTCAAGAATGCATTTTACTTTGTTCCAGACTACATTCTAACAAACGCAATAATAAATCAAATATGCAACGCGAAACGTTATTGTCTGTTCAATAGCAGGATATCACAAAAGAAAACCTTTTGAAAACAATGTTTCAGAACTCTTTGGCACCAGATTTACAAAAATGTCTACAAGAGTTTCTCATTTCTACTGGAATATTACCAAAGTGTTTTGTGCTCTGTGACTCTGTGAGTACATTTTTAGTCTCATTAAAATCTTGCCAGGATGGAGATCACCCACTCCCCACACAATACAAACGCGCGATCAAATACAAAAACATATACGCACGCAATACTCCATATGCACACATACACCCAAAAACACACGCATTTACAAGCACACATAAACACTTTACAAACACACTCACATATATATACATATACACACACACATCCAAATACCTACCTTCACAAATAAAAGTCTGTGTTGTCTTTTGAAATATTTAATTTTATTAAAATTATATGTACTTATTTTTTTATTTGTTTTGTTTTCTTATTTGTAAATATATTTCTGATCTTTGTAGGTCTGGCCAACTTGAGTATTTGGCGAGCTTTGTAAAAAAAAAAAAATAAATAAATTGCCTTGAGTTTTGTTTTTAGGATTTTATGAAAACATCTTTTTTATTAAATATTAATAAATCTTTAAAATATGCATAGAACAGCTTTAAAAAGAAATTTCATTTGCTGCTGAAAAGGTTTCCCATTAGTTGCATATGATTTTGATTCACATTTTCTTTCTCACACTCACTGCCTCTGCACCAGTTTCCCATAACATTTTTTCTGTTCAAATTAACACTATCTAGACATGATCTTTTTCGAATTTCGAACTTTTTGTCTTATTCTTTTGAATTTGTAATGAGAGCCGCTAAAAAATAAAATAAAATATAAAAATAAAATATGTAAACAAAAATAAAAAATAAAAAGAAGGCATGTCTACTTTCCTTTAAAAGTCTTATCTTTCTTTCTCTCTAAACTTCTCTCTATATACGCCTCTCTCAACTAAGGAGAAGGCAACCCTCAAATAAAAAGAGGAAGAAAAAGAAAAGACTGAACCTGATCGAAAGACACCATAAGATTGCGGAACCAGAGCCTACTTATTTGTGACTGAAAACTACCAAACATCAGGGAGGCTTCACGCATAACTTCCGTTATAAAAAAAAAAATGAAAACGAAATGGAACACTAGAAAATAAAATAATTTTGGCCAATCAACAAAATTAACACAAAAGGACTTTTGATGTTAGCCGAAACCAATGTTCACGTTAGAGTCTGTGAGCCTGGTCAAAAGATATAAGCTCAAACCACTGAGATAGACGAGAAGAATGGACAGGAAGAGTAACGACAAGAGACGCGAGCGCTGTACAAACCAGCCATGCGTTATGCTTGAAGTAGTAAAGAGACCATCTACTAATCATATTTATGCCCTGTTTATGGCCGAAAAAACACAGTATCTCGACACTGACCTATTTCTAATATTACTACTACCACTAGCACAGTCTGACATCCAAACTTTCAAATACCCAACCGAAACAGACTTTCTCCAAACTACTTCCAATATCCGCCTTATAAATGAACATTTTGTTACACCAAATGTCAAATGACTCACTCGAAAGCAAATAAATAAAAATATATTATATATTTTAAATCCTTGAGGAGCAGTACCTTTATTTCCGAAGTTCCGATAAATAAAACTCCAAGAAGAAACATTCTGGCACAACGTACCACAAATATTTACAAGTGTTGACTAAAGTTCTGAAATAAAGTATTTTTATTCTTTCATATGCAAGCAATGATGAAGTTTTAGAGAAAATGGAAACAAAAAGGTCTGTTATACATAACATCAAGAAGAGGCAGTTGAATTTTTTAGTACACATAATGAGGAAAGAGGGTTTGGAAAATTTGACACTCACAGGACAGATTGAAGGCAAGAAGAACAGAGGAAAACAACGCATAACATACTTAGTGAAGTTGAGTAAATGGATGGTGGAACAAGATTTAGAAGAAAATTTATTTTGACTAATGGAAAAGAGAAGCGGCTTACAAACTGAGAAAAAAGTAACGAACCGATGTGAAGTCACTTTTTGATATAAATAGACAGAGAAAGTTGAATCAAGGCACACAGAGAGAGAGAGAGAGAAAGCAGAAAGAAGCAGGAGGCACAACGCCAGAGTTCCACGTGTCTGAATAACGCCGGTGTCAAATTACACGCTGATACATTATCAACATCTAATGAGAGCAGGGCAATTTCAATGTAAAGTATCTTATAATATATCTTTTCATTCATGTTGAATGCAATCGTATAACTTTTATGTGAAAAACGAACACTCTCAGTTTGTTTTAAACATTTTGGAATATTACTTTGTGTCTGATGAATTAATATGAACATTTTCTCTTCTTGACAATTCATCGAAACTACGAACTTTAAATATTTGATTCCTCTTCCTGAAACAAGTTACTATAACAACTTCAAATGTATAAATTTGTAAATAAATTCCTTATCTTGTTTTGTTAAATATAACACGTGTTTCCTCGTCATTATTCCTCAATACTTCAGAAGTATACAAAGGTTTTAGGAAGAGCAGAAACACCTTTGGGAAATTTTCTTTCAGAGATGCAGATAAGATAAAGAGATCCAGAAAAAAAAATACTCATTTTTTATGAAATGGTTGAGTGATTTGATTTAACACATAAAATGCATGTGATTATTTTTTCATATGATTCTGATCTATCGGAACTCCTGCTCTGCAACGAAAACAGAAAAATGTCTTTTATCAAGATTTTCTAAACACGCATTCCTAAGATAATTTCATTCATTGTGAATAAGTCCTGAAAGTTTAATTAACATAAAATTCGATTTTTGCAAAAATTTCCAAATCATTGTATTTTTCACTGCAAAAAAGACGCTAAAAATTCCTATACTAACGATTAGTAACTAAATTAATAACTAATCTTTGCCCCATCCCCGATAAGATGTAAACAAAAAAGATTTTTAACCAAACTTTCGAACGTTATGTTGTTGGGGACGTGCAGAATTTATTAATTATGCTTGAAAGAATCAGAAGGAATTTGTGTAGGTTGCGTGACTTTCTGCATCCACAACAAATAAATAAACGAAATTTAAAATACGATTAAGAACGAGACGTATTCAATTAGAAATTAATATAACATTTATATACAATTTAAAACAATATACAAACAGGATAATTGATATATGTTATGTTGGCGAAATGTGTATGAGTTTTTTTTTATTTCAGAATGTCTCTCTTTGTAATTGTTCGTTCATTTACAGTCTTCTTAAATTTGTGTTGATATTAATAATTGTCGATATTAAGTGTCTCTTTTAGAAGGAGTTTTTAAGAGTGATCTACCTTTAACTGTAATGTAATGTTTTTTTTAAGGTCGTTTGTACGTTGATGTTTACTTAATAGGTAGCGAATATAATTCACTTTAAATAAGCAATGTTGAGAATTGATATCCACAGAGTTGATTAAGTTTTCGATCGGGAATGAGTCAGCGATGATGTATCTTTGCACGGATTAAACCGTGATTTCGAGTGACGTGGAGTATTTTGGCAAGTTCTCTGTGGGTGTTTGTTACTGAGTGCCTGGGGCGGTCAGCGTTTATTTTTATAAGGCCTGAAAGTCCGAAGGTGGCTCACTTGAGTTTTGGCGCAATTTCGTTCTGCACGTGAACTTTCAGTGATGAACCAATGAGATTGTTTGTTTCGCTTAGTGCAGTTTTAATTGGTTGAAGTTTTCCGTACGTAGGCGTAAGATATAGACTGTTCTGTTGCTAGGGTTGAAAGGTAAGGAAAATAGAACGAGTCTACAATATAAAGGATGAAAAAATTTAAAGAAAGCAAGAAACCTCTGGTTTTTCATCAAATAACATAATTATTAAGATTTTGACGATAAAACTTTGTTTTTATTAAGTTTTGGGGTACTTTTTCCTCATGGTCTAAATAAAATATAAATCTTTCTTTAGTAAAAATCAGTAGAAGTTAACGTCATAGGGTTATCGTTATAATGTTGGAATGGCTCTAGATTCTAGAGTCTAGAAAGAAGGAGAATTTTCACTCATATAGAATCTACAACGAATGAAAAAAATTGTTCGTTTTTCTTTTTTAAGTTTTTTTTTTATTTCTTGCATAATCAAAAAATAATAATAATAATAATAATAAAACCAGAACGGACACATAAACTCGTGAAGTGCCCGACAAAAATAGTTGACTTTATTACCGACCACCATAAATTAATTGTGACTTTTTTCTCCGGGCCTTGGCTAACAGTCTAACTCTCTGCCTTCGGACGGAGACGAACCCGGACGAGGCTCCGCCGAAGGGCAGAGTCTCGTTCGGGGTGGTTGACTCACTTTATTACTGGCTACGAGGTTTACTACTTGACTCAAACACACCACTTCGAACCATGACTAATATTAATTTTTAAAAATACATTTCTTGTCAGTTGTGCATGATGATTGTCTATGCGCATGTAATGCATGAGTATATGTGCGTTAATATGCATCATAAACTGTGTTTCTATGTGTTCGTAAAAATGGGTATTGTCAGTGTGCATGAACACACACAACAGTAAAAACACTACACTTTCACGCACACAAAACATACATACACAATGAGGCCATATACAAGGGTAAGGTAAGAAGATTGTATTGCGTCAGTCGTCCATGTGAAAAGAGCCTGCTTAAAAAAAAGTGGTTATTTGTGATTTTATATGGGCTCCTATACCAACGCCAGTGGGATGCGACAACAATGTGAGGCGAACACGCTACAAACAAGTTACATTGTTAACCATTTTTTACTCTACACTACAGATGGAGGCAAAATATGTTACAGAGACTTTTTTAATGTCCGTCCAATAATTGGTACACCTGTCCGATATGGCAGAGGGTTGCAATATTTAGCGTGGGTTATCCAGATTGCTGCAGATATAAAAAAAAAACAAAAAAAAAACGAACAGTTCAAACACTAGCTAGTTTAATTCCGTCCATCTTTAGGGCAACGGGGAAGTAATCACCCCTCCCCCCGCGCCAGGAGACAGAGCACGTGCCCCCCTGTGTATTATGTGCATTAAAATTGTGAGTGCATGATTTGCTATTTGTATGTAGACGTGTGTGTGTGCGCGCGTGTGCGCGTGCGTGTGTGTACGCGTGCGTGTAGGAGACAGAGGTGGGTGGAGAAGGTTAGTAAAAATTCCTACATATAGAAATTAAATTTGTTTTATTTAAAAATTAATAAGCTATAAATATGTCAGCAGGTTAGGTGCAAAAATTGAAGGCGGGATGTGGGGTTGGAGTGAAGGAGGTGAGAAGAAAGAAGGAAGAACAAAGGAAAAAAAATGCCGGGAAATAACCGTTTTTATTCGGTTATGGACGGAAGATTTTTTTGAATTCAACGAGAAGAGGTCAGTCAAAAAAAGGCAGGAGAAGATAGTCTAGTATTGACTGAATGACTATAGCTGACTGACGTTCTCTACCCGGGGCGATAGTGAGGCGGGGCTTCTTCTTCTTCTTCTTCTTCTTCTTCTTCTTCTTCTTCTTCTTCTTCTTTCTCTCTTTCTCTCTCTCTCGCGTGCGCACTTTTTCTACTTACTCCCCGCTCTCTCTCTCAAATATTGTACCTTCTCCCTCCATCTATACTTGTTTTCCACCATTCCCCCCTCACTTATTTGACTTTCCTTAAGAAAGGGTTATTTCTTTACCAACTGCTGATCATGATATTAGGGATTAACTCTCTTTCTTTTGTGTTTCTTGTTTTGTCCTTTTCCAGTCAATTTTATTTTTATCACAACTTCCTTAACGAAAATGGAAAACCTACTCGGAATAAAAATAAATAAATGAAAATGACTTTCTAATTTTTTTCTCTTATTTTGGTGAAGTTGTACAATAAAAATAGGCCCTACACAAGCAGAAAAAAATATTTTTTGTATCATTTATAAATGACAATCACAACAAAAAATCACGAATATAACATAAAAAAAATATAAAAGTTAAATGGTGAATCTCACCCCCTACGGAAACCAAAACAACACATACTAGATTTTTTTAAGTTTTTTTTTTTTATTATTTTTTTTTTTTTAATTTTTAAATTCTTAAATTCATAATCTGGAGTTCATTTTTCATCTTGTCAATTAAGCATTCCTTACTTATGAATTAAATTTTTTTTTAATTTATAAATCAGGAATGCTTAAAATTTAAAAATAAAAATACATTTTTTTAAAAAATGTATTTTTATTTTTAAATTTTAAGAAATCATATATGAACATGCTTGTTTTTGATTCAATAGGGGGACCAATTTGCAATGAATTTGTATAGCAAACAGGACCCTATTAACTTTTATAACATTTAATTAAAAAAAAAGAGTAAATAAGTTGTCTGGAATACTTAAACTTAATCTATTTAGATATGAAAAAAAAATTTAAATGATTATTTCGGGTTGAAATGTCCATTGTACAACTTTACTGTTATTTTTATTATTGTTTATTGACGGTTTCTCTCAAGAATTTAACAAATTTTTTTACATGGTATGCAAATAAAGTGTCACTGAACTCAGTTACAGTTTTTCCATCAGAACCCTCTCTACACACACATACATACACACACATATATACACAAACACACACACACACAACCTCTTCAGTAAGTTCAGTGGGTGATGGTTAATAAGCCACTGTTTTTTTTATCAATAATAGTTGTGTATTATTAGTAAGTTCAATCGCCACTGAATTCTGACTGTTGTGATCCTCTGACCATGATTTTGGTTCTTATAGTGAGGCCATGATTGCTGAAGACCTGGTTTGAAAGAGCCTTCTGTGTCCAGAATGAACTGTTGTGATCCTGTTGTCAAGGTCTTTTTTGCAGATGACATTATTTGGGTGGATGCTGCTGAAGTAAGGAAACATTACTTGCATGCACACACACACACACACATACACAATAAAGACTGTATGGATGCAGGAATCAACACTGTTAAATAAGTTGAGGTTGATAGTAGGAAAGAGATGTTTAATATACAAGGCCTCCCTAATAACAAGATGTCTCCAGTAATGTGATTTATATAGAATTTTAGTGTTTTCAACCAGAATTTTTCTTAAGGGTTCTGGTAAATAGTGTGTTGATAGATGTTATTTTATAGCACTTTGATCTGATAAGTGATACGTGTGGCATCTACTCAAGGATATCTGATGTCTGATATAGTTAATTGATTTGTGACAAGAAATATAGTGTTGTACTTGTAGTTGTAAAGAAAAGAAAAAGAAGAAAAAATAAACTGTCAACTTATAGTAGCAACAAACATCTGCAATAGATTTCTTCTATCTCTTGACCACAACACTTATAGCCAAATCACAGTTCAAACAGTAGTCCATCGTAACAGGCAACATAGAAACGACAAAATGGGGTCACAAATCCAACCTTCACTTCTCACCAGCAAAAACGCGTGTTCATCCACCAAGCTCAGAAAATCTAATGCTGCATAAGCGAAAAACAACGGCTTTTGTTCACCAAGAGATCTTTCTGATTGGTCATGCCATTCAGGGGAACATTAGCATAGATTCTTGTCCTTAAAGTAGATTTTTGCTAACTACTTTTTGGTAATTTTTTCTTCAGCAGATTGCACACAAAACATGAACACTTTTTTGAGGTAACTGATTATCTCTTTCACTACAGTATTGGACAGTGAAATTGATACACTATATTAGTGTTGTAGAGTAGTTTTCACAGTGGAGGCTTGTATTTCGCTAAGTCGGTCCTAAAAGGGTCCGATGTACAAAACGTTAGGAACTTGAAATAAGAGTTAATGATGCAGCAATCTAGTTGTGATGGTTGATACTTCAATGTCCGACATCAACTGACTCACTCAACTCCACTGAGCCCAACTGGTGACCGCTACAACTACTTAGAGTTAATAAGAGTTAATGACGCAGCAATCTAGTTGTGATGGTTGATACTTCAATGTCCGACATCGACTGACTCACTCAACTCCACTGAGCCCAACTGGTGACCGCTACTACTACTTATTATCTGTGGGAGAGTCTATTACAATAGAATAGGTAATGTTCTGGTATAACACTTAGTCATCACTAGGTAATGAGGTTATTTTGATTAGTGATAAGTTTTGCAGTTATCCATTTTCTGTAACATATAAGTTTTACATGTTTTTTGGGAATTATGTCTATATGTGATTGGATAAGGAACAAATAGGAAATGTTTAAAAATTTAACATGTTTCACTTTTATTTAAGCTTCAGTTGAAAATGAAATACAGAAGGAAAAGAAAATTCTGGTATTTTTTAGTTTTGTGTTGTTTGTTTTTCATTGCTTATGGAGACTCTACATGTGTCTGTTCTGTAAAGCAAGGCCTCTGATTGGGTGATTGTAGGTTTTGACGAGTGTGAAACTTCCCTCTTAATTGTTGTCGTTTCCAGGTTCAGCCAGGCCTGTGGCAGTAGCACCTGATTGGGTCTCAGCTATGGGCAAATAGTGACCCTCACCAAACAAAAAACCTCATGAATGTATAAAAAAATCACTGAATTTCTGGGAATGTATATTTAAATTTATTTGGACTCATCTCATCTTTGCTGTTGTTATCACTGAATTTCTGGGATGAGGAGTTATCATTATTTACACTATTTACATTCAGACTATTGTCCTCATCTTTGTTGTTGTTATCACTGAATTTCTGGGATGTGGAGTTATCATTATTTACACTATTTACATTTGGACTATTGTCCTCATCTTTGTTGTTGTTATCACTGAATTTCTGGGATGAGGAGTTATCATTATTTACACTATTTACATTTGGACTATTGTCCTCATCTTTGCTGTTGTTATGTTACCCACATTAAAAAGGCCTTGTGCCACATTCAATTCCTGTGGGTGAATTGATAAATACCATCACTGAATTTATTGAAATCATCAGTATTTACAGTATTTACATTTGGACTATTGTCCTCATTTTTATTGTTATCATTAACAACAATGACCTTTGTTATAATGGCTGAATTTTCTTCTGATAAAAAAGAAATCAAAGACTCAACTGATATTTGAGAAGTTATTTTACTTTTCTTTTCCAGCCAAACACCATGTAATACTGAAACAAAACATATAATACATTTTTATGGTAAATTATAAAATTTTCTAATATCTGTGTAAATTTCACAGGACTGATCTGTGAATGACATAACCTGTGCACTATCTTGCTAAGTTAAATATTTTTACCTTACTTTGTTATCTTTGTGACTAATTTACCTTTTCAAATCTTTGCTCTAATTGCTAAATTGATCATGTGACTGTAACAGGAACAACAATTGAACTATGGGATTTCTAACAACAATTACATTTACATGATTCTTTTCACTTAATCACTTTTTCTGGTTTTTAAGGATTTAATTTTGATGTTAGTTGGATTGCTTAATTTTTCTTCTTCTATATGCTGTGTGCTTTCTGAATGTTGATAATCATGAAAATTGCTGCAAAACATTGTTGATTTATTTAAGATGGATGGTCTATTTATGACACGTCTCTAATTTGTATTTAGATATATTGTATCTATTTACATTATTTACATTATTCGGACTGTTATTTTCATCTTCATTGCCGTATTCATAAGGTTTCAGCTGTTGTATGCTCCAACCGAAACAGGAATATGGCAATGAAGATGAGAATAACAGTCCAAATAATATCAATAATGTAAATAATCTTAATACCTCATTTTAGAGATATAGACAGATACATTGTATTTATTTTGAATTTTTCCATTTGAATTATTCACCTACATTGCATATGATCCATTATTGTACATAATTAGTCTAAATAAAATTTGTATTTTATAGGAATATTACCTTATGAAATTGAGATGTAGTAGAGTGGAGTTGCTTGTAACAGACTTGGGAAGGGGGACACAAGACCTTTGGTCTGCTTCCCAGGTATTTAAATTGTTGATATTGGTTGATTTTGGTATCTCCATTTTCTAATTTACATGTTGGGTTATTCCTATTGTTGAGAACTATACATTCACTAATTACTTCATCTAAATAATGCACATACATTCTATTGATATTGTGTAGACATTAGTTTGTATTTCTCTTGACAACAACTCGGATGTAGTAGTCCAGAGAATACAAATCAGGAGACTTGAGAAACCGACTGTTAGGATGACATTATGAAGATTTTCCTGTAGGATGGAGGAGAATCCTGTTGGAATAAGTATGGCTGCCTCATTGATCCAGGGCCTGGCCATCATGTTGGTGGTTACAT
This sequence comes from Acanthosepion pharaonis, assembly GCA_903632075.3. NCBI lineage: Eukaryota > Metazoa > Mollusca > Cephalopoda > Sepiida > Sepiidae > Acanthosepion > Acanthosepion pharaonis. Next base: position 4,691,299 of record CAHIKZ030001046.1, read on the forward strand.
TGTGTTATAGTGGAACACACCTACTATTCTATAGTTAATAGACTCTCCCACCTATAATAAAGTAGGAGTAATATGAGTAATGAGTCAGTCACGCAGTCGGTCGGTCAGTCAGTTGATGCCGGACAACCGTTAGTCATATACTAAAGTATCAGCAACCACAACTAGATTTTCTCTGCGTCATTACCTATTATATCAAGTTCCTAACGTTTTGTACGTCGAAACTATTTTAGGACCGACTTAGTACAAATACAAGCCTCCACTGTGAAACCACTCCATAACACATTGGTATTGAGAATAAATGAAGCAGTGTGCGGAGCCCATGTTCCTCACAAATTCCAGGGACCATCACAGATCAGATGAACATGGTATACATTATTGTGGGTGCTAATTTGTGATATGTGTCAAACCATCTATTGTTTCTAATGTTATCCTCCGAACTTTTAAGAAACTTACTATTTTTGAGTTACTGTGCCACAAGCACAAATTGTTCTTTTCATTTCTTGTATCAGATGAGAAGTTGCCATGTTAATGCACTCAATACCACTGAAAGGGAAATGAGAATGTGAAGATTTAGCATATGTCACGTAACATTATGTTAGGTCATCTTCCATTTACAGCCTGCTGAAGGTGTGTTCTCAAATATCTGGTGGATCCCGTACACGTATAGAATAGAATTATTGCTTATATTCCTTCAGATATGTATCATGATGAACATAGAGGTGTGTATCACACCAGACCACCTGCTGAATGTGCCTGAAGGAAGACCAGTATGTGAGGAATGGTGGAAAAAGCAATGCAGGAACTCACTGATGCTAGATCTGATATGTAAATAGAAGAAAAGCAATAAAAAGAAAAGAAGGAAAGAGACAAACAGAAAGAAAAAGAAAAGAAAGAAAAAGTAAGAAAGCAAGAAAAATGAAGAGAAATAAAGAGACAGAAACAAAAAAGAAAGAGAGAAACAAAAAAGAAACAGCAATGGAAGAAGAAAGTGAGTGGTTAAAAGAGAGATTAGGCAAATAGAGAATAAGAGACATAAAGAGAAAGACAGACAGACAGACAGACAAACAGGAAGAGAGTGATTTGTGTTGTATTAATAATTTCAAAAGATATTTTATGTGCTTTTTTTTCAATCTGTAGACATTTTTACTGGGGCACACACATAATTGTCTGATATTACAAAAACACTTACAGTCCTGGGTATGAAAATAAACTACATCCTGTAGTAAGGCCTCTGACCAGGACAATGAAGTTCTTGAGAAGCATGAAACCACCACTTAAATGCTGTTGTTAACGTTGTAGTTATTGCCCTTGTCTTTTGGTTGTTGTTTAATGCCACCAGGTGGTGGTTCCTATAAAATGTTGGCAACCATATTGATAATGTTTCATTTCTTCAGTTGTCAATATTCAGACTAACAGGAGGATTACCTTATTGCAGATGCAATTGATTCATTGAAGATTAACACCCAAGTCAACCCTAACCTGTCGTGGTAACACCTGCTAGGATTCCAGCTATGGGTAACTAGGGAAAACAAAAACAAAACACTATGAAAGCATAAAAATACAATTTTATAGAATGATCAACAATACATTTTATCTGTAGTTGAAGGCATACAATTATGTTTAAAATATATTTAGTTGAAGCCATAAAATTGTGTTCAAAGTATTTAGATTTCAGCATTAAGTAACCCCTAGAGGTTGATAGGTCTATAAATAAAATCAACCAAACAACCAACATGAAAGAATTTTTTCAGAACATTAATCCATATAATATCTGACAATTTTTGAAAGAAATCAAACTGTATTCCAAAATATAACTTCAACAAAACTACAACATAAAACATACATATCATGGCCTCTATTAATGATATTCTTAAAAACATGTATATGCACAAAAGCTGAGCATCATCTACCATGTATTTAATTGTGAAAAAAGAATAACATACTTTTATTGCTTCAAAGCTCCCTCAGAAATTAAATTTTGTCATTAAATGACCTATAAGGAGTTGATATGTCATTAAACAAACATACAAAAATACTTACTGGAAAATTATGTTAAGAAGTTAAGAAAAAAACGTGTCAATGAGTATCACCCACCCTGCATTAGAACAATGGTTAAACATAGAGGAGGATATGTCATACGGTGAGATTTTATTTTCGCAAATTGCATCTGTCTGTTCTATTGCGGATGATTGAGGGAGTGAAAATTTGACTTTGTAAAAATATTCAACTCATCCACAAAGAAAAAGGAAAAAAAAAATGAAAGCAGATGAAGTATAAATCCCAAATTTTTAGTTTTCAGAAACTGTTGAGGTGCTTTTCAATTTTTTTAGTCCAGTTTCTTCTAATTAAGACAGTTTCCATGCAATGGGAAATAGTTTAGACACAGGAAGATTTCTTTATTTTCTCTTATTACTTCAACATGGACTATTACTCTAACTGCTACTAGGACAGACTACTACATATGTTGACTTTTATTTATACCTGGCATGTGGGCATAGTGGTAGATATATGAATACACATGAATATTTAACAGAAAAATGTTCTGCTCTATTTGAATAATGGTTTACTTAAAGAGTATAAAATTTCTAAGAATAATTTCTTCTTCTATATGCTGTGTCCCTTCAGGATGTGGGTGATCATAGTTTGGTTCTCCACAACTTCCTGTTTTTTGTAGCTCTTAGCAATATTTGTCTTTTTTCTATCTCTCCTAATCCCTGTTCTGCCAACCATTTACATAAGCTCATTAGGTAGATTATTTACTGATTTCCTCTGTTGCTTTCAGTATGTCCTGTGAGTGCTAAATTTTCCAAACCCTCTTTCCTCATTATGTGCCCTAGAAATTTCAATTGTTGCTTTCTGATTGTAAATATCAGAGTGTTTTTCAATTCCATTTTCTCAAAAGCTTTGTCATTGCTCACATGTTCAGTCCATGGTATCCTCAGCATCCTTCTGTAGAACCACATTTCTATTGCCTCAAGTCTCTTCTTCATCTGTGAGGAAATTGTCCAGCATTCACTGCCATATTGGAGGACCAATATTACATAACCATCCAGTACTCTTTTCTTTATTTTTAATGAAATTTTCTTGCTTCTTAATACTTTGCTTAGCTTTTGAAAGGCATATTTCACTATTCCGATGCACCTTCAGTTTTCAGTGTTGTATTTTCCATTTTCTATTAAAACACTTCTCACTTCTTTTTTTACTTGTTTGATTTTGGTCTCTCCAATTTGTAATTTGCATGTTGGGCTGTTTCTTTTGCTAGCAACCATAAATTCTGTCTTCTTACAAGTGGTGATTAGTCCTTTCTTCTTGCTTTCCTTTATTAACTTCTGTAAGAGTCTTTGTAGTTTTCTCTCTGTGCCTACTATCAGCACTGTGTCATCTGCATATCTTATATTGTTAAGATTGTGGCCACCAATACTGGATCTTAGTAGGACTTCGAATTTTCTCAGAATCACTTCGCTGTAAATGTAAGTCCGGTGAGGAGACACATCCTTGACTTTTCCCCTTTCTATTTTTGTGTATTTACTGAATTCATTTTCTGTTTTAGTAATGAAGATCAAATAAACCACATTTTTGATAAATTACACATTTTATTTTAAGAAAGGTAAAAATTCAGCTCAAATACAAAAATGATTCTATGTAGAAGGTCATGTGAATGATCAAATCTGTGAAATCTTGTTCATGAAATCTCATTCTGGACATTTCTTGCTGAACAATACCATAATGCCAGAGATAGTTAACATACTTCAATAATACACAAGTACTAAAAGTAATTTAAACCAGTTTGATTACTCTAGGCATTTTGATGCTTGAATTCTACAAAAGTTATGTGGAAAAACTACTAGACCATATAATTAAATGTAAGGAAAATGTTATGTTAAAAATGAAATTGTGACTGGCAATGAAAAGTGGATAGTTTACATTGTGAAATGCAAGATATAATGGCCAAGCAAAATGAACCATTCTAAAGGCCAATCTTCATCTAAAGAAAATGATGATGTGTATTTAGTTAGATTGGAAGGAAAATCATTTATGAGCTTTTTTCTAGAGATCCAAATGATTTATTTGAACAAGTATTGCTCCCAATTAGATTACTAATTGAAAATAGCAATTAATAAAATGCATCCAGAATGTTTTAATAGAAAGAGTATAACATTCCATTTGAATAAAACATGATACAGCATGTTTCTTTAGTAACCTCACAAAAATTGTTACAGTATCACCGGGAAAAACTTTTGTTATCCACAATACTCACCAGATATTGTGACTTTGGATGGCCATTTATTCCAATCTTTATAGAATTGTTTTAATGAAAAGCATTGCCCATTTTCTTGGAAGATTGAAAAAGGCGCTTAGTGCTGTTGTTTGCTGAGAAAGATTTTGTATAAAAAATGGGTGGTGGGATGGAATTATGAAATTGCTTGAAATATGGCAGAAAATAATGGAACTAAATGCTAAATAATTGATATATAAAAAAAAAAATCTAAAAGTTGTCTTTTATTTTAACCAAATTTATCTTTTTGGTTATCCAGTATTTTATCACAGAATAGAAAAAAATGAGAATTGAAGAAAAAAGTCTTGAACAGAATAATAATAACAACAAATCTGTATTTGTGTCTCAGTAAAATTAAGGGGTTTTGAATGCTGATTTTCAAAGCAGGCAGGTTCACCGCAATCAATGCAACATAATCTTCCTAAACTCCAGTACCCAACCCCAGCCCATTTTGTCATGTACTGGATTGAATTGAGTATAATAAATAAGTTGATTATGCTATACTTGTAAAATATTCAATAGTTTTGTGTAAATTTGGTTTCAAAGTTGATATTTGTGAGAGGAGGGTACGCATGTATACAGTCTTTTATGATTAATGCAGTTCATTAAATGCATATTGCATCCACCCAACCATATACCTTGTTTATTTCCATATATACATTCTTAAATGGTAACCAATGATACCTAAATTTAGTTTGAAACCATAGTAGTAGTTTATTAGTACAATCCTCTGTTGATATTTTATGATCAAAAAGAATTTCACAGCCTAACATGAAGTAGAATAAGGTCTGTTCATTAGGGCGGGTTGATTTTTCACTTTCTTCATAAAATCAATATTGCACTCAGTACAAATGCTGGAATTTAATCTAATAAGTACTGACACCAAAAATTATATTTATAGCTTTTATCAATTTTTGAGCATTTAGTTTTAAAGATTATCTGAGAACATGTACAGAAATACTTAATTTCCACAGGTTTTTGCTTCCAGACTTTAAAATTTTAATATTTCAAGAATAAATCCAAATAAACTTGATATTTTTTGTATTAGATACATTAAAGTAAAAAGTGTATAAAAATTGTAAAAGATTACAAAAATGGCTACTCAATAAATAAGATCTTACACCATTTTTAGGTCATAACCAATCAAAACAAAAATAGATAAGTGTATATAAAACCATAATACTCCTAGGCATAAATTACAAGACAAAATATTTTAAATTTGCATTGTTTATTGAAAATAGCACTAAAACTGCTGCACTTTATAATACGTTACATCATAATATAGCTAATTTGTTCAGTATAATTTCCCTTTGAAGTAAATGAAAGTCTTATTTGATGGCACAATGATGTAGTAATAGTGTGCTTGCATCATGCATCTTGTCCATATAGAATTTGTAAAGATCCAGTAAATTATAAATTTTATAAGGCTGTACTATAAAGCTTTCACTTATCACTGGAATGAAATTCCAATGCTATGGATTTAAATATAAACCTAATCTTTAAACTAGTTTCCTCAAAAAGTAGTAAGGATTTGGAAAAAAATATTCTGTGTCATTATTTATCATATCAAAAAGCAACATTCAATTTGAGAGCGATGCCATGCTTCCAAAATTGACATGCTCTGCTGTTCATATGAGCAAATTTGTACAAGCCATTTGCTGCTCTGATTTGTTCTGTTAAACAGGCAGGTTTTAAATAGTCAAATTTACGCAATTATCAATGGATAGTATATCAGCAAGTGGTCAGGTTTCAGGGTTCATTTTTCTTTTTTAATTGGTATCACTTCATGCAAGGCAGTTAAACATAAAGAGTTACAGGATGTGGAAGAATTAAGAACAGAAACATTAATAATGAGCAGAAAGAGAAAAGAGTAATCAGGAGGACAGTAGATAATGGTTGACATTGCATTTAAACTTTTGCTGATTAAAGTTAGCTGGAAAGCATGATGTGGAAGGGAGTTCCACAAGTGAAATGTGTGAGAAAAGAAACTGTTAGCATAGAACTTGCAGCTACATCTAGCCAGCTCCACTAGAAATTGATGAGATCTTGATGTCAGTCTAGTACTGCTCTTAAATTCAAAAAGTCTAGGTACCATAGTGAAGAGCTCAACCAAACAATTACCATGAAAGTTTTTATAGAAAAGACACAGGGAGGCAACCTTATGGTAGTGGGAAAGTGACTGAAGCTGAGATGGCAGATCAGGACCAATAATATTGCTGATTCTTCTTTGGATTTTATCAAGGAGTTCAAGGAAAATAGCAGGGCACTGGGCCATATGTGGCAGCAATATTCTAAGCATGAATCAATGATAGACTTATAAATATGTAAGATAGATTCTAGAGAGAAAAATTGTCTTGCACGACACAGTGAACTAACTTTCTTACCAGGGGTCCTAACAATGGATTTAATATAGTCTTTCCACTTCATGTCATCTGAGAACATTTGCCTAAGATGGTGCAGCGAGTCACTTTCCTGGAGGCTAGCATCAGCCATGCTGATGAAAGGCAGTGAGGGGTCTCTCAGTTGATTAATGGAGAGAAGTTTAGTATTAAAATTAACAAACCATCTTTTGTCCCAGTTAACAATGGACTTGAGGCTGTTTTCGACATCAATTACCATTTTGATCTTGTCAGACTGATCAACTTTATTATTGAGGCAGGAATAAATGGTTGTGCCATCGGCGTAGATACCAAGTTGAGAGTTGATGCCATCAGGAAGGTCATTAATGAAAATTAGAAACAGAGCAGGACCAAGGATGGAGCCCTGGGTGGGGGTGCAGCATCCATGTTAGCATAAAAGGATCTAGACGAGCAGCCATTCAGGATAACTTTCATTTCACGATTTGATAGGAAAGACTGGATCAGTTCAAAAAAGTGTCCAGAGACACAGTAACTTTTCAGCTTTTGAAGAAGACCTATTTGCCAGACCCTATCAAAGGCTTTTGAGATGTCCATTGCTACAGCCCAGGTTTCACCGTTTTTATTTAAAATATGTTAGACTCTTTCCACAATTAATGTCAGTGCATCAGCAGTTTACCCGAAGAAACAAAAGCCATATTGCTAGTCTGAGAAAAGGCCCTGCGATGAGAGATGATAAACTAAGTCAACATTGATTAGGGCCTCTAGGAGTTTCCTCACAGGAGGTAGAATGCTAATAGGCCAATAGTTGGAAGGGTCAGATGACTCACCAGATAAGCAAAGATCTTTTCCATTAAGCTGTACATTATTTATAGTGATGTTTAATACACATGACAGTAATATTCTACTCTAAATTATTGCATCCTGGAGAAATCATCACCACACACCTTGTCAGGGACATTAATGTGCCAAGAGAGCATTACACTATACATGTAAGGTTTTGGATAAGAGAAAGGCTGTAGTGAGAAAATAAAACAGAAGAAAATAAGGCTGGGAAGTTTTGCATCATCCTTCCCTACAAGATCTTAGGATTAAAATTTGTTTTGATTATTAGAATTTTTTTCTTAGTGCCAGGACATTCAGAAATTTTTTTAATCAATTCATCCCAAGCATGGTGATAATGTCACTAAGATGCAAGGGGTTACTCGGAATGAAAGAGAATAAGAAAAACTTTAAAAGGAACTGGAAATCCAATTCTAAACAGGAAACAAGGAACAAATCTTAAATGACTGGGAAGAAGTGTGAACTGGATGATAGGTAAACCTATCTACACCTATTGAGGAAAAAAAAGGAAATAAATAGTAAATAAAACTTCAAAGCATAGGAGTGATATCCAAAGTATAAAGTTGAAGTAGACTTTAGAAGGAACCCCAATCCTAAATTGGAAACAAGAGATAAACCTCTACTTCTGATCTATCTATCTATCTTGTCAAGATAAACCTCTACTCCTGTGCAAAATACCAAGGAGGAGTGTAAAATGGACAATAAGTGAACCTATTCAATCCTATTGAGGAAAAAATAAAATAAATAGTTAATAAAATTTCAGAGTTTAGGCAAAGATGTTAGAAATGAGAACAACATTGATTTTTACCTATTTGCATCAAAATTCCCAGAATGTTTTTGACAGGAAATGTAAAAAATTGCTTTCACTTTGGTCAACCATAATTACCAATGATGGCTTTTATTGGTTAACAAAATTTATTAATAAAATTCAACTTAATTACATTTACTTCCTTTTTATTTTCTCTCTAAAGATGAGTTATTATTTTCCAAATAATATACATGCAGATGGTATGACAGTTCAGTTGCCATGGAGAAAAGTGATGAGGAAACAAACTCATCACAGTCACCAAGATCAAAATATATAGGGTGTCATACAAAATCCCTTCTCTACAGCAGTGAGAGTTGGACAATTTATATAAAAGCATTGCTTCAGCAGTTTTCATTTCTAATGTTTGTGTCAGATCATGGGTGTTTGCAGGAGAGACCTTGTATCTGACAAGGACATTGGGCCATCATGCTGAACATGTATACCCTGCTCACACAGCAATGATAGCATTAGCTTGGCCATATTTACTTCAAGTAGGATAGCTGTATCCAAAAAAATGTTCCAACCTGGAGGGTATCTCCTGCCATGATACAATGAACTCTGTAATTGTGACCAAAAATCTGCTGATACTAAAGTGGACATTATTTACATTGTTTGGACTGTTGTCCTCATCTTTATTGCTATATTCACAACGTTTCAGTCGTTATACACTCTGGCTTTCTTCAGGTGACACATGGCCCAGTGGATAAAAGTGTTGGTTGGATCCAGTGACTTGACCGAAAGAATTGTGAGTTCAATACATGACAGTGGTAAAAAAAAAAAAAACTTGGGGAGTGGAGTTAAAGGGAGATAACTGAGATATCCAGAAGAGGCATGGCATGTGGAACTAGAACAATATAACCAGGGGGACGAAATAAAGGTTTCAGTTCAAAATTTCAATCACCTGTAGAAGGCCAGAGCATACAATGGTTGAAACGTTGTGAATGTGTCAATAAAAATGAGGACATCAGTTCAAACAATGTAAATAATTACAATACCACATCTCAGAAATGTAAACAGGCCAAAGTGGACATTTGGTAAAGGATAGCTGTGGATATCTGTGCCAGGCAGAAAGTCTTTTATGTGCAGGTATCTGTAGAACAGGAATGAATGTTCAGACAAAAGAAGAAAAAGTGGCACCAACAAAAAACCAGCAACAACAACATCAGCAGTAGCAGCAGCAGCAGTCTTCAGGTGCAGCAGTCATGTCAAGAACACTAAATCCCAAATCCATTTTTTCAGGCACAGTAAAAGCTGTTCCACATCAAACTGAGTTTTCAATGGGTGCACCTATTGTTTAATTAGACAGTGTTAAATATTCACTGTTGATTTGTAGTAATAGTTAACAAACTGGTTCTGTAGATCATTACTACTGAATACTGAGCTTGATCCTTACTGGGTGCCACATACCTATGGCTATGTGGCACCCAGTGTGTCATATAGCCACAGGTATGTGGCACCCAAATGTGCTGTACTCAAATAGACTTAATAAATACTATTTACACTATTTACATTGTTCGTTGCCATATTCATGACGTTTTGGCCGTTGTACACTCTGGCCATCTCCAGTTGATTGGACTTTTGAACTGAACCCTTTATTTCGTTCACTGGGGTAGATTGTTCTAGTTCCACATGCCATGCCTCTTCCAGATGTCTCAGTATTAGTTATCTCCTTTTAACTTTACTCTCCAAGTTTTTTGTTCACCTCTGCTGTAGCCAGGTATTGAACTCACAACTCTTTTGGTCATGTCACTGGATTTGGTCATGTCACTTATGCTGTTATCCACTGGACCATGTGTCCTTGATGACATCTGGAAGAGACATGGCATGTGGAACTAGAAAAATCTACTCCCGTGAATGAAATAAAGCATTCAGTTCAAAATTCTAATCACCTGTAGAAGACCGAAGTGTACAATGTCTGAAACATTATGAATATGGCAACAAAGATGAAGGCAACAGTTCAAACAATGTAAATAGGTTAAATAATTACAATGCCACATCTCAGAAATATAAACAAATAATAAATACTAATTTAGTTTAATTTGTTCTGTTTTATGGCATATCAACCTCAATGGGTTATTTAATGCTGACAAGATTTTTATTGCTGTTAATATTTTTTCCTTCAAAAATGTATTGCTGGTAATAATTTTTTTCTTCAAAAATTTATTGCTGGTAATTTTTTTTACAAAAATGTATTGCTGGCATTAAAACCTATTTTTCCACTTTCATAGTATTTTGACCCCAGTTTGGGGGTTAACTATTTACCTATAACTGGGACCCTAACATGTGCTACTACTCTGGGTCAGGGTGGACCTGGGGACACCAGCAATTTAGAGGTGGTTCCACGCTCATCAAAGCCTTCTGATCAGAGGCCTTGCTGTTGGATGTAGTTTATCATCTTACTCAGGATATGGATGTAGTTTATCATCATACCAAGGATGTACTAATTTGGTATCTGTAGCTTCACTGATGGCAAAATGATCATATATCAAATCTAAAATGTTTGCCTATTTACAATATATTTATTAGAAAATATGAATATATTTTCTAATAAATATATTTTAAATACAAAAAGATTGATAGAAATGATTTGAAAGGGTTGCACATTTCATGCTCTTTTCCCAGCTAGAAAAAAGTACAGATGGAAATGGAAATTAGCTCACATACCATAGATAACCATTTCAGTTTCATTCAAATAATATTTGTATTTTGCCAGTTGCCAGTTTACATTTAGATTTAGATTCAATAACAGATCTAAAATATTTCTACAATTTTTTTTTAAAAAGCTTTAAATTAATTTTATTAATTATGAAATAATTTCTGAAAAGTTCAATAAAATCTTAATTTTTTAGGGTTTAAAAAATAAAATGTTTCTTCTTTTTCTCGTCTTCAACTTGGTGATCTTTTTGGTCAGCTTGTGGAACTCTCTTCCGGCTTCTTGCTTTTCTGTTAACTTCAACTTCAAAAATTTAAATGCAATGTCAATTGTTATCTTCTGTCTTCTTAATTCTTATTCTTTTATTGTCCTCTCTCCTTAATAAAAGTTTTTTTCATATTCTCTAATACTCAGTAAACCCTTTGCATCCTAGTGGTTTTATTGCCTTTGATCTTCAAGAATTTAAATGCAATGTCAGTTGTTATCTTCTGTCTTCTTAATCCATGATCTTCATTGTTCTCTCTCCATCATACTGTTTTTTTTTACACATATTATCTTACACTCAGTAATCCCTTGCATCTTAGTGACTTTATTGTCTTGCTTGGGGTAGAATGATAAAAAAAATAACATTTCTGATATGTACATGTCACTTGATTTCCTTTGGATATGTGCCATACATGATACATGCTTAGGCAATCATCTTTCGATACATGACTGATGAGGCAGATTTTTTCCTGCAGTAGGTTGCCATTTCTTTCTGCGGTAGACCAGTTGCCATCCAAGGCTATAGAACCCAGTCTGTTCTGCTATTTACCCATAGCTGAGGGGAGAAGAAGATTCATACCTTTCCCAAGGGTATTAGTACGTAAGTGAATGTAATGGATTCAACTGGAATTCGAACTTGGCTCTCAATGTGAGCTGCTATCTATTTCTCCACCATGCCTCATGTGATTTCCTTACAAATATGTAAGCAACACTTAAATATATTCTTGTAGACAAACCCATGATCCAACGCATCAGTTCTATGTATATATTTATAGTGACATTTCATGCAGACATAATCATATATATGCATTTTAAAAGTACATTTTCTCTCATTTCAAAGAAATAATTTTCTTCTGTCATCGTTTACTGGTTTCCTATTAGAAATATTGTAATTTTTCTTTTTCCAATAAGTACTAAAAAAGAGTTTTGCTGGGAAGCAATTTCCATGTTTGACGGTTGATCTCTCTAGACACAGACACACTCATTGTTCTTAACTTTCAGTCAAACAAGTTTTAAACAATGTGCACACCCTGATATTTGGATTGAGTCTCATATATTGAGAACTTAAAATGAACAGCAGGTTTAAGTAAAAAGGATTGGTTTTCAAAATAAAGCCGTTAACAATGGCCATTGAAACATGGTCATATCATCTGATGCCTGGGGGAAAAAAAAAGCACTTGTAACTTGTGAATAAAAGTTTGGAATATTATTAATCTCTTTATTTTTTTTACCCAGTTTCATATTGTAGATGTACCTTTTTAAAATATTCTTAAAACTTCAAAACAATAGAAAAAAATTAAAAAAAGATTTTTTAAATCTTATAATTCTGCTAATACCTCTCTTAGTTACTGAGATTATTATGCCTTGCTAATATCTCAGGAATAATGAACTATTCTGTTTTAATTGGGTAGAAAGATGGAAAAAACATATCAAAGAGGTTAGTTGGTTTCAGTGAGAAAAAGAAAGGGAAACTAGAAAAAGTGATAACATTCTCATGTGTTGAATGTCTATTTCAGTGAAATTAAAAGATTGTCAATTTCAAATATTTACATTTGTACCCCCTTACTTCTTTAAATAATGACCAACATTTATATTTATGATTGTTAGTGCAATATTTTGTTGAAGTTGTGCTCAAATATTTAACAATATGATAGAGGAATTTCTATGGATATTTTATTGTCATAGAATTGGTCATGAGTTTATTCAATCATTAACTTAAGAATTAAGATTCATCAGAAAATTCAAATATGAAAACCATTAAATTTTCAAAGGTATTTCTAGCTATATTAATTTTATTAAAAATTTAGAAATACATTTTTATTTATCTACATATAACTAACCTCATTATACTGAAAAAAATTTCATAAAAATCTTTTCAAATGGAAAGCTGTAAAAATATCAAAAAGGCCAAATTGGTAGGTTGGAGATAGTATTGTAACGACTTTCCAAGTGGGGAGAATCTCTTTACCTCTCTGGAAAATCAGCATTTGCAGTTTTGGCATATACGTTGACTGATAAGAAATACACAACTCAATCATAAGAAACATCCTGATCTTCCAATATGAGTGAAGTTAATATAGCAAAGGCTTGAGTTATTATTTTCTAAAAAAAAAAAAAAAACAAATATTGGATCATTCCACCTCCAAATCCACAAGTGAACACCTGTAAATTTTCCAAGATTTTTCTGAGAGGCTTACCTGTAGCCGTTAGTTGATTTCAGATGGAATAACCATAATACATTTGACTATGTTTCTGTGCATAAAATAACAAATAGTTGTCAGAATACTTACACAGACCAATTTGAGATTCCATTATGTAATTAACATTGTTTGGCAATTAATAATTAAAATAGTAAGAAAATTAATATTCTGTGGTGTTGAAAGTCTTAAAATAATCCAATAATATACAATTTCTCATGTGATCTTATAATTTTTTTCTTTTTGGATGATAAATTATGTAAAAACTGTCCAGTTGTTCTATTTTTTTTAGCACTTTTGGTTGTACATTTAGCCATTTTCAAGGTTGAAATATGTTAACTGTTAACAAGAAATAGATTGTTGTATGTATGTATTTATATAATGTTTTCATTTTCAAAACATGGTCAAGGTATTGTGCCCATGTTCATACTTGATATTATTGAGTGTTGGTTTTATTAATAATTCTTCCATTATTTTTAGCCTTTCTTTGCATGTAGATGATGCTATTATATTTGTGTTGTTAACAAGTATTTGTAATATACTTGTTAACAAGTATATATATGTGTGGTATATAACAAGTATAACAAGTAATATATATGTGTGGGTCTGTGTGTGGAGTTGTGTTTATATACTTGTCTCTAACATATTTTTGAGGTACATATAGAATTTATTTATATAAATTCTCCTTCAGGTAGTCTGTGATGGTGCCTGGCAGGTCCAGCATCTCCATCACCAGTTCCTTCTTGTACAAGGCCTTGAAGGACTTGATGATTTCAGCATTTAGGGCTGAATCTTCGAGGTGGTGTTCTTGGGCAGATACTACACAAAGATCTGCCCATCTGGAGTCCTAAGGCTGGCTACTGGGTGGCACTGCAGTTGTTTAACAACAGGACTACCTTCTCTGATAGATTCCTTGAGCACAGGTGCCTCCTCACACTGGGGATGAAGTCCTTGAAGAACCAGTTCTTGAAGATCTCAGCAGTCATCCAGTTCCTTGCAGAGTTGGAATACAGCACTGGGAGAGTGGCCATATTCATGTGGTGGAGGCACCTAGAAGACCAGAACTTCCCACAGCTAAGCTTGTGGATCCCAGTGACATTGTAGATAATGTGATTCTTCACCTGCTTGAAGCCCTCGATTTTGTGGATGTCATCCTTCACATAGAAGAAGCTTGTCTCATCTGCATTGTAGAGCTGCTCCTTGGTCAGGGTCTCCTCCTCCAAGAACTCCTTCAGCTGGTTTGGGAAGGAGTTTGCTGCTGCTGTGATGGCTGTGATGGCTGACTTCGGCTTCCCTTGGATCGTCACTGCTCTTATGCTGTGCCTCTTCTAGAAATGCTGGAGCCAACCTTTGCTGGCAATGAAATCTCCTTCACCACAACTTCTCTGCCTGGTGCTTCATGATGGGACCTAACAGAGGAGTCCCCTGGCTCTGCTCTTTCACAAACCAGGTGCGCATAACCTTGTCCAGCTGTTCATCATTAGCTGTCCAGGCCTTCTTTCTACACAGTCCTTCTGACCCATGGACAGTCACTGTGAACTCTCTCAGCTTAGTCTCCCACTTCACCCAATCCCTGAAAGTGGATTCAGATGCCCCTGTATCCCTTCTGCTCTTTGTTTTCATTTCACCATTCCATATCCTATCTATCAAATGCAGTTTTTCCTTTGCTGTGTATGCTTTATGTTTAGACATTTTGTATTACTACTAGGGGTCACAATTTCCCAGGAATTCGTGGGAAATTTATTCCTGGGAATTCTCGATTGCAACCCCTAATTACTATGCACTATTTACTGTGTATTTATGAGAGATTCTTGATGTCTACTGTTGGACAGTCAAATTGAAGATGATCAACCAGAGAAAAGTACTCCTATTTATACCCAGTCTGTGGTATCTGATTGCAGTGATTGAATTCCTGTTAATTAGTCCAATATTATAGGAACTCCTTGATTGTGCGCAAAATAGAAATATAAAGTAATCGTGTGTAATTATTACCAATACAATTGGATTAGGTGTGAAATGGCCAAGGTGTTAAAATTTCACAAAATTTGGGCTGTTTGATCATCAAACTCAAGGTAAAACATGTGAAAAAGGAGTGTAATTATTAAAACAAATTAGGACCCATCTGATGATTGCTGTTTGTTCTATCTATCATAAAGAAGATGACCCAGAAATTGGTAAAATAGGGTGGAATTTCTAAAAAAGTGAGCAATATTGGGGGTACAAGAGCAAAATCTTGGGGTCCACCACCCACCCACAGTACACCACAGTAAACTGGTTCACCTAATAGTGGTGGACTACTGTATACATGCACATTTTAAAATGATTTTTTAATGTGTTTTGGGTTTATAATCTAGCTGATTTGATTTTGATTTATTTTTAAATAAATGAAACGTGTCAAAGAAAAAAATTTTCAGATATGCATATATAAATAATATGTACAAGCCACGTGTAAATTTATTTAAATAGACAAGCATAATTTAGTTCATTTGAATGTGTTATTTATAAAAATACTATGGATTTCAAATGTGCAATGCATTTGACTAATTAGAGTTTTGACCAAATAAGTATTTCTATTTTCATTGGATGTTCAACAGTGTAGCATGTACTTACTGTTAAGTTGGATGCATCACAGAAAAACAAAAGACTGCAGATTAGACTTGGGAAGCAAAATAGTTTTTTATTCTATTTATTCACCCCTTACAATGGCTACAGAGAATGTCATACACACCTAAATTCAAATTTGATCCTCATATTGGATCCAATGATCAATTCCACTTTAAGTGATGGTGAATGCAATGAGGTGGATATTCTCTTTGATCCTCATATTGGATCCAATGATGAATTCCACTTTAAGTGATGGTGAATGCAATGAGGTGGATATTCTCTTTGATCCTCATATTGATCCTCTTTAATGATGGTGAATGCAATGATGGATATTCTCTTTGATCCTCATATTGGATATGATGAATTCCTCTTTAAGTGATGGTGAATGCAATGAGGTGGATATTCTCTTTGATCCTCATATTGGATCCAATGATGAATTCCTCTTTAAGTGATGGTGAATGCAATGAGGTGGATATTCTCTTTGATCCTCATATTGGATCCAATGATGAATTCCTCTTTAAGTGATGGTGAATGCAATGAGGTGGAGGTCTTTGATATTTCAATGATGAATTTTGATCCTGGATATTTCTGGATCCTCATATTGGATCCAATGATGAATTCCTCTTTAAGTGATGGTGAATGAAATGGATATTCTCTTTGATCCTCATATTGGATCCAATGATTTCTCAAATGATAGTGAATGTGAGGTGGATATTCTATTTGATCCTCATATTGGATCCAATGATGAAATGTCTGATTCCTTTCCAAATGATAGTGAATGTCTGGTAGCATCAGGCTTAGGAATTCAAAAAGTGAACAGTTGATTTACCTACGTCAAGAAGATTAATGAAAGATGATAATGAGGAAGAAACACACAGTTAATTTTAACAAAACAAGATAAGGAATTTATTCTTTAATTTACATGCTTGATGTAGTGTTAGTAGCTCATTTCAGGAAAATAAATCAGAATTTTTAAAATCTGTAGTTTGAATGTATTGCCATGAAGATGAAATATAACAGATTAAATGATCTGACACAAAATAATATTAAAAAAAATGTTTAAAACAATGGTAACAGAGTTTGTTGCTCACTGAAGAGTTATATACTAAAAAAGAAAACCGGATGACTAAAGCGTATAAGCCATGTGACAAAGTTTTTTTCAAGAACTTTAGAGCTGGAAAAATGTATTGGGAAGAAGGAATAATAACCAAAAGAATTGGACAGGTCATATATGACATAAATGGGGAAAATTTTTGGTGCAAAAGACATTGGAATCAATTGAGAGCCAGACACACTACAGAGGTCATGGAAAATACCAAAGACATTCCAATGGAAGTTCTGTATGATGCATTTGAAATTCCCATTCCAGTAAGTCAACATTCGCTAATGGCCAGAGGTACCAGTGTGTCAAATGCCACCACCGAAAGGAGGATTGAGGCAAAAAAGACTTAGGAAAAAAATCAATCGATTAAGTCCAGACCCTAAAAAGAGAAAATATTGAAGCTAAATTTCATGGGAAAATTTAGCTCAGGAGGAGGTGATGTAATGAATATGCATATACCTGTGTTCCCCCTCACAGTAATATGATTGGCTGGTGTCAGCCATAAATACAGACTGATGTGGAGGTACATGATGATGCCTATTGTCTTCACCTATTGCCTACCACTATGATGAGGACTAGTCCATTACGGTTACCTGCTAGATTGTTCTACATAGTTACAGTAGTCCAAAACCACTTTGCTACTTCAAACAAATATATCCCTTTCTGGGACATATCAGATACAAAAGTAGATGAAGTGAGATAGTTTCAAATTCTTAGATTTCTTGGATTGTTGCAAGAAAATTGCCACATGCTATTTAGAGGCCAATAATATAATTGGTGAGTAATTTTATACTGGTGAGAACTTCAGTGCTGGTTGTAAGGAACTGAAACGAACCCTTTCACATGACTTCAGACAATCTTCTCTGATTAATTTAATTTTTCACCTCATTTTATACCAAAAATAATTTTGCATATGCTCGCGAGTTTCTTCCTTCTTTTTCTCAGCTGACCAGCTAATTTCTGTGAAAGCAAGATTTTCATTGTTCCAAAACCAATTTCCATAGGTTCACAACTTCCTTTTCTTCTCCTTCTCTGTCCACCAGTCAATTTCTGTGAAGGCAAGGTTTTCATTGGTCCAAAGAAAATTTCACATAGGCTTGTGAATTTCTTTCTTTCTTCAACCTCAATCCTTCAAATTTGAAGGGAGTGAGTGAAGGGAGTTATTATTATTTTGCGTTCACTATAAAGGTAATGGGGATTTCATAAATAAATTTTCAATTTAATTCAATAACAGCAAATCTTTTGTACTGATTTACTATTTTCTTATTTTGATATTTTGAGATCTTTTGTGTTTTGAACCATCCATCAGGTTGAGAATTCTTCTTGGATTCTCGTGACTCATTTCTTCCAACCATTTCTGTTAGACATCACTGTTGGCAGGTTCTCCAGATGGCATCCAGAGTCACCATCTCCAAGTTGGTCAATGTAGGTGTGATGAGGTCTTCCAAGAAATCGTTTGTCACACAATGGGTGTCACTCACAAGTTCTGACTTACTTCTCCAGGAGTGACCAGTGTTTCTTCCAGCTTATGTCCAATGCAACTCATAACATCCTTGTGTATGTTCCGTCAGGTGATGCTTCTTGGTGTTTCGTTGTAATCCATGTTGTTGAGTTGTAAAGCAAGACACATTTTACCATGGCCTTATAGAAGTCCTTCTTAACATTGTCAGAGAGGAAGGACTTCCAGATGGTGCTCAGACCATCAAGGAAACCCCAGGCCTTGCCTTTGCGGATTTTGAAGTCTCCCTTCATTGACTAGATGTTGCTGCTGAGATAAACAAATTTTTGTTTATTAAAGATCTTTCGAATATAAGTATTTTTTTTCCGAAACTTCAAATCATGTGTGTGTCTTATATTCTAAAAAATATGATAACTATATATTGCGACTCTCTGTTCTATTTTTTAACCATTAGACCAAGATCAAGGATTGTTGTTATAGCAGAGAGGGTAGTGAGTATTACAAAGCAAACGGAAAATATTCTTGTCCTTTCTGCAGCCTTTGACACTAAAAATCAATAAAATGTCAAGCAATATTGATAATTGCTGTTGAACAAGAGAGAGTCGAAAATGAGTTTCTTTTTTATGAAATCTATATTGTTGCATGTCAAGAATTTTATTCATTGGAAAAATTGCTTCATTTTTTTGAGTCAGATAACTGCAGTCTTCTTAGATTAAAAGAATTAAAGTCTTTCAGCTGGGATTACTTCATCTCTGCTGCTGGTCAACTAAGTTCATATACAAATGCACTGATAATATTTGAAAGGTAAAACTGCTATATAGGTTATAATTGCCATAAGAGAGAATTCAAATATGAACAATTTACATTTACATATATATATATATATATATATATATATATATATATATATACAAGTATATAAATGACTATTTTTGTAGTGATTTTATAACATATTTATGTTATAAATTTTTTTTTTTAAATAATTATATTATTCATATTTGAATTCTCTCTTATAGCAATTATAATCTATAAAGCAGTTTTACCTTTCAAATAATGTCAGTGATATATATGTTAAAATGAGATGTCAATTTAATTTTCAAAAATGAAAATGAAATTGACATCTCATTTTAACAGATATATTTACCAAACTTACACAAAAATATCTTGAAATACTGAAGAGTAAATTTATTCAATAAAATCACCATTGGCTTCAACCACGACCTCCTGACAACTTTAGAATCTCCTGCAACTCTTCTGGATGGTCTCCTTGTTTAAGTTGGTGAATGTTGCTATAATCTTTGCCATCAGTTTATCTTTGGTGTTACAAAGAGTTTTGATGGTCCCTCATTCGACTGTGTCCCACATATAATAATCAAGGGTGTTGCAGTCTGGGGAGTTAGGTGGCCAGATGTAAGGAGTGATGTACTCACAGAAATTGTCTGACAGGCATGACTGGCTTCTCCTGCTTGTGTGGCATGGTGCAGAGTCCTATTTGCAGACATAGAGTCTTTCAAGCAGCCACTCTCTTGACCCAGGAAAGCACTACCTTCTCAAGCCACTTGATGTAGACCTACATGTTGAGTCCGAGGCCATGTGGGAAGATCAATGGAGGCATAATGTCGTGATCACTAGCGATCACTCCAAACACCTTCATAATTATCATTAGACTCATTCAACTCTTTCTGAATCCTTTATACTGTTTTCAGATTGATATCCAAACACTCTGAAATGTTTGTATTGTACAAAATACCATTTCCAAATTTATGGAGGATTTATTTTCTGTTAGTGACTAATTGTGGGTTGTAGTGATAGTAAATCCAATGTAATAAATTTTCCAACTAATTCTCTTTCTGTTTTGTAAATAAATGTGTATATTCAGAAATATGCGGGTTTATTTCTATGCATAGGAAATAATTGCCTATAATGACCATTTCAGAAAAACAAGGGCAAGAATTATAGTAACATAGTCATTAAACTGACAGCATAGATAGATAAGAACAGACAGAGATAGATAGCTAGATGGATAGATAGATAGATAAATAGATAGATAAATAGATAGATAGATAGATAGATAGATAGATAGATATGAACAGACTGAGAAAGATAGATAGATAGATAGATAGATAGATAGATAGATAGATAGACATGAAAAGACTGAGATAGATAGATAGATAGATAGATATGAACAGACTGAGATAGATACGAACAGACCTAGATAGATATATAGAGATATAGATAGATAGATGATAGATAGATAGATAGAGATAGAGATAGATAGATAGATAGATAGATAGATAGATAGATAGATAGATAGATAGATAGATAGATAGATAGATATGAACAGTGAGAGAGCAACATGGACAGACTAGGTTTGATAAACAGATATGAAATGACGGAGAGAGGGAGAGAGTGTGACATTAAGAGAGAGTCTGAAAGAAACAAAGAAAAAGTGCATTGTTGAAATGCAGCAAATGCCAGTAGATGCTATTATCTCCCCTTGAATATAAATAGCAAACAATTGTCAAAAATGGATGATACTCAAAAGGCAATCTACAAAGTTATATACATCCTGCCTGAAGTTATTAAGCAATTCATATAAACTTCATTAATTAAAATTTTTTTTTTGTCAAATTTTAAACAATTTAGATATCAAAACAAAGCCTGAGTTAAGATTTTAAGTTGTATCAATATGTTTTATTGAAGTTATTTGATGTATTCTAAAAAACTACCATTTGAAGTTATTAGGCAAAACCAAATAATCATCTTTTACTTTAATAAAAGGTTAATAAAATCATCAAAAATTGATCAACACCTATTATAAAACAAATAACAAGCACATATGATAAGTTTTTGAACCCTTTACCTTCTTCTCAATAACAGCCAGTAATCTATTATCCATTGATTTTGTTAATTTTTTTTATTTCAGCAGGTTCAATTACTGACATGGTAGTTTTAATTGCTTCTCATAGATCTGCTTTGCTGTTATATTGTTTGCTACCTTTATATAATTCCATCTTCACAATGGACTATAGATTTTTGATTGGATTCAGATCAGAACTTGATGGTGGCCATTCCATTATCTTCTCTCCTGTATATTTCTTATCTCCAAGAATTCATGATGAGCTAATATACATGAGTAGAAGCATTGTCATTCATAAATACACACTTCACTTTGAAGCAGCAAGACTGGGACTTGTACCATGCAAAGAAAGTCTTCTTCATAAAATCGCAATAGTTAGCACTGTTCAGTTTAACTTCTTCATCGACTTTGAATGCTCCAATAATGGTTTGATTGACAATTCCAGCCCATATCATAATACTACTGCTTCTTTGTTGCCATCTTTTAGCCACAGGCATGGCTGAATTGGATAAAATTCATCCTTTGGCCTATCCATCAGGTCCATCAATATCACTTGAGATTCAGCTGTGAAAATTACTTTAGAAGAGTCATTTTACATGTATTTCTTGGATCAATTTTGACTCTTAAAAATATTTTCTTAGGAGATTTTCCTAGAGGATTTTCTTACAGATCTCAATTCACAAAGTATTCAACACCTTTTGTCCTTCTTGACTCTTTAAATTCCAGCTTTTTCAAAGATCTGAGTGCTGGTCAAAAGTGGTTGTTTTGCTATAATTTGCATTAGTTTACATTCATTTTGAGGAAGCCAATTCTTAAAGCCTTTTCCTTTGCTTTGAGTTCTCAACTTAGTTTTTGTAGTAAGACAAGCCAATTACCTCCCCTGTCTTATGATTTGTATGAATAAGTCACACCATCTTAGTCAAAATGGCAAGACTCTTTAGTTACATTTAATAAAGGCACATTAAGCTGAACTAAACTCCAAGTTTTCATTACACTTATATTTTTAACAGCCTTCTTTACTGTTTGATGATCTCTGCAAAGCTCTTTTGGTCTCTCCAGTGTGGACATTTCCTCACTCAATAATTTTGTTGTTTTCTGTTTTTCAGCAATTGTTAGATCCTCCCCATTACCCATGTTTCAACATATATTATGGACAAAAAGGAAAAAATCGTTTTTATTAGATTTCAAAGGTCTTAAGCTAATATTAGTTTAATCTGCATACTAACTTCAATCAGTCCATTTTTGTAAATTCAAAATATCTCAAAAACTAACTATTGAAAATGGCAGAAAATTTAATTAAATATTTTACTACAGGTGGAAATGGATGAGTTTAAATTTGACAAATATTGGTTCAGAATTTTTTGAGGTATTGAGGTTTATTTGATTTGCATAATAATTTTAGACAAGCTGTAGAAAAACATAATTTTATAGTTTTTTTTTAATTTTGATTTTTTTTTTTTTCAAAAAGAATTGGAAAAAATTAAAAATATTTTTTCTGAATTATGCTCAAACTTTTTTCAGTATTTTATTCACCCACTAAAAAAGCCCTGTTAATTTTGTTGCTTTTCATCAAATGCAAAATTAAAAGCAATATTTTTAAAATCTCATTATACTTCCAACTCAAATTATAAACTAGAATTTTTAGAATGGATATTCCCTGTTTGATGATAAATCATTTCTCCGCCAGTGTTCCTATAGTGGTTCACCAGTCATAAATCAATGTGTATGCTGAGACAAACATTCCAGCAGACTGACAACGGGCTACCAGTGTTAAACACTATAGTGGCATGCCACTCATCAGCTGCCAGTGGCCCACTGTTGGCTTGCATGTAGGGAAATCATTGTGAACATTTCATGATGATTTTTTAATAGCTCCACCATGAATTTATATAAGGCAAATGTTTTACTTACATAAAACTTTTATTATAAAAAATAATCATATTATTCATACAGCAAAGACTGTAGGTCACATATAGTTTCATTTTGTGTGATCAGATGATAAAGTTTCTTACAAGACTCTCATATTGAAGAAAATCTCTTGTACTTTTAAAACTTCAATAATTCAGTATTTCTATTGCTACTACTTCTTTCATGTGCATTTTCCCTTCAATATGTTGGCGATCATGGCTCTCCTCAACTTCCTATCCTTCTTAAATCTCAGTAATGCTTGTCTGCTTACTACCCTGTTCTGCTATCCATTTATACACGCTCATTAAGTAGCTTTCCTCTTTCCCTTTTACATTCAATATGTCCTGTGAGTGTCAAGTTTTCCAAGCCCTCTTTTCTCATTATATGTCCCAGAAATTTCAACTCTCTATTTCTAAGTACATGTATCTTTTTTGTTTTAATTTTACTTAAAACTTCTCATTGCTCACATAATCTGTCTATAGTATTTTAAGCATTTTCCTTTAGAACCATATAGAAAGGTCTGTTAGAATTTTAATTCTGATGCCTCCTAAAGCAAATCCAAAAAGAGGAGAAATTCAGGAATTGATATCAATAAATAGGCTAAATCAAAGATTGAAGTTACTTGAAGTTAAAACTTTGCATTAGACAATTACAGTTCCAAAAGCCTTTCAAGTGTTTTTGCTGAAATTTTGTTTTGTTCCTTTTTAAATAAAATTAATACAGCCATATTTTTATATTTGTTTTTCCTTGGTTGAAAAGATGCAGTCAAATGTTGCACAAACTTGTTTCTGCAACATTTATGGCTGCACCGTTTACATTATTTACATGTCATAGTATGTTCTCATAATGTGTTTCTATAGCCTATTATAAAATGTCATATAAATAGACTGTTTTATCATAATGTTTTGTCATAGCCTACTAGCAGGAGTGCCCGGCGTTGACCAGGGATGTAACAGTAAGAGATAGATCAAGATAAAGACTGAAAAATAAAATTGACAAAGATTATTGTTTAAGGTTGACAGACACACATGTCATAAATAGTTTATTTTTTTTTTTTTTTTACGAATTGGTCAAACCCAAACTCAAACAAAACATTGTTTTCAATTGTTATGAGTCTACCGATTGAATAGAATTTTATTATAAACAATTGTCTTGTAAATGGAATTTTTAAAGCATTCTGAACGTAAAAATAAAGAAAAAAGTGTGCAAGACAATAAGAAACACTACCTGCCAAAAAAAAAAAGTGATGTTTTGTTGAAATCGGTTGAAAAATGTAGGAAATTCGATCCCATATATAAATGAACACACACACACACACAAACAAACTGGGTTTTATAAGTATAACTCGATATGAGTTGTCCCCCTTTCATTCTCGTGATGCTTCTTAATCATGTTTTCAAATTGATTTTGTGCAAAAACAATTGTGTTTTTCCAATTTTTGGCGCTGTCAGAACCACTGCAAGATAATTTTACGTAGTCCTGTGAAGTTTTGTTGAAATCGGTTGAAAAATGTAGGAAATCCGATCCAATATATAAACGTACAGACACACACACACACACACAATTTCGTTTTATAATAAGTAAGATGATAACAATGTCATAGACTATATAAATAAACTGTTTTGTCATGTTTTTTCATATGTTTCTATAGGTTATGACATTTGCAGGGACATATTACATATACCGATAATGTTTTGTTTATAATGTAATGGAATAACCTGTCACCCCCATGAGTGACTACACTATAGATAGTAACTACCTATAAGTATCTGTAAGGCAATGGACTATGGGAGTTTAGCTGGGATCTGTTGAGTATGACTCAGACTTACGCAAGAAATACTGACCTTCCAATAGTAGCACTCACTACTGGATTGATTTGCGATGATCGTGCGCATAACTGTTACCTTATTTCTTATTGTACTAGTTTTTACAATAAACCTTTACCTATTTTATCCACCATGTTTTCAAGTATATATTCCTATTAGCATGGAATATAAAAGTTTAATTAAGTTTTAATGCTTTAGTTGTATATATCATTTTTTACAGATACCAAAAGTCATTATGAAATTATGACGTATGATTAATATTCAAGCTTTGCTTACTTTGCTTTCAGACAAAAGACAGATCACTTTTTTTTTCTACCTTAACTTTATTGAACAACATATTTAGTATTTTGTCTTTTCATTCATTCTATGAGAAGATTTTATATTTGTGAATAAAGAATTGCTTTAGGAGGCATCTTTTGTAATCTTCTAAGGAATCAAAATTTGTTTCATTAATTAAACACTGTAAAGTCTAAAAGAAATAAGAACCTGAACATGCAATATAAACAATAATTCCCTTTACCCATCCCTTCAAATTTAGGCAAGCTGAGGAAAAAGACGGAAAGAAATTTGTGAGCCTATGTGAAATTTTCATTGGACCAATGAAAACATTGACTTCACAGAAACTGGCTGGCAAGCTGAAAAAAAACAAAAACAAATTTGTGAGCCTATATGAAGTTTTCTTTGGACCAATGAAAAACCTTGTTTTCACAGGAATTAGCCATTAGGTCTAGAAAAAGAAAGAAAAGAAAATGGTGAGCAGGTGTGAAATCCTTTTTGATAAGAAAAAATTAAGTCTTTTTTGAAGTCATGTGAAAAGTTTCATTTCTGTTCACACGTCCAGCTTGAAATTTTTGTCAGTATCAAATTACTCACCAATTATATTGTTGGCATTAGCTAAACACTTGGCACTTCAAAGAACTTTATTTCAACAATCCAAGAAAGTTATGTATGTCAAACTCTCTTCACTTACTTTTGAATGTATGCAACCGTATAACCCATCTGTGAACAACAAACTCTTTTACCTTTGTTTTAAAAGTTTCTGAATATTATTTAGTGTCAGATCATTTAATCTGTTGTATGAACATTTCCTCTTCATGAAAATTTGTTGAAACTACTTTAGACTTTAAAAATTTCTGATTTATTTTCATGAAATGAGCTACTGATGCAACTTTAAGCTTGTAAATT
Source organism: Acanthosepion pharaonis (assembly GCA_903632075.3). NCBI lineage: Eukaryota > Metazoa > Mollusca > Cephalopoda > Sepiida > Sepiidae > Acanthosepion > Acanthosepion pharaonis. The sequence goes on from CAHIKZ030001046.1 coordinate 4,717,642, forward strand.
CATAAATAAATTCCTTATCTTGTTTTGTTAAAAATTACCTGTGTGTTTCTTTGTTATTATCTGCTTCCATTAACCTTCTTGGCATGGGTAAATCAATTGTTCATTTTAACCCAAAATTCTCATGTCACTATAAGTACAGTGGATGAGTGAAAACTTCCAAGTCAGGTTCTAACAGTTTTAACCTGGTCACCAAAGAAATATGCAGTGTAGCATTCTCATAATGGGATATAATGTTGTTTTGCTTGAATAATTCTGGGTGCATTTTTTTTAATTGCTGCCTTCATTCAGTCTATTTGGGAGAAATTTGATACAATGCTAGTTCATTTTGTTTGTTTCATTTTGTTGTTGTAAAGTATCTACTTTTCATCAGCTGTTGTTGAAAAATAGAACATTTAAATATGATCCAATAATTTATTTATTACTTAAATGGATGCCACACATCAAAGTGACTAACATAACCAAATTGGTACTAATGGATGTTTTTTTTAAAATTTGGAATCTGTTGACTTTCTCCCTTATCATATAATTTTATTTATTATGAAATGTCTTTATTTGATCCCACTGTCAACATCAACTTGTCAATACATCATTTAGTGAGAAATTTTCAGCACAATATTTTTAATAATTCTGGGTGCTTTTTTTCAATTGCTGCCTTCATTTAGTCTAAGTGAGAGCAGTACTTGTTAAATCAATAATTTAGATTACCAGAAGTATATCCCATAATATAAAACTTGCTTTCAGTCCCACTATATACATATCATCATTATCATCATCTTTTGATATGATCAATCATGACATCTTGGTAATGTAAAAGATATCAGCATAGAAAGTGAAATTGTTGAACAGAGTTCAATTCCTGATCTAGTCAGTTGCATTCACTTTTATGCAAATGCCCTTGATAAAGGCCAGAATCCTTCTCTTCCCTCCAGCTATGAGTTAAAATCAGTCTGTCCTGTTAGGATAGACTAAGTTCTCTAGCCTTGGGTGTCAATCAATCTAGAAGGAGGAAAACCATGAATTCAAAATCAGTTTAAAAAGGATGGTCTCTATCAAGCTATCCTGTTCTAGACACACCCACTGCAGTACATATGAGTCTAATAGGTTACAGGATTAGTGTTTGTGATCTATTTCACTTGTTTTATGATTACTTGCATTCCATATTGTTGTAAAGTATCCACTTTTCATTGAACTTTGCAATTTGTTTTGGAAATGGAAATTTCTTGTTATGTTTAAGTAGTGAATTACATATAGAAATCTGGACACGTAGTCCTTTTTCACTTTTGCATAACAAAGTGATATGTCCCGGAAAGAGATATATTTGAATGAAGTAGCTAAGTGGTTTTGGCTACTATGACCAAGTAGAATACGGTAGCAGTAATCGACTGGTAAGTGTCGTAGTCGCAGGTAAGAACTGTAGATCAATGGCATAGTCCAATGGGCATTGTTATACACTTAGCTCTCAGACTAAGGCTCTGACTCACCTACACCTCCATCGGTATTTATGACAGACACCAGCCAATCATATTCCAGTGAGGGGGAACACAGGTGTATGCATATTCTATTATATCACAAAGATTCTGCAATTTTTTAAGTGTTTGGTTTGGATATCTTCTACATTATATATTGCTGATTATCTTCCCTATTATATAAAATTATTTTCCAGTAATCCGCCATACCCTACATATTGTAGTGAATCACTCTCTTTCCCTTCATATTCCATTGGTGAAATATAAATTCCACTTAAGCAACGTCTTCCCATGAGCCACTGCTTTGTAGAACCAACTTCCAAGTGAATGTTTCCCTAATCACTACAATCTTAACCTCTTCATGGGATAACCATTATCTTCCCCACATATCCCCATAAACTGTGCCTCTTACGCTGTAACCCTCTACCTCGAGTGGTTCTTGGGCCTTGTACAGGGTGAACACCATTGTAAAAAGAAAAAAAATGAAAACCAATCTTTTTGAAATATATCAAAAAGCTTACCACTCCTAATGCCTTCTAACAAACTAAGAAAAAAATAAAACTTATTCATCAATTCAGTAACAATGGCCTTATTTTGCCAATAACATTTGTTTTCATACCTGACTATCCACAAATCCTTCCTTACTAATTAACAATGCTGTCCTAAAGTAGTATGACTATAGGTACATTTGAATTATATGTTTAAATTCATTTTAGTTACATCAACATGGCGTAAAGATTAGTAAGCTTGTTGCGCTAGAACAATTATGACTCAGTAGTGAGTTTGATCCTCACTAGGTTCCCCACATATTCAGCCTTGTGCCACATCTAAGCTATGCTTAGAAAAGCACCATAAACATCATTTTTTTTACTTGGTTTTATATATTAAAGCTAATTTTAAAAGTTTCTCTGATAAAATAAAGAATAATTATTCTACTGTACCCTATGGATTATAATGGGTATGTCCCAATCCTTATAAATACAGTGGTATATACTGTATGTTGTCTTCCACTTGGGAATTCACCTTGATTCACTTCTAGCAGTTGATTACTTACTACATGCTACTGGCGCATCTTGTATGTTTTTTCCTGTTATAAATATTATCGTTCCATTTCCAACCTTCATTTTGATTATTCTTATTCAGTAACCTTTTCCTAGGTTACAACAATAATATAGTTGAAACCTTCAATAAAAACAGAAAATATTTGTTTATATTTCTGATATGAGATGTTGTAATTATTTACATTATTTGGACTGTTTTCCTCATCTTTATTGCAATATACACAATGTTTCGGCCGTTGTACACTCCAGCCTTCTTCAGGATCTGTCTATATTTCTGAGATGAGGTTTTGTAACTATTTACCCTATTTACATTGGTCAGACTGTTGTCCTCATCTTTGTTGTCACATTTTGGCCATTGTATGCTCCAGCCTTCTTTGAAATTCCAATCACCTGAAGAAGGCCAGAGTGTACAACGTCCAAAATGTCATGAATTTGGCAATAAAGATGGGGACAACATTCTGAACAATGTAAATAATGTAAATAAAAGCAGAAAATCGCACCCTGTGTGTATGTATATGTATATACATATATATAGACACAGGGCGCGATGGATAAATTGTCATATATACACACAGGGTAGATGGATAAATTGTCATCTAAATTACACAAAAATGAAAAATAACACTGACATCTCATTTTAACAGATATATTTACCAAATTGCACAAAAGTACAATATTTAGATGATAATTTATCCATCGCACCTTGTGTGTGTGTGTATATATATATATATATATATATATATATAGGATGTGTAGATAGTGTAATGATTATTGGTGTAGAAAGTGGAACTAGCATGCTGGATTCATATTCTGACAGTCTATTTTGTTCCCTTCACATTAATATCCTAGGGAAAAGGCATGAATCTAATTCTGGATTAAATAGCAGAGTAGACTGGCTTCCCTTGCTTTGGATGGTAACTAGTCCAGGAGAACTCTGAATTCAAACCCCCATTGCCTTGGTCTCTTTGAAAGAAAAGAAGTCTAAAGAGTAAACCCTATACAAATCCTAAGAAGAGTTTAGAAAAATAAAGTAGTAAATTATTTCTTTTTGAGTTTATTTTAATTTTTATTGGAGTTTTAACATAACATAGTGATCCAACTCCCAGCAACTCCTGTTGTTGTGTCGGTTCCAAACTATTTTGTTTTACCCTTTCTTTTGGATTTTACTACTAATCATGAGAGGAGGATCTTGATGCACAGACAGCCTTGGATTTCCATTGTCCTTGTTTATGCTTATAGCACTCATTGTATACCATTGTCATTAAAGATGGACAGATGCCAATAAACAAAAAAAAAGTATATATATATATATATATATATATATATATATATATATATATATATATATAAATGGGTGTAAAAAATATATAGAAAATAGGAAAGAACTCATTCGGTAAATAATCCAAAGTTCTTCAGTTTTTTTTTTATTATTTTAAAAAAAACAGTGCTTGATACAAAAGTAGAGTATTAAATATAATTATTTAAATTTAAAAATATGATTCAAAAATGCTACATAAGAGGTTCTTATTGTGTGTTCTGGATATCATGTTTCAAAACAATATGACATAATTAAAAACTTCAATATAATTATTTGAATTAAAATTCCAAAAATTGCTTTGAAAGTACTAAAGGTCTCTTCCACATCTTAAAACACGTAAATTTCAGGAATTAGATATTTTGAAAATTTTGTTTTACCCTTTCTTACAAGCATTTTTACTACTAATCACTGAAGATGGAACAGAGTCCTTGATTTCTGTACTTTAATTCATTAAATTTAATTCAAATAATTATATTAAGTTTTTTATATCTTGTTTTATATAACATGAGAACTATATATGTAGCATTGGAATCATATTTTTATATAATAAATAATTATAAATATATATATATATATATATATATATATATATATATATACACAAACAACACACACACACATTTATTTATATATATATATATATATATATATATATATATATATATATTTTAAGATATTTTTATGTTTATACATTCATTTTTTATAGATACAAATGACATCACACATTATGAAATGGACAAAGTCCGATAATTATTTTAAGATGTCATTTGTTTACATTTGGATATGCATTGAGCAGTACATGAGAGAATCATGGAAGATTGTAGTTTAAAAGCAGTAAAATCGGCCTTGCTAACCTCTGTGGCCTAATTGGTTAAGGCATGTCAGGCTATATGACGGTTCCGTATAGGACACAGGTTCGATTCCTGTCGGAGGATGAATATTTTCTATGAAAATTTCTCGAACATTCAGGTTGGTAAAAGTTGTTAATACTGTTTATTATAAACAGAGCATTTACTTAAATATTTGTATCTATAAAAAGAATGTATAAACATAAAAATGTCTTAAAATATGTGTGTGTGTGTGTGTGTGCATTTAGTGGAGGTACAGTGGAGTAATGGATAGCAGCTTGGATTTAGGAATCAAAGAGCTGAGTTCGAAATCCAGTTGAGTTCATTACATTCACTTACATGCTAATACCCTTTGGAAATATATGAATCCATTTTTTTCTCCCCCACCCACCCAGCTATGGATTAAATAGCAGGGGAGCATTGGGTGATGAAGAGTTTAAGAGAAGTCCAATTCTGAATTCAAAACCTGCAGAGTGTCATTTGAGGACATTGTGGCATACTGTGCACCATTTCTCTGTATTTGACTCTTTCAAAATGTGTGGTTGGTTCTGCATAAGCCTTCTTCACTATAGTCAAATAATATGTGTGGGTAGTTTGGTTGTTGGCTCTAAGAATGAAGCCACTTGACCCTTGTTCATTGAAAATGACAGGAGTGTCCAGTAGTATATATATTGAATATTTGGGCAGCAACATGTTTTTTTATGCATATTCCATTGAATGTGACAGACATGGAAAATCTTATAAGTATTTTATTAAATATTTATAATGTTCACACAGCACTGGCTAAAAGAGTTAATAATGGTACCATAGTGATTATTGTCCCAAGTGCTTTCAGCTGATTTATTAGTCATTTCCAAGAGGCTCATTGTTAATATGTGGAAGTAGAAATAATACTAAGCTCTGCTAGATGAAATGTGGTGGCAGTTCCATAATGAATCAGCCAAGAATGCCTTGGACAATAAGCTGGACAGAAAATACGGTACATTCTAGGAAATGCTGAAAAGTTCTCAGCTTGATTCACTTTCCAGAATCGGAGTAAATCACTAAACATCAAATTATTTAGGGAAAGTGTTGTATAGTGTTGTTTTACAACACGTAATCAGTTGCCAATTTCTTCTCATCTGACTCTTTACACTGTATCTTATTTTTCCTATAACCAATGTATACAAATTGGTAACATCTTATTTACCAATTCCATTATAGAAAGGTTTCTTGGTTATTCTGAGAATTATCAGTATTCATTTTTTTGTGTGTGATTTAGTTGGTTTTTATTAATGTTTGATAAAGAAAAAAGTTGCAAAAGTTTCCTAGCTTGAAAACATAATAAAGTTCTTATGAAAGTTTTGTATCTAAATTTATCTGGTAAATTCTCTCCATATTATATGTATTCTGGAATCTCTATTTCACTCTAAGAAAAGCAAGAAATCTCACCATACACTACTTCCATGTTCCAGTTAGTGAGGCATGCAAGGAAGCAAAAACAGGAGATTCTACTGGGAGAACGAGAAATCCTGAGTCAGAGCCAAAATATTAATGCTGAACTGAAAGGAAAGTACATTTAGCCAATGAACTTCAGTGTAGAAATGAGTAAGTAATTATTATCTGACTTAGTTTTCCATTATAAAAAAAAAACCCTTGTGCTGTATTTTGGGTTGTTTCAAACAGAAAAGGATTTTTCAGACTTTGGTTTATTCAATTTTTGGCATTGATCAAATGAAGACAAATTCACTAGCAGATGAAATGCTTCATCCAGCTGCTTCACTATATATTATTTACCTGGGGCACCTACTGCAGAGCTGTTCTTAGAAAACTAATCTCAGTAAATCTTCCATTAGAGTAGGAAGTTATTTACTTATTGATGGCCTTATGCCAAACTAATTTGAGTCAAATATCTACTGGAATGCCCAAAATAAAAAGTCAGATGTAGATTATGTTCTAGTTAAGGGAATGTAATTTTTTTTACTGCAGACAATATTATTGTTAAGTTATATCAGAAAAAATATAATCTTAAAAATAGTAACAAATTATAAATTTTTGTTATTTAGAAAAAAAAAAGATTTTTTTGATTTTGGAATGCAAAAATATGTAGGAAAAGAAAAATATGAAAAAAGGAAAATAATGGAAGAAAAAAGGAAAATATCATGGAGAAAACATGAGAGAGATGAAAAAAAGAAAAAATAGAAGAAAAGAAAAAAAGAAAAATATGAAAGAAAAGAAAAACAAAAAAATCTGGAATAGAAAACATGAAATATATGGAAAAAGAAAAGAAACAGAAAAATGGGAAAGAAAAGAAAATAGAAAAAATATGGAGAAGAAAACATGAAAGATATAAAAAGAAAAATAGAAGAAAAGAAAAAGAAAAATGTGAAAGAAAAGAAAAAATATGGATGAGTAAACATGACATGAAAAAAGAAAAATAGAAAAGAAGAAGATAAATGTGAAAGAAAAGAAAATATGATGAGAAAACACGAAAGATATGAAAAAAGAAAAATGTGAAAGAAAAGAAAAAATATTGAAGAGAAAACATGGAAGATATGAAAAAAGAAAAAATAGAAGAAAAGAAAAAGAAAATTGTAAAAGAAAAATATACCTGAAAGATATTAAAAAAGAAAATATGAGAAAAAAATAAAAAGTATGAAAAAGAAAAATATAAATAAAAAGAAAAAATATGAGAAATTTAAGAAAAATATAAAAAAGGCAAAATATGAAAAAATACGAAGAAAAGAGGACAAAGTGGGAAAAGAAAAAGAAAAATATCAAAAAATATTAAAAAAATAAAACACATGAAGGAGAAATAATAATATACACAATAATAAAAATTTGTATGAAGAGTGAAACCTTCTTGCATGAAATGTGCCTTAAGTCATAAATTTATCAGTAAATGTTCCTAGAGATAAAACTTAAATGTTCATGTGTGGCTTTAAATAATATAGAAGAAAGCAGAAATACTGTTTAAGATTTAAAGTAAGCTATTAACTTTGACAGGAGAGTAAAATTGATATTTAAAGACATTTTAGAATAAATTATCCTCTTCAGCATTTATGTTTTTACTCATTGATATTTTTCTGGAATAAAAGACTGCAAAAGTGTTTCTGTTTGGTGTCCTCTTCAACTCGAGATTTTTGTGCCTATTTCACCAACCTTGCTGCATGTTTACACGTGTTTTGAAACATAGTCTCAATCAGCATGTCTCTGCATGTATGCTCTACATTGATTAGGTTGAAGACTTTATATGGATTCTTGTAATTATGGCTCAATAATCCTTCTGCATTGGTTCTTTTACATTATTGCCAATCATAATATTATATTATATTCTGTTTGAGATTCACTCACTCACAAGAAATAATTTTCAATTATTCTTTGCTGAAATGGATGTAGCTTAGTTATTATGAGATTGGACATGAGGTGATACCATTTTTATGATTCAAACTTTGATTAATTTTATTTATATAACAAAGAAAAATTTTCATTCAAAGAAAGTAATATTTTAAATCTTATCAATCAAGAAAGTTAAACTTCATAAATATTATATCAACAACAACAGCTTAATAATTAATATGACGTTTGATCTGATTTGAATCTGAATATCTGAGATTGTCAGATGAATTGTTTTCAATATTTCAGGATATTTTTTTCTATATTCATTTCTGCTTATTTCTTTTCAATGTTTCAACAGCTTTCAATATTTCATTTCACAATGTTTCCTCTCAAGATAAGACTTAAAAGCACTGGGAAACTATGATCGAAGGATAAACCACAGAACCAGGCATAGAAGATCATATATGTAGAGGATAAAGGGAGAAAATTGTCTCCTTATGAAGAAAGTTGGTATAATTGATAAAGAATACCACTAGAAAACATGGAAATTATTAACCAGTGAGAGACTGCCTAACATCATGTGACCAATCTCTATATATAGGAGCAGAAACCCAACAGTTTTTTCTTTGTTGTTGTTTTTATAATTTACCACTTCATATTGATTATTATTTTTTCTTTCTCATCTCCACCCTTGTTTTTTTTTTTATATATATATTTTTATATATACTTTTCAAAAGATCCATTGTCAAACCCTCAAAAAATTATGTTTCTGTTTATAGAATATTTTCTTAGTGGGAACCATTACCAACAACTTTTCTTTTAATACTATGTCCCATCAGGATATAGATAGTCATGGCTTTCCACAGATTCCTTTTCTTTATTATCTGTAAAATACCATCATTTTTTTATCATTTCATCCCAAACAAGGCAATAAAGTCATGAAAATGCAAGGTGTTACTGAGAGTAGAATAAACTAAGAAAATGTTTTCTGAGGAGAAAGGACAATAAAAAGAACAGGATACAAGGAGAGAGAAGATGATGATTGATATTGCATTTAAATATCTGAAGATTGTAGTTGACATTTAAGCAAGAAAGAAACTGAGAAAATGTTTTCTGAGGAGAAAGGACAATAAAAAGAACAGGATTCAAGGAGAGAGAAGATGATGATTGATGTTGCATTTAAATGTCTGAAGATTGTAGTTGACAGGAAAGCTAGAAGCAAACTGACTAATGTTTTCTGAGGAGAATGGACAATAAAAAGAACAGGATTCAAGGAGAGAGAAGATGATGATTGATGTTGCATTTAAATGTCTGAAAATTGTAGTTGACAGGAAAGCTAGAAGCAAACTGACTAATGTTTTCTGAGGAGAATGGACAATAAAAAGAACAGGATTCAAGGAGAGAGAAGATGATGATTGATGTTGCATTTAAATGTCTGAAAATTGTAGTTGACAGGAAAGCAAGAAAGAAACTGAAAAAATGTTTTCTGAGGAGAAAGAACAATAAAAAGAACAGGATTCAAGGAGAGAGAAGATGATGATTGATATTGCATTTAAATGTCTGAAAATTGTAGTTGACAGGAAAGCAAGAAAGAAACTGAGAAAATGTTTTCTGAGGAGAAAGGACAATAAAAAGAACAGGATACAAGGAGAGAGAAGATGATGATTGATATTGCATTTAAATGTCTGAAGATTGTAGTTGACATTTAAGCAAGAAAGAAACTGAGAAAATTTTCTGAGGAGAAAGGACAATAAAAAGAACAGGATACAAGGAGAGAGAAGATGATGATTGATATTGCATTTAAATGTCTGAAGATTGTAGTTGACAGGAAAGCTAGAAGCAAACTGACTAATGTTTTCTGAGGAGAAAGGACAATAAAAAGAACAGGATTCAAGGAGAGGGAAGATGATGAATGATGTTGCATTTAAATGTCTGAAGATTGTAGTTGACAGGAAAGCTAGAAGCAAACTGACTAATGTTTTCTGAGGAGAAAGGACAATAAAAGAACAGGATTCAAGGAGAGAAGATGATGATTGATGTTGCATTTAAATGTCTGAAGATTGTAGTTGACAGGAAAGCTAGAAGCAAACTGACTAATGTTTTCTGAGGAGAAAGGACAATAAAAAGAACAGGATTCAAGGAGAGAGAAGATGATGATTGATGTTGCATTTAAATGTCTGAAGATTGTAGTTGACAGGAAAGCTAGAAGCAAACTGACTAATGTTTTCTGAGGAGAAAGGACAATAAAAGAACAGGATTCAAGGAGAGAGAAGATGATGATTGATATTGCATTTAAATGTCTGAAGATTGTAGTTGACAGGAAAGCTAGAAGCAAACTGACTAATGTTTTCTGAGGAGAAAGGACAATAAAAGAACAGGATTCAAGGAGAGAGAAGATGATGATTGATGTTGCATTTAAATGTCTGAAGATTGTAGTTGACAGGAAAGCTAGAAGCAAACTGACTAATGTTTTCTGAGGAGAAAGGACAATAAAAAGAACAGGATTCAAGGAGAGAGAAGATGATGAATGATGTTGCATTTAAATGTCTGAAGATTGTAGTTGACAGGAAAGCAAGAAAGAAACTGAAAAAATGTTTTCTGAGGAGAAAGGACAATAAAAAGAACAGGATACAAGGAGAGAGAAGATGATGATTGATATTGCATTTAAATGTCTGAAGATTGTAGTTGACATTTAAGCAAGAAAGAAACTGAGAAAATTTTCTGAGGAGAAAGGACAATAAAAAGAACAGGATACAAGGAGAGAGAAGATGATGATTGATATTGCATTTAAATGTCTGAAGATTGTAGTTGACAGGAAAGCTAGAAGCAAACTGACTAATGTTTTCTGAGGAGAAAGGACAATAAAAAGAACAGGATTCAAGGAGAGGGAAGATGATGAATGATGTTGCATTTAAATGTCTGAAGATTGTAGTTGACAGGAAAGCTAGAAGCAAACTGACTAATGTTTTCTGAGGAGAAAGGACAATAAAAAGAACAGGATTCAAGGAGAGAGAAGATGATGAATGATGTTGCATTTAAATGTCTGAAGATTGTAGTTGACAGGAAAGCTAGAAGCAAACTGACTAATGTTTTCTGAGGAGAAAGGACAATAAAAAGAACAAGCAAGAAGGAGACTGAGAAAATGTTTTCTGAGGAGAAAGGACAATAAAAAGAACAGGATACAAGGAGAGAGAAGATGATGATTGATATTGCATTTAAATGTCTGAAGATTGTAGTTGACATTTAAGCAAGAAAGAAACTGAGAAAATTTTCTGAGGAGAAAGGACAATAAAAAGAACAGGATACAAGGAGAGAGAAGATGATGATTGATATTGCATTTAAATGTCTGAAGATTGTAGTTGACAGGAAAGCTAGAAGCAAACTGACTAATGTTTTCTGAGGAGAAAGGACAATAAAAAGAACAGGATTCAAGGAGAGAGAAGATGATGAATGATGTTGCATTTAAATGTCTGAAGATTGTAGTTGACAGGAAAGCTAGAAGCAAACTGACTAATGTTTTCTGAGGAGAAAGGACAATAAAAAGAACAGGATTCAAGGAGAGAGAAGATGATGATTGATGTTGCATTTAAATGTCTGAAAATTGTAGTTGACAGGAAAGCAAGAAAGAAACTGAAAAAATGTTTTCTGAGGGAGAAAGGACAATAAAAGAACAGGATTCAAGGAGAGAGAAGATGATGATTGATGTTGCATTTAAATGTCTGAAAATTGTAGTTGACAGGAAAGCAAGAAAGAAACTGAGAAAATGTTTTCTGAGGAGAAAGGACAATAAAAAGAACAGGATTCAGATGATGATTGATGTTGCATTTAAATGTCTGAAAATTGTAGTTGACAGGAAAGCAAGAAAGAAACTGAGAAAATGTTTTCTGAGGAGAAAGGACAATAAAAAGAACAGGATTCAAGGAGAGAGAAGATGATGATTGATGTTGCATTTAAATGTCTGAAAATTGTAGTTGACAGGAAAGCAAGAAAGAGACTGAGAAAATGTTTTCTGAGGAGAAAGGACAATAAAAAAGAACAGGATACAAGGAGAGAGAAGATGATGATTGATATTGCATTTAAATATCTGAAGATTGTAGTTGACATTTAAGCAAGAAAGAAACTGAGAAAATTTTCTGAGGAGAAAGGACAATAAAAGAACAGGATACAAGGAGAGAGAAGATGATGATTGATATTGCATTTAAATGTCTGAAGATTGTAGTTGACAGGAAAGCTAGAAGCAAACTGACTAATGTTTTCTGAGGATAAAGGACAATAAAAAGAACAGGATTCAAGGAGAGAGAAGATGATGAATGATGTTGCATTTAAATGTCTGAAGATTGTAGTTGACAGGAAAGCTAGAAGCAAACTGACTAATGTTTTCTGAGGAGAAAGGACAATAAAAAAGAACAGGATTCAAGGGAGAGAAGATGATGATTGATGTTGCATTTAAATGTCTGAAAATTGTAGTTGACAGGAAAGCAAGAAAGAAACTGAAAAAATGTTTTCTGAGGAGAAAGGACAATAAAAAGAACAGGATTCAAGGAGAGAGAAGATGATGATTGATATTGCATTTAAATGTCTGAAGATTGTAGTTGACATTTAAGCAAGAAAGAAACTGAGAAAATGTTTTCTGAGGAGAAAGGACAATAAAAAGAACAGGATACAAGGAGAGAGAAGATGATGATTGATATTGCATTTAAATGTCTGAAGATTGTAGTTGACAGGAAAGCTAGAAGCAAACTGACTAATGTTTTCTGAGGAGAAAGGACAATAAAAAGAACAGGATTCAAGGAGAGAGAAGATGATGATTGATGTTGCATTTAAATGTCTGAAAATTGTAGTTGACAGGAAAGCAAGAAAGAAACTGAGAAAATGTTTTCTGAGGAGAAAGGACAATAAAAAGAACAGGATACAAGGAGAGAGAAGATGATGATTGATATTGCATTTAAATGTCTGAAGATTGTAGTTGACAGGAAAGCTAGAAGCAAACTGACTAATGTTTTCTGAGGAGAATGGACAATAAAAAGAACAGGATTCAAGGAGAGAGAAGATGATGATTGATGTTGCATTTAAATGACTGAAAATTGTAGTTGACAGGAAAGCAAGAAAGAAACTGAAAAAATGTTTTCTGAGGAGAAAGGACAATAAAAATAACAGGATTCAAGGAGAGAGAAGATGATGATTGATGTTGCATTTAAATGTCTGAAAATTGTAGTTGACAGGAAAGCAAGAAAGAAACTGAGAAAATGTTTTCTGAGGAGAAAGGACAATAAAAAGAACAGGATACAAGGAGAGAGAAGATGATGATTGATATTGCATTTAAATGTCTGAAGATTGTAGTTGACATTTAAGCAAGAAAGAAACTGAGAAAATTTTCTGAGGAGAAAGGACAATAAAAAGAACAGGATACAAGGAGAGAGAAGATGATGATTGATATTGCATTTAAATGTCTGAAGATTGTAGTTGACAGGAAAGCTAGAAGGAAACTGAGAAAATGTTTTCTGAGGAGAAAGGACAATAAAAAAACAGGATACAAGGAGAGAGAAGATGATGATTGATATTGCATTTAAATGTCTGAAGATTGTAGTTGACAGGAAAGCAAGAAGGAAACTGAGAAAATGTTTTCTGAGGAGAAAGGACAATAAAAAGAACAGGATACAAGGAGAGAGAAGATGATGATTGATGTTGCATTTAAATGTCTGAAAATTGTAGTTGACAGGAAAGCAAGAAAGAAACTGAGAAAATGTTTTCTGAGGAGAAAGGACAATAAAAAGAACAGGATACAAGGAGAGAGAAGATGATGATTGATATTGCATTTAAATGTCTGAAGATTGTAGTTGACATTTAAGCAAGAAAGAAACTGAGAAAATTTTCTGAGGAGAAAGGACAATAAAAAGAACAGGATACAAGGAGAGAGAAGATGATGATTGATATTGCATTTAAATGTCTGAAGATTGTAGTTGACAGGAAAGCTAGAAGGAAACTGAGAAAATGTTTTCTGAGGAGAAAGGACAATAAAAAAACAGGATACAAGGAGAGAGAAGATGATGATTGATATTGCATTTAAATGTCTGAAGATTGTAGTTGACAGGAAAGCTAGAAGCAAACTGAGAAAATGTTTTCTGAGGAGAAAGGACAATAAAAAGAACAGGATTCAAGGAGAGAGAAGATGACGACTGAGGTTGCATTTGAATTTTTGAACGTTGTAGTTGACAGGAAAGAAAGAACCCTGAAGAGAGTTCCACAGACAAGAAGTATATGAGAAGACACTATTAGAAAAGAACTTAGGGTTACACTTATCAATTTCAACAATAAAAGTATGAGACCTAGCTGCTAATCTAGTACTATTCTTAAATTCATGAAATGTGATACCAGAGGAAAGCTAATCGGAAGAATTTTATGAATATATTTATAGAAAGAGCACAGGTAAGCCAAATTATGGTGGTTGGAAAGGTGACTGAAGTAGAGATGCCAGGTCAGGACTGAGAAAATAATGGATTCTTCTTCTGTACTTTGTCAAGTATCTCTAGATCAGTGGTTTTCCACCAGGGTTCTGTGGAACCCTAGGGTTCCGCAAGAAGTCACACAAGTACTATCATTGACAGTAATTTTTAATTGCAGGTGTTCCTTGAGCTACTGGAATGTTTCCTTGTGGTTCTGCTCCAGCAAAAAGTTTGAAAACCACTGCTCTAGATACATAACAGAAGCACTTGACCAGATATAGTAATGTAGCAATACAATTTCTCACACATCCTTGAGAGATAAATAGATAGATTCTTTTTCCTTTTAAGTCAATTTAATGACCTTAGTTTTTTAGGAATCATGTCTCCAGTCCATCCTTTTAATGACCAGGATTTTCAGGAACCCTGTCTCCAGCCCACCTTTGAATTGGTAAAAATAAAATTTTGTTAGTGATTTTAGATAATCCTAAAAGTAGAGTCCTTTGAAAAACTGACCACCAAACAGCTGGATGGGTGGTCTTCTTTTCTGGAACATAAGTGGGTGGATAGGAGTGATGGGACCCCAACTGGTGTCCATATAGTGAGTAGGCAGGAAGTTAGCAGTCAGTGAGGAGGGGACCAGCAGTCAGTGAGGAAGGAACAAGCAGTGAGGAGTCAGTAGCCACCATGGTCAGTGAATGTTCTATGGCTGGAAGTTAGTAAGATAGCAGTTCACGTTCTTGAAGCTGAAGAAAGATATTGTCAATTAAGTGAGAAATCATATTGTTTACTATTTCCCAATCAGTGTTTTGAAAAGCATTTGTCGTTATATTCTTTGTTGAATTTGATCACAGTCTGTGAACATAGTGAACCAGGTGTATACACATATGTAGCCAACCTTGGATGTCATCACAGCTTGCGCAATGACGTGTGGAAGGGCATTATCACAGCAATAATATTCAATTTATTGGCAAATAGGGCAAGACAAATTTTGGATGAGAAAAATTGTCTAGCATGACATAATTGTTATATAAGAGTAAATATTGTTGACGACACTGTGGTTTGAAACTAGATCACCAGTGAGCAAAACAGGCAATTCCATTATTAAGTAGATCACGTGATCATAAAGAAAGTGAATAAATAGGAAGTAGTGTGATTATACGATCACTATTCACTCTTCTTGTCTATTCACTATTGCTATACGTTCACTCTCTCTACTCTACTACTGTATGGATTACAATTCTGTTCTGATCATTATACTATTTGGCGATTACTACTTGAACAAGTATTACTCATGCAGATATTATTGGAAGGTGTTACTACTAGTACTATCATCTACGAAATCCTGAATATAACAAGCATTTTTGGAAGGGATAATGAGCTTTTGCTTGACATAGCAAAAGTGACAAACAAAGCTGTCGAACATCACAAAAATAATTAAGCAACTATCTTACCAGCTGACCTGGCATTTATCTCCATATAATAATTCCAATTCATATCAGTGGAAAACATTAAACCAAGTTACTCTCATGGAGGTTGGCATCAGCAATGTTGATGGAAGGCAAAAATATTCTCTAAGATGATTAGAAGAGAGTATATTTTGGTTTTGGAGGCGTTAAAATTAAGAAGCCATTTCTTAAGATAAGAATTCAAGATCAGCTGTCAATTCGACTTTATCAAGCATATCAGAGTTACTATTAAGACAGGAGTAAAAAAGTTGTCATTGGCATAGATACTGAATCTGGAACTGAGGATATCTGGAAGGCCATTGATAGAAATTAAGGAGAAAGTAGATCTGATGATGGAGCTCTGGAAAATATAGCAGAAAGGTTTAATGCTACCTTCTCCATGGTTTTGAATTATCCTTCTTGACTGGCTGTTAGTCAAGGCTAGACTGTTATTTAACCCCTAGCTGAGGAGAGAAGTAATGAAGTCATGCATTGGATGTTAGTGCATTGTGAATGCAACAGATGAGGCAGGAACATGGACATTGCTCCTCAATTTCACTTTACTTATTAACAACTGTTAGACTACTATCACATCCATTACTAACAAAATATGTTCTTATAAAACAGGAATGGATTTAAGCTAAGTTGTAACTTTTTTCAATTGGCACAAAGTACAGTTTTGTCAATGCATTTATCTCAAACAAAAATCTGCTTCTTTCTTTAACTCTTTATACATACAGGTGGGTGGAGTCAGCCAAAATTCACGTCTATTTTCGCTCTACGTAATGTTGATGTTGACATCAGCACTTCTGCTTGAGTTAAAGAATTGCAGTTACAACAGGGTATGACACATAAACAAAATTTTCATTTGGTTCGGTTTGATTTCTTTTACAGCATATCAACCTCAATGGGTTATTTAATGCCAAATTTTTTCCAAAAATGTATTGATAGTAATATTTTTTCTGAACAATATATTACTGGTATTAAAATCTATTTTTATACTTTCATAGTGCTTTGACCCCTGAGTCAGGGTGAACCTGGGATCACCAGTAATTAAGAGGTGGTTCCACGCTCCTCAAAACCTCCTGATCAAAGGCCTTGCTGTTAGATGTAGTTTATTGTCTTAGCCAGGATGCACAAAACTTTCATTCAGTTTTCTAATATTTACACTTGGTAAATATGATAAATAAGATAGTGTATTATTCTGGTTATTATATCTTTTATTTAAAAGAAAAATTGTCTATCTATTCTTCTTGTTCATTGATTTGTTTAGAACATAGGCTATGCATAATTCTCTTCATTAGGTCAGCTAACCTTCTTTGTTTTCCCTTCCATCAAAATAGCATTGGTTTACTGTCTTGTACAACTAGATGTCTGTTTTCCACTTTATCATAACAGCATAAGTTGCACAAAGATCCCTGCAGGTCAACACTTGATATTTCCTGTTACCCTACCCATCAGAAAAATAGCTGCATACTTGTCCTATGCCATTGCCAAAAATAATGTTGATTCTTTAGAAGTTAATTTTTTATCAGGTAGTAAATATAATTGCGTTGATTTTATTGAATATATTTCAGTTCATTTTAGAAAAACCAGAATCATGGAGTCACATCATTTAAAAAAAAAAAAATGACAATCCTATAAAAATCTTGCATTTGATTATAAATCATATTTTTATATTTTTTGTTAATATCATTATTTGAATGAAATCTGATCTGTATTTTTGGTCTAAGTCATTTTTTATCCCCAGCTACACCATCTTTTGGCATTGTTTATATTGCAGAGAAAGAAAATTATAAATTCTGCTTGGTAAACAACATAACCAGGCAAAACGTTGTATTACGACAGCAAGTAGAAAGAAACAAAATTGCAAGAGCCATTAAGCTTCCTCAATCTGATGTTGCAGCTTATCTGGTCCTCTTTGTAATGTGCTGTTCCTCCTTGTATCAGATTACATTGCACATTCCAGTGTTTTAAGCTGAAATTATTGGTATACACTTTAGCACTTTTCCCAGAGCAGATTGAATAAGGTGATGGGAAGAGGTTAGTTTACAAATAGCTTGGTAGGTGAGTTTTTTTTAGGTGGAAGGTGGGGGAGTTATATTGTGTTGTGAAAATGGAAAAATCACAAAAAAAAAAACCAAACAAAAAAGCTGAATTGTGTTTAAACTTATGCAACTGACAAATGTTTTTATGCAATGAACAGGTTGCAACCTGTTCATTGCAATCTGTGGCTTTCTGCTTTTTCACTTTCACTTCATATGTAAACATACATGTATACACACACACACATATATATATTATTATAAAAGGCATGAACACTTAAAATTTCCTGAGGTTATATTTATTTTGTTATGGTCTTAAAAAAGACCCCAATTCATCAGACCTTCAAATACAAAAAGAAACAGAAAATATTTCTCCAGGTTTAAAAAAAAAATTATGTAAAAGTGTATACATGGAAGTGGGGGGAAAAAAGGTAGAATGAAAGACACGTATGTAAGATTGAGAGAGAGGAGGAAAGAAAGACTGGAAAAACGCGTATGTGAGATTCTGGAATGGAAACTGATGAAATCATTCAGAGAGAGAAGGTAACAGAAAATAAAAAAAAATTGAGATTTATATCCTTTTGGAAATATCCATACTGATCACTAATATTATCATTATATATATATATATATATATATATATATATATATATATATATATATATATATATATATATACATACAGAGTGTATCTAAGATACTTTTTACAAAGTTTTGGGGCAGGTTCCTTACACCAAAACAATGACAAAAGTCTGTATAAACATGTCTGCAAATCCTTCGTTTGTGAGTTATTGAGGTTTACAGTATATGGCACTGTGTTGTCATGTAGACTAGATTACATTTGTCATTCATGTACATTTGTGGCTAGTCTGTCTTCAACATTTGATGTGTGTTAACTGAGAAGTGTTCCATTTAGCAATGGCAGGATATTCATATAATGAGCAGGCATGATTTTTACATACAGTTGCATGAATGGTAATAGACGCAAGGCTACATGGCTGTATCAGATTGTGTTTCCAGACTGAAGGCAGCTGAGTCATCCAACTTTTGCTGCTGTTTATGGTGGTGTTGCTGAGACAGGATCCGTGGCACCACAAACTATGGATTGAGGAAGACCAAGACCATTTGTACGCCTGACCACGAAGAACACATTCAGAAACAATCTAGGTATCAGCACATGTCAAGTGGACCTTAGTATGTTGTACATCTCATAGTACCACATGGAGGGTACTTGAAGATCAGCTCCTGTATCCGTATCATTTACAATAGTGTGCAGAGTCTTTAGCCCTCTGATTACTCACCATGGAAGAACTTTTGCTGATGGTTTATTGCACAAACTGCCGATCTGTTTGTCTCCTCAGTCTTGTTTATGATGGAATAACAAAAATTTATACAACTAATATTTGTGGGCAAATCAGAATCCCCACGGTACAATACAGGCTAGACACCAGCATCCATTTACAATGAATGTATGGGTTGGAATTATAGGTGACTGTCTGGTAGGTCCATATGTCCTTGCAGCATGTCTTACGGGTGCTGTCTACAGGGACTTTATTCTGAACACACTTCCAGGCCTGCTAGAGGATGTACCCTTGTTAATATGAATATGCATGTGGTCCATGCATGATAAAGCTCCATTGCATTTTAGTTTGTGTTGCACTGGCTGACATTTACCATGAAAGATTGATAGGTAGGGGAGAACTGGCTCCATGGCCTGCATATCCCCTTGACCTCAGTCCTTTGGATTTTTATCTGTGGAGCCACCTAAAACAATTGGTTTATGCATCAGACATTAATAATATAGAGACATTTCATCAATGTGGCATGGAGGGGGGTGAAACCATTTGACACCATGTGGGAGTATTTGAAAGGGTCCACCAGTATCCAATGGATACAAGTGTGTATAGAAGCAAGCAGATGACATTTTGAACATTTGTTATGAGTTACTGTGTTGAGGTACAATGATAACCTTTTGGACAGATGTTTATATGAACTTTTGTCCTTGTTTTGGTGACAGGAACCTGCCCCCAAAGTTTATAAAAATATTTTTGATACATCCTATATATAAATTTAACAATAAAGATAGTACCAATATATAACTCAACAAATCAAAACCTACCCACATTTCTCACCCACACAAGACAGACATGCTTACGGAGGTGTGGAGGCCTCACACATACACTTATACACACACCCACACGAATATACACACTTACACACATCATACTCACTCACTCCCTAATGAGCCAAATGATAACACACACCCACAGCAATACACACGCTTACACATATACTCACTCACTCCCTAAGAACCAAATAACACACACACAAACACTAAACAGAGACACATCCCCTCACCAGGTCCAATAAAACTGTCAAACTGACCAAGGGAATTCAGAGCAGCATGGATCTATCCAGCTCTTATCTCAAATAACAACTTAAAAGACTGTTTGACCAACACAAGGATTGTTAAAAGATTCATGTTAAAATGATAAAAAAATAAAAAAAACAAATGAAAACTACAGACAAAAGTTCATTTTCTCCAGCAAGACATTCATTTCTGTAGTTTACTGCTACCAGCAAGCAGAAATATTTCTCCTCCCGATGATGGCCATTTTGGTTGAAACTAGTCGAGGAATCTAAATGAAATAATAATAAAAAAATGAAAGAATATTAATCTACAACCCAGTGTGTCTAAAGATTTTAATTTTTTAATATTTTTATTGTTCAAAATATATATATATATATATATATATATATATATATATATATATATATATATATATATTAAGACAGGTTTTGTTAAATAATTTAGACATGTTCTGTCTAATTATTCTTAATAAGATCCTTTCATATTTGTGGATAAGCTTTGTTGTGTAGTTATTAAAATACGAGAGGAAAACACCATGTTGTCTCATATCATGTTTATTTCAGAGTATTTTTGATATAGGATAATGTCTTCATATATATATTAAGGCAATTGTTATTAAAGACAACATCTTGTGTTGATTAACTTTATTGTTTGACACTATTTACATTGTTTGGACTATCGTCCTCATCTTTGTTGCCATATTTATCACAACGTTTTGGCTGTTGCACACTTCGGCCTTCTTCTTTTCCAAATTACAAGTAAACTTTCACAAATAAGGAGAAAATTCTGTTAGAAATTGTCGAAAATGATGTTTGGAAGAAATATGGATCAAACTTTCGATTTTCTTAAGTCATCATAACCTGCCACAAAGAACATTTTTTTGCCTAAATACATTTCAAAAAATATATATATATATATATATATATATATATATATATATATATATATATATAGGAGACACGGTGGAGTAGTGGATAGCAGCTCAGATTGAGGAATTGAAGAGCTGAGTTACATTCACTTACATGTTAATACCCTTGGGAAAGGTATGAATCCCCCCAGCTATGGGTAAATAGCAGGACAGACTGGGTTCTATAACCTTGGGTGGCAACCGGTCTAGGAGAAGGAAAACTCTGAATTCAAACTGGCCTAGGCAAGGTTGGACTCTGTCAGGTTAATTTTGCCCAAGAAACACCACTTCTACTGCGGTTGCAGTACATGTGGTGCTCCTATAACTCTAAGAGTCAAGGCAATTTACGATCATGCACAATATATATTTTCTTTCAAATGGTTCCATCCTTGGGCCAACAATTTGCAAGGTTTCCATGACTAATTTAGAAAATAATGTACTCAATAATGCAAAAAACCCTCTATTTACCTAAGATATGTAGATGACATTCTCATTTTAGTTTAAAGATATAGATGAAATACACAAACAGAAACTATAAGAAACTTTAAAAAAAGCTGTACTTAAGTTCACATATGAATTTAACAGGGACAAAATATCCTGTTCCTCAATGAATTGACAGTCAGTAGGAATAATAATACATTTACTACCGCTTCTTATAATAAACAAACTAGTATAAACATATGTACTCTCAACTACAAAAGTCAATGTCCTAATTGTTATAAAATAGCTATTATATGAAAGTTAATAAGCTGTTCAAAATCAGATTCTTCAACAAATTAAAAACATTGAACAAACTCTAATTAATAATGACTTTCCTAATCACATTGCTGATGAACAAATTAGACGAGCTATTAGGAATATTAACATAAACAACTCTAAATGTTACACCACACTCATGAATCATCACTATTTTTACACAGAGATAAGTTTGTATTATAATTTATATATATATATATATATATATATATATATATATTTGGTTGGATAGATGTGAGTTTGTGACCCTGGGTTTCACGCTTTAGCGATCGTCAGACAAACTGATTAATGTTTTAAAAAATTTGGGTTTATGTAGATTGCGTGTATTGGTGTTATTGTGGAAGTGGTGGGGGAAAATTAAATCGTTTTGTCATTCATCGTACTAACATAAATATCGATGTTCTAATAAGTACCGCGCATATAATATATAAATAATTATACATATATATATATTTATTTATATTTATATTCACTTTTCACATATATATATATATATATATATATATATCATAATTAAGTAATTCATTGAGTCTAGAAGAAACCTCAACAGTGCTACATTAGTGGATGATGTTCCATCTGTTGAGGTTTCTTCTAGACTTGATGAATTACTTAATTATGATTTATCTCAAATTCTCCTAATAATTTCTATCTTGCCTGAACTGGCTTCTAATGCTCTGGATGGAGTGGCTTGGGGATAGTAGTTGTGGCTAATGGGGGCACAGTCCTATGGATAAGGGAAACTCAGATGTGTTCCACCACGGAATATGTGATCGAGTGGTGCTATATCAAGTCTAATTCATTACCTCTTCATCACCGAGGCCCGTTGGTACAGTTGGTATGACATTTGCTTGATATTGTAACTGTCTGGGTTTCAATTCTCAGTAGTGGATGTGCACTGCTGATGAGTCCCCAATATAGGACAAAATGGCCATCCAGTGCTTTGTGCATTCTGTTGAGGCTTCTTCTAGATTCGATGAATTACTTAATTATGATTTATCTCAAATTCTCCTAATAATTTCTATCACATGGTCATGTGTGATGTCATTGGCCGCAGTGTGATTTTCGCTTCCAGTGTCTCATATGCATGAGTTTGTTGTTGCTTGGAAATCTTCCATGCAAACAAAACAGTTTATCATTGTTGCAATGTCCGTGTATTGTTTAATTTATTGTAATGTAATTGTCATCTTTGATGATGATGGCTTATGTAAGCCAAAAGCTTAGATAGGATTAAAAAACATGTATCAATATGGTGATTTTCTTTTGTCTTTCAATGGTAATGTTATTAAGCTTATCAGACGATATGAAAGGAATTTGCTTAAAATAAATTGACAAAACTTGTCCATATTTAATGAAACATGCATGAAACATTAATAAAAAAATATTCTGTCTAAATACACACAATATATATATATATATATATATATATATATATATATATATATATATATATATATATATATATATATATGTGTGTGTGTGTATAGTCTGTTCTCATTGACTTGTATCTTGTTTTGGATTAAGAAGAAAGGGGAATTTCCACTACTGAGTAAGAAGACTATTTTATTACTATTGCCTTTTACAACTACTTACTTGAATGAACTGGGATTTTCCACGTTAACATTAACTCATTTAAGATGGACAGAAACATGTTCAACACTGCACCTGATATGAATGTAGCATTGTTTTCCTGCGTTCCCAATTGAAATCAGCTGCTTATAAACAAACAAGCACATGCATCTCATTAAATGACTTCTTTTTTTTCAAATATTATTTACTTTACCCTTGTGTCAGGATTTCCTTTAAATTTCTTTTTCTAAAAGTAAGAATTTTATGTTCATACAAATAGATACATGCAATTCCAATATGTGTGGATCATAAGAAATATACATATAAATTGTCAATGCTAAATAAACAAACCTAGTGAACAGAGTTTGTCTTTATTACACATAGGTATTAATGGGTCGCAAAGCAAAATGTGCTTCTTGTCGGTTGCAGTAAAAAAAAGTTTGAAAAACACTGATTTAGGGAATGGGAAAAAAGTTTATCTTAAAGAAGAAACAGTGCTACATCAATTCCAGTAGCTACCCAGAATCAAACAGCATTCTATCAATTATGCAAATTTCTTTGCCAGAAATCTCTATAGCAAAGTGGTCACCTATTACAAATGACAAACAGGTGAAAACATTTAAGCCAAGAAAACAACTTTTACATAATTCCTGGACAACTTTATTCCAAGACTTCTTTTCTTTTCCTGCATCTATGTTAAAATCTGTTTTAGCAATTTAATGAAAATATAAAAAAATAATTTTGGACTGCAATTAGAAATTGTAGAACATTGTAAAGCAAGATCTATGTCATTACAAATTTCCATTCTTTTTTTAAAATATTCTTCATACTTGTAAAATAATGGCAATGACATAATTTGGTACTCTGTTTGGTCAAAATTCCGTCCTTTGCTGGACTGGAGTGGCAGACCTGGGTGATGGTCTATGAAGTCTGTGCACTGATCACACTACATTGCTCTCATTTTAGCTTTACTCACAAGATCTAAAGGAATACAAGACATTACAATTGAGGATGGCTTGGCTGCAGGAGTTGCTGTAAATTTGCAGTGTTGACAGCCAAACAGCTTTCAGGGTTCCACTCCAGATTTTCTGTATGGATTTACTTCCATAACATTTTCTGATGTCTGGATATGGTTTCATGGCAGTAGAGTTTTAAAATCAGGGTTTTCCTTCCTCTATATTGGTGGTTCGCAAATGGTGCAGCATGCTTCATAGGTGTGGTGGAAGAGGATAGCAAGTAAAGTGGAATGATTAAAAGACAATCAAAGATTTAGAAACGGTTTCAAAAAATTCATATGCCAAAAATAAATATGATTTCAAAATTTAAAATATTATTATGGATTACTTGTAATTGCATGCATGAGTCCCAGTATAAATAGTTATAAATAATTATTGACCTATTTTATTATTGTGATATTTTTGCATTATATCAAGTATTAAGAATATAGTAACTAGGGTCTGCAAATTGGAGGAGAGAGTTATCAATGATAATGTCATGACTTCACATCCGCGGTTATCTCCCTTTAACCCACTCTTTGTTTTTTTTTTATTTTTAAACATACTTTTTATCAAATAAAATTTAGTGAAGCACAAGCTTATTTTTATTCTAAAAATGTGGCCCAGAAAAAAAAAGTTTGGGAACCACTGCTGGACTAGCTACCTAGGTTGACATCCACCTGAAGACAAAATTTGGTATTAATTGATCAATGATGTTCATACATGAAAAAAACACATTTCATTTAATGTTAAATGCTGAAAGAATTCATTTTGATGTTTTGTATTTGCTTACTTTCCTTCAATTGGCTGAAAGAAAAATTGATAAATAAAATCATAAGGAAAACTGAACTGACATGAAGTCAGGTAAACATTGCTCTTTCAAACTTTTGTAAAACCATTCCATTTCCATATTTTTACACTGAGAATCAAAGCCATGGAAAATATCTTTCACTGAATGATTTAACACTTTTAATTATAATTTTTTTCAATGTCTTGTGTCGGTCAATGAGGATTCATCAGTAAGTAAATAGCCCTGTTGAAAAGCAGGTATTAGTCGAAGCAGCATGAAGAGGACAAAATAAAGACAAAGTGTGAATTTTGAAAAGGGAGACATTAATTAATTAATGTGATTTGGTGTTTAACAGGTAGAGTAGCAAAAATGTTAATTAACATTTGTTTTTGTGTAGAACGTGTTAAGGAAGGAAATGAAATTTGCAAATTTTTTACAAAGCAGTAAGCGGTATTCAAATGTTTGTGCTTCAGGCCTTAATTACATAGAATAAACATATTGGTTCTTTAATTATCTGTTTTAGGTTGAAGAATCTTGAGTAGACATTTCATTTTGAAAGTCTTTCACATTCTTCTATAGTATCAAAGCATGGACAAATATAATCATGGTTGGAGTAGAATATTACACAAATATTGCATTTTCTTTCTAGAAATTAGTTTAATGGTCTGTATTTTATGATTTAGTTTTATAACTTTAATTGTTTGCATTTGCTTTTAGTACTTTTACGGTATATATAGAATTTTTAGACATTAATTTCTGGACAAAATGTCAGGGTTATTTATATATGAATCAACACTGCTGCTTTTAATCAGTGTACTATCTGTGTACATTTTGAAAAGGATTAAATAATTATTATATGAAAAGGAGGTACAGTGGAGTAATGGATAGTGGCTCAGATTGAGGAATCAGAGAGCCCAGTTCAAATTCCAGTCAGATCCATTACATATACTTACATGTTAACACCCTTGGGAAAGGTATGAATCCCCTCAGTTATAGGTAAATAGCAGGGCAGACTGGATTCTATAGCCTTGGATGGCAACAGATCTAGGAGAAGGAAAACTCAAAATTCAAACCAGCCTGGGCTCTTTCAGGCTATCTTGCTCAAGAAGCACCACTTCTATTGCGGCTGCAGTACATGTGGTGCTCCTATTACCCTAATGGTCATAGGAGCACCTAATCAATCATGGGGAACTCTCTGAGGGTATGCATAAGAGCTATGAAGAGTATAGAATTCACCACACCATCGAGACTAGACAAAGATACAAATGCCCCATGGTGGATGTTCTACTACTGTTATCATTGTCAAAAACTGTGCCTATGTTTTGTTATTATTTTAAAGCCAGTTATTTGCTTGTTTTTGGTGATTGCACATATGTAAATGGTAATCTACACACACACATATATATATATATATATATATATAGAGAGAGAGAGAGAGAGAGAGGGATAGTAAATAAAAAGTTCAAGTTCTTATCTCCTGATGCTAAGCTAAATCTGTAATTCCTTATTTCTTAATAATGACATTCCTTTTAATGTATTTTTATCCAGTTTTTTTTGTGTAAATCATCTTTATCACACACACACACACACACACACACACACACACACACACACACACACACACACACACACACACACATATGTGTGTGTATGTGATAAATGTGAATATCAGTGTGTCACACTTTTTCAACTTTACTTCCAGAGTTTGTAGCCCAACATACCATACCATTTTGGAAACAAGCTGACTGTTTGAGCAAATTAAAAACATTCCAGGCCGAATCTGAACCTGCAATCCTGAAATTTTGGATTCCCAAGTTTGCATTACTACAATTGTTTTTGGATTCCACCATCTTGGCTTCTATTGATAAAAGCCATTAAAGGGACACAACTCTAACTTTCAATAGCTTATGTTCAAATGAAAAAATTACTGTTCTCAAATTACAGTGTTTCAAAATAAAATTGTCCATGTTTTCAACTTTACTCCTAGAGGATGTAGTCCAACATATAATACTATTTTGGAATCAGGCCAACCCTGTGAACAAATTAAAAACATTCTGGACCAGATCCACATCCACAATCCTGAAATTTTGGATTCACAAGTTTTAATTACTGCAATTGTTTTAGGTGATTTTTTATGTGATTTTTTGCAATGAATTTTTTTTGTACAATAACAATTTTTATAACTCAGAAA
Source organism: Acanthosepion pharaonis (assembly GCA_903632075.3). NCBI lineage: Eukaryota > Metazoa > Mollusca > Cephalopoda > Sepiida > Sepiidae > Acanthosepion > Acanthosepion pharaonis. Next base: position 4,745,162 of record CAHIKZ030001046.1, read on the forward strand.
TAAATGTGGGAATTAAAAAATTAATTGTGAAATCAAGCAAAAGTCACCCATGAAATAAAAATAATTGTTTGTACAGAAAGTAAGGACCTACGTACATCAAACTGCTTTTAAATTAAGTGGTGACAGAAGAATTATTGTTGAACTTTTAAAAGGTAAGCTTAAATATTAATGCAATACTTAAATGCAGTGATCAATTTTGAGTTCTTTTGTAGTTTATTATTGCCTATCATATATACTGCTCTCTACCAAATGTGATGAAGGCCTAATCAAGAACCCTCCATGGGAGCTAGCTTAAAAGCTGATGTTTAATATCAACCCCAGTTTTATCTTTCCCACTGTTTTTGTCTCTTCCTTTGGGTTTTTTTTTTGGCATATTTGGCATATTTGGCATATTTTTTGCATGTTTTTATCTGAAGCCCACATTTAATATAAACAAAATTGTTAATAAGCCAAAATCTAATTTCAAAATCAAAACAATTACAATGTCAGAGGTTTTTATTGTTGTTAATTGGTTATGGTGGTATGTATATTTTTTCTTAAACAATAAACCATTTGGATTTTCAGCCTATTCAATTTTTAATTCCATTCCAGTAAAGGTTATAATTTTATTATTTTGTTTGATTTTATTAACTTCTGATAAGTTCAATTTGATATTTGACCTTTTAGCAGAAATAATAAAGACAAATTTCACCCTTTCATTGTTAAAATTTATAAAAGGTATGTGATTTTTTAGACAACAAAAATCCATAGACAAATGTTTAAAAGAAAACACAATAGAGAATTTGTTGGTTGTGATTTTTTGAATGTTTAAAAAATACTTTGCAAAAGGTTTATCAAAGATACTAGAAAGACAGATGCAGAGAATAAAGTGGAGCAGGGAGTGGAGATGCAATTCATGCTGATACTAAAACCGAGCAAGGGAGATAACAATGAATAAAATTTGGTACAAAATTTAAAAAGAATAAAAATCCTATGATTAGAAAGAGAGTAAAAAGTCTGAGACATGATTTGACCATTATTTTCAATAATTACTTCAAATTTACATGTTCTCATACAAACCAAAATCATGTGTTTTGGTGAATTTATGAGAAATCTCCTGGTTGATCAAAACATTGATCATGCTTCCTGGAAGTTGTGAGTTCCATTTCTGATGTCAAGCAGTAAATCAGTCTAGTTAAAAAACACAGAAGCAACACAAAAAGAGAAAGATAAAAATGGCAAAGGCTACCAAAAAGCAGTGTATAAAGACACTGTAACATCCTGTACACCACTGATAAAATAAAGGACTCCAGTAAATATTTCCCAAAGATAATCGATATCTGAAGGAATCTAAAAGGGCGTGGCCAAATATTGTAATAAAACAATAAAAGATAATTATGCAAGCCCAAAATAAACATTTAATAATAAGAGTGATAAGGTCACAAATAATTTTGCAAAATAAACTGTATGAATAAAAAAAAAGTAAAAAGAAAAATATCTGTATTCTAGGACAGGGGTTTTCAAACTGTGGTCCGCGGACCACAGGGGTTCCACAAGGACAAGATAGGGGGTCCGTGGACAGCAAACACTTTTTTATGGGTGACGTGCAACTTATAAGCGCTTATAGGCTGACCATGAAATAAATTGGTTCAATAAACTATTTCATAGATTTGATATACTAATATAATTTGTATCTTAAATTGATAAAGATAATGGATTCTATTCATGCAGAGAAGGAACCAAAGAATTTGAATTTTGGATCTATTTTGCAATTTCCAGCTTTCTCATTGGCTGTTAGGCGTTTGCATTAATGCAAAATTATATGTTATATTCCACAAATATTTATGTATAAATTTCATAAGCGTTTATAAGGGGGTCCCTAAGGTAAAGCCTGAAATATAAAGGGGTCCGCAAGTCAAAAAGTTTGAAAACCCCTGTTCTAGGACAATAATTTCCAACATAGAGTGCATGCACCAGTGGTGGGACATGATAATATTTTAGTGGGGGGCATGCGTAGGATGGGCACCCTTCGGTTTACTACACCAACAGAATAAGGGGGCAATTCGAGAATGAGACATTAACAATGAATTCTTTTCTAGTGAGCTCAGATTTCATTTTGCATTATTATTTCATGATTAAAATGATCAAAGTATATTACAGAATAAGCTTTCATTCAAATATTTTATATTTCTGCCTTTCAGTTCCCTATTATATGTTTTGAAACCATATATATTTAAGTGTCTTTTTATTTTTTAAATTTTTCTCTTTCATGGATGCCATCATCTTTGAAAGCTTGTTTAGAGACCAAGTTAATGGCCTTTTAAGCTTCCGTCACGTGAATTGCAGTAAAATTTTGAATATGTGAGAATTAAATATTACAGGGGTCACCAGAATTTTAGAAATACCAAAGTGGGGAATGGCTCAAAATTGGTTGAGAACCACTGAGCTAGGATATATCCTGTTATGTCCAGCATTTGCATTGCTAACATTACAAAATTGGATAACTTCTACAAAATATGAAGAGAGATTATAATTATGGCCATTTATTTGGTTTTGATTGTGAACAAAGAAAAGATAAATAAAAGAAAAAAAAAACATAACTACAACATTAAAGTAGAATGGAAAAACATTTAAAAATAATTTAAAAAAAACAATTTTCTTTTTTTAGAAAACAACAAATTTTAAGATAAAATTTTATTAGATAAATATTATTAGCACTATGAAAAAAATCGTTTAATTGTAATTGATTCATAGCATAATCCCACAAGTAAATGTCCAGTGTATTACTTAACCCTAAAGTGAATGTAAGTAAAAATGGCACAAGTGGAATGAAAAGGAAAAATTGCAAAACTAATTTTGCATGCTACTTTTTTTATACTAATGCTCGTCTAATATAAGGCTCAAGAGTCACACAAGGTAGAGGGTTAGTGATGTAGGAATATTATTATTATTATAAATAAATAAAAATAAAATATAAATAATAATAATGAAAATTATAAATAAAATAAAACAATAGCATAAAAAAACTTTGTTAAAATAAATAAAATTTAAAAATAATAAAAATGATCCCAGCATGCAACAAAAACTGTTCCTGCCAGAAATACAGACATCCCACCAGAAGATGTTAAATTCAATCTCTTCACCACAAACCTTGATACGGGCAACACATGTCCAAATTCTCTCTGTGATATGACTTATAATACTATGGAGTAAATTTCTCCCTTTTATCACATGTACTATAAAACAATTGTAACTTAAATATACATACACCAATACACACAAAAATATAAATAAATTGTATGAAATTAACATACACTTTACCATGCTTTTCCTGTTATTTATGTATGTTTTATTTCCTGTCAAGTATTCTTCTATCTCCGTGAACACAAGGCTTATTTCTGCTGCTATGATGTGAGTGAACCCCCATGGTGTGGTTATGTTGAATAAGAGATGATATAAATGAAAGCAGAGGTAGTAGGAAATGAAGACTATAAGGATCAGAAGGTTAAATAATGATTGATCCTTGACTTGAAGTGATTAAGATTATATAATTCATAGAAGTGTATACATGCAAGTCTGTTCTATAAAGCAGCAGTTTTTGTGAAAAAGCTGAGTGAAACCTTCTCCCTTACAATTGGAATATGGAGGAAATGAGGGGGATTTGACTCCATGGAAGTGGCATTGTGTTTAATAGCAATAAAGGTCTAATTCACCTAAATGCCACACCACCAAAACTTGCTGCTCGGGATCGACCACTTCTTCTGCTACTCTTGGTCTACCAATGCATGATTCTCTTGTGTTTATCATTATTATTGTTGTTATTATTTCTTTTCAATTACTTTATTTGTTTTTGTATTCATAAGATGTACTCTTTGTTTGGATCTTTTTGCAAAACAACTCCAAAGTAAGTTTGCCAAGGACAAAACCCAAGTTTAAATTTGCTGCTCTGATCAATAAGAATCTATCTGAAATTGCATTTACTTTTTTTCAACAGTCAAAATTTAGTTAGAAACTTATCTGAATGTATATTATTAGGTATAATTTTATTTCATGTCTTGTGCAACAGCCATGTTGCCTCAACAAGAACAGTAAATGATAATAGCTTCCTTTTCTGACACGAATGAACAGCTTTATTATTCTTGATTCTGGATCTTGATTTTGTCTGATAAAAATATTTTTCAGTATATGAATTTCTGATTTTAATTAGAATATTATTATTTGTTATGATGTTGTTTTGGGGTGAGTAGAGACAAATGCCAAATAACATGTAACAATAAAAAGGGTTTTAATAAGTTGTTAAATAGGTACAGAATCGCCTGAGTAGTCAAATAACTAGCTCAGCTAAGAACTGCTCTGTCTCTCTGTCTTCTGACATGCCGCCATTTAACAGCTTTGTTCGCAGACAAGTTCATCTTCAAGAGGGGTGGTAGGTTTCCGACACAACATTATTATAAAAAAAGCAATTTATCCTGCATTAATCTTTGTTGAAATTATATTAAAAGGAGCTCAGTATTAAGAAATAAGGAATTACAGATATTAAACTATTTCTGCTTTCCAGCTTATTGGAAGTCTTCCTCAGTTGTTCCTGTTTGTAAGAACTCTGGAGAACCTTCTGACCCCTCAAGTTATCACCCTGTTAGTCTCTTACCTCTTTTTGGCAAAGTACTTGAGCCTCTAATGAATGCTGAATTGGTTAAGCATCTTACTTCACACTGCCTCTTTTCAGACAAACAATATGGCTTCCATTTCACCAATGTGTTAACAGCTGTCACTGAATTTGTCTATCAAGCTCCAGGTAAGAATGAAGCACAGGCTGTGGCTTTAGATATCTCAATGGCATTTGACATGCTGGCCAACAATGCAAGCTCCAGGGCTATGATGTCACAGGACAAATAGTTGTATTAATCCAATCATTCCTGACAAATTGTTTAATGAAGTTCATGTTGAACATGCTCACTTCCAAGACTTTTCATACTAAAGCAGAGATCCTCCAGGGTTCTATGCTCCTTTTGATTTTCATCAATGATCTCCATGATGTCATCAGTTCCCAACCAGGCATTTATGCAGATGACACAATCTTAGTAGCAAATCCAACAGATCTGACAAAGTAAACTTGGCAGCTGCTCTTGAAAAGGACCTTTACCAAGGCAAGAAATGGCTTGTAAATTTCAATGCCTCCAAAACAAAACTGCTTTCATTTAATCACCAGAGAGAAACTTTTCTGCTTGCCATCAGAATGGCTGATGCTAAACTCCAGGGGAACAACAGACTATGCATTTTTGGCCTCATGTTTTTCACTGACATGAAATGGACTGACTACATCAAGTCTCTTGCAAGGAAGGTTGGTTCACTGTGTCATGCCAAAAAAGTTTTCTTGTCAAAATCCGTTTTGTACATTTATACATCCAACATCCATCTGTGCATTGAATACTGTTGCCATAACTGGTTTGTTACCCCTACTGTGCATCTTGAGATTCTTGACAAAAAGAAGGGCCTGTAATATAATCCTGACCAGGCATCTCAAATTCAATCACTTTCTCACCGATGTGATGTGGCTTCCCTCTGTCTTTTCTACAAATATTCTCATGGTAGCTGCTTGAGTTTTTTTCTCTAGTGCCCTGACTACATGAATTTAAGTCTGCTACTAGATTGGCAACTAGGTCCCACTGTTTACTGCAGCTGCCTTTTCTACTTTAACAGTTTCTTTTCTCCCATTTCTCTTCTGATTTCTTGCATCTCTGTTAACTACAATCTTCAAAATTTAAATTCAATATCAATCGCCATCCTTTGTCTTTTTGAGCTCTGTTCCTTTTTTTTTGTCCTTTCTTCAATCCGTCCCATTTTCAATCTTCTCATTGTCTTTCACTTTCAGTCTCTGTAACCCCCTGTGGTCTAGTGGCATTACTGTCTTGCTTGGGGTGAAATGATTAAAAAAAAACAAAAAACTAATGCTATTTCATTAAAGGATCTTTTCAGGAATACATCTTTATTTTTTAGTGAGATATTTTACTGTTATATTTAAATTTCAGCTTTCACTTCTTTTTACTTTACATAAATTTTCATTTAAAATAATAAAATTTGAATCTGCCCTATCTCCCCCCACCAAAAAAAAAAACGTTGGGAGTCACAAATCCCAAAACCCATTAGGGCAGCACATGTAATACGACCATAGCAACAGTGGTATGCCTGAGAAATCCTATCCTGCTTTTGTATTCAGTTTTCCTTCTCCTAGATTAGTTGCCACTTCATGACAGGAGAATCCAGCTTGCCCTGCCTATAGGTTGAGGAGGCTGGATTTGTGCTTTTTCCAAGGGTATATTCATGAAATGAATGAAACAGAATTGAATGGAAATTGAACTTGGTACACCAATTTCATTTTCCACATCACATCACAAACCACATAATCTATTACTGTAATTCCACATATATGATACACATTTTTCTCTAAAAAATAATAAGCAAAGTCGGGGGTTGGGGCATATTATGCACAGCTACAAAAATATCTTTAAAAAATTAATAAGAATTATGATAAAACTAAATTATAATAATAATATTCTATGTTTAAAACCATTTTTTAAATAAGAGTAGGAAACGCTGGCCGTAATAAAATTGGAGAGGTACAATTTATAGTGTTTGATTACCAAACAAAGGGTACGTATTATGCATGAGTAGAAGCATTTTCCCACACTTTCAACACAATTTTAGGGGTGCGTATTATGGATGAAGGCGTATTATACATGGGAAATTATGGTAAGTTTGCTGGATTATCACACATACTGCAAACAGTAGCAGTGGGTGTTTCTATGACAAGATAGCCTGATGGAGGCCATCAGGCTAGTTTTGAATTCAGTTTTCCTTCTTCTAGACTGGTTGCCACCTCAAGATATGAGAGCCCAGCCTGTCCTGCTATTTAACACATAGGTTTTACAAGTGTATTAGTACAAAATGAATAAAACAGAATCTGCTGGAAATTGAACTCAGCATGTTGATTTCACTTTACATGCCAATATTTATTTTCACCTCCTTAGCATATGTAAAAGTTACTTAATGTGTCATATTTTTTAAAATCTTGGTGGTGGTGTGCATTTAAGATATCTTCAGCATGATCATTTAAAATAAGTTAGTCATTTGTTTTATAAAATAAGAAAAAATTAACAGTAGTCTTTGTTGACTCATTTCCACAATGATTAAATTTATTACAATTCAAAAAATCCTTGACAAGAATAGAAAGAAAAATAAGTTGAAAGCTTAATTACAGTGTAGTATTTAACCATAGGAAAAAAAAATATTTACTGCCTTTCCAAAAAATAGTGATAAGCTAACAAAACTTACAATATTTTTAAGAACTTGCAATGTGCAAAAAAGATCCATCTGAAACATTTGAGAACCCAACGTATGTACTTTTTAGCAGTTAACAAAATTTGCCAAATATTTAGAAATTGGCTTCTATTTTGGTATACTGAGTTTACAAAAAGTGAACTGAAAAATAGACAGAAAGAAATTGGGAGAGAAAGGTGCAAAAAAGAAGTTATTTTTCTCTCTTAGTCTGCTCATTATCTATCTATTTCAGTCTGCTCGTATCTATCTATCTATCTATCTATCTATCTAAGTCTGCTCATATCTATTTATCTATCTCATGCTCATATCTATCTATTTGTTTGTCTGTCTATGGATTTGGTAGCTAAGATGAGTGAAGGTTTAACATTGGCAGCAGTATTTAATTAAAGAGTCATGGTAAATGCCAGTGTTTTGAAAATGGATTTTTTCATTGGAATGCAATTCTTCTACAGTTCTTGCAATTAAGACATGTAGATTATTTTGCTTAGTGTGTGTATGTGTATATGTGTTGGTGAGACTGTTAACATTTTTCTTTTGTTTGGTAGCAAAGAGAATGAAAATAGAAAGTAAAGTGAAAAAGAGCCATTTACATTTAGTTTCTTAATCTAATGTTGAATAATTTGAAGAAATTAATGGCTTTCTTCTTCAAAAGGAATAAAAGTTACATTTCACTGGATTACTAACATTCAACAAACAATGACTTAGCTATGCACTGAAGATCAATTAAACTAGCTATTGAGTTTCATTTTAGGATTCACAAAATCAAAAAAATAATAATTTTATATTGTAAAATTAATTATTAAAACAATTATATGTCATTGTTCACAGATGAAAGGAGTGTTCTACTCTTGATGAATGTCAACTGCACTGAAAATCATAAAAAGTCTTTTTTTTCCCAAAATGATGAATTTGACTGATGGGTTGGAAATTCACTTGATTTTGGTACTATTGAGAATTTTGAAACCATCCTGATAAAAAACATGTTGAAAATGTCTTCTTTGTCTTGCTGCAGGAATGGAAGAATTCTTAGTGGTATTTGACATGAGTGACTAGCAAAATTTTAATAAATTAAACAATAAATATTCAAAACCTTTGTTCATTTAAGACTATTTTGGTTTGGTTTAGTTTGGTTTGTTTTATGGCATATCAGCCTCAATGGGTTATTTAATGCCAACAAGATTTATATTGCTGGTAATATTTTTTTTCAAAAATATATTGTTGGTAATATTTTTTTTTCAAAAATGTATTGCTGGTAATATTTTTTTTTCAAAAATGTATTGATGGTAAAAATTTTTGGAAAAAATTATTGCTGGTATTAAAACCTATTTTTATACTTTCAAAGTGTTTTGACCCCTTTTTTTTGGGGGGGGAGGTTAAGTATTAACCATAGCTGGGACCATGACAGGTGGACCTGGGTACACCAGCAATTAAGATGTGGTTCCGAAGGCCTGATCAAAGTCCTTACTATTGGATGTAGTTTATTGTCTTACCCAGGACGTGGATGAAGTATATCGTCATACCCAGTACGGGACTAAGTTGGATTTCATGAAATGAATTAATGAATGTTAAAAAGAAGATGATTTGCTGAAGTTTGAAAAAAGACAAAAAAAAAACATTTCATTTTTTTTTATCAACAAACACTCTTCATGAGATGTGACAATGGAAAAAATCTGTTTGAAAATATATCACTTATTTTAGGGATCATAACATACAACTGATCAACTATAGCAGACACTTTTAAAATCTCTTTTTCTGTGCTTAGCTATGGTGTATTAGAGATCATAGAAAATAGATTGTGTGCTCAAGTTTGTATGTATAAGGATTGAGAACATAAGTAATTTTTTTTTTTTAATTTTTTTTTACAATAATGTTAACCCTGTACAAGGCCCTGGAGCCACTCAAAGTAGAGGACTACAGTATAAGAGGCATAGTTTATGTAGATATATGGGGAAGATGACAGTTAATCCTAGACTTGAAAAAGTTAAGATTGTAGTGATTGGGGAGACGGTTCCACATAGCAGCGGTTTGTGGAAAGAAGCTGCCTGAGTGGAATTTACATCTCATAATATGAATACAAAGGGAATGAGGGTAGTTCACTACAATGGGTGTGGCATAGTGGGGTCTTAGCTGTGAAGGTTAGAACTGGTGGAACTAAGTAATGTAATTTGTCTGAAAATTTTCTATGGAAATAGTGATAGAGCAGCAAGAAGCTTGCAATGTTTTATCTGTGAGAAAGAAGTTGCATAATTTATCACCCACAAGGATGTGAAGACGCTTTGTAGTCTATCAAGACTGGAAAGTGAAAAATGGCCAACTCATATTATAAATATATATATAATCCCATATATGGCAGCAGTATTCAATTTTCAGCCTGATCTGGCTCTTGTAAAGGAAGAGGAGTCAGGTACTTAATGAAGCGGTACTGACTAATTTTTTCAGTGTCTTTAGTGATGGTTCATATGTATGAGTTTCACTTGAGGTCTGGATTGAATTTCTAAGACAAATTTGGAAGAATACTATCTTTGTTTGAGATTTTGGGTATGAAAGATACCGTGGGGTCTGCTAAAGCAGAGCATGTTTAGCATTTCACAGAAGGCATAAACACTAAAATGTGGAGTAAAGCAAAAAGTAAATATATAATATACATAAATATTACGGATGAGTCACATGACGGAATTTGTGAAGAGCTGGCGCTATATCAAGTCTGGTTTGTTACCTCTCCGTCACCGAGACCTGTTGGTCCAGTGGGTATGATGTTTGCGTCATATCGTAATGGTCTGAGTTCAATTCTAGGTAGTGGATGCACACTGTTGATGAGTCCTAAAAAATAGGATGAAAATTGGGCCGTCCAGTGCTTTCTGCATTCTGTTGAAGATTCTTCTAAACTCAATGAATTTATATATATATATATATATATATATATATATATATATATATATATGTATATGTATATTTAAATAAATAGGCATTCATGAGAAACTATATATTACTAAGTTTATAAAAAATAAAAATTTACTGAATCAGAGAAATGAAATAGCTATTTTTTGCTGTCATTGTCAAAAATTTGCCTTAAATAATATTTAAAAATAAAATTAAAAAATCCGACCTGGTAATATATATACTTATATTTGATATTAATATAAAGTAATTCCATTACATATACTTGTTTTAAAAAGAAATATACTCTAATAAAACTAACAGTGAAAATATTTTAAAATTGTAGTAAAATAAAATGTATTCTAACCTAAACATCCTTTAAAATTGTAGTTAAATAAAATAAAATGAATTCTAACCTAAACATTCTGACACTAAAAAGAATCCAACAAAACACCTAAAGTAAAATAGAAACTAATAAGAAAAGCTAAAATATGTAAGCCAATAAATGATCCATGTCCTTTGTACATACATGAGAAACTATATATTACTAGGTTTATATATAAAATATAAAAAATTAAAAATTTACTGAATCAGATAAAATGAAATAGCTATTTTTTGCTATCATTGTCAAAATATTTTCCTTAAATAATATTTTGAAAAATAAAATCTTAAAAAAATGTGACCTGGTAATATACATACTTATATTTGATATGGAAAAATAATTTTATATACTGGAAGTAATTCTATTACATTTACTTGTTTTAAAATGAAATATAGTCTATTAAAAATTAAAAGGAAAAATATTTTAAAATTGTAGTTAAATAAAACGTATTCTAACCTAAACATCCCCCAAAAAATCTTTAAGTGTACAAATAGAAAAAATGCTGTAAGAATTTTTGCCGTTAACAATAAAATTTTAAATAAAAAAAAACCCAGACGAGAAGAATTTAACAGATGTCAGAATTTGTTGAAAAATACATCCCCACCCATACCTAAACTTAACCCCTTTTTCGAACGTAACAAATAACTGATACAATAAAAGTTAATAAAAATGAACATACTACCACCCCTTGTCTGGATGATTGGATTTCTCTGTATCCTTGGTAACCGTAAATTATGAATTTTCCTTGCAGTTAAAACTCAGTAAATTTAAAAAATAAGTTACTCCAAAATTTGCTTGAGGATAAAATGGAACTAATGTTTTTAATTCAATTACAAAATTAAATTTAAAGTTTTTAGCTTCAATTTTTGAAACATAGTTATTACTGTGTAGCAAAAAAAAACATATTTTAAATCAGTTAATTTATAATTTTATATATATATATATATATATATATATATATATATATATGTGATGGATTCTCCTGTCATTTCCAACATACATGGGTCAAAAATTCACTTTCATAATATATAAAATCCCTTTATATATATATATATATTATGAAATGAATTAAGTCTGACAATTATTTAATATATTTTTTGTTTATACATTATTTTTATCGATACAATTTATTTAAGTAAATGCCCAATTTTTAATTAAACGTTATTAATTACATTTGCCAGCCTGAATTTTCAAGAAATTTCATAGAAAATATGCGTTCTTTGAAAGGAATAAAACCTCTATTACTATACAGAAATGGTCATTTCACCTGACATGATGTACCATTCAGCTGCAGAGAAATAAATTGTATCTATAAAAATAATGTATAAACAGAAATATATATGTGTGTGTGTTTATTTAGGCAGCATGTCATGGAGTAATGGATAGCGGCTTGGATTGAGGAATCAGAGAGCTGAGTTCGAATTCCAGTCGAATCAATTACATTCACTTACATGTTAATACCCTTGGGAAAGGTATGAATCATCTTCTTCTCCCCACAGCTATGGGTAAATAGCAGGACAGACTGGGTTCTATAGCCTTGGATGGCAACTAGTCTACCGCAGAAAGAAATGGCAACCTACTGCGGGAAAAAAATCTGCCTTGTCAGTCATGTATCGCAAGATACAGTATCACCTAATCGTGTATCACGTATGACATATAACTGACTGACCTTCATTCAAACATATTTCATTAAATAATATAGACATATTGTGTCTTTCTAATCAGTTTCTTGATGTTAAGATGAAATTCATCAAAGAAGGCACCATAGTTTTTTCTAACCCAAAATACTTTTGATCTTTTCCAAGATCATCTTCAGGGGTAAATTACAAAGACAAACTTATTGTAATTGCAATAAAATCTGAATTCTGTTCTGATGGTGATTTTTAAAAACACGCAGAAATGCACTGTTATAGTTATTTTAAAATTTATTTTGTTGTAGTTATAGGATTTTTTGCAAAACAAATGTTTCAATATAAGAGAGCAGACCGGAAATTGATAGAAATATAAAATGGCATTAAATGTTTTATGCACTTTAGTATGTTGTTGCTATATTCGTAATAAATTTTGTTGAGTGTTGATCTATAATTCTGTATATATATATATATAATTGTGTATTTGTGCAGTAATCCTTCCTTTATACAAGTTTCATTAAAGGTGACTGACAAGGTAGTACGATAGAGATTTTTATTAATTTTTACTTGTCTTCTTATAAGTGATTTATTTTCTGAACATAAAGTGTATAAAAACTATCTGTATGTTCTATATATCTGAGCACTTTCATCTATTCTGTTAGCCATTGTTAAGAATGTTTTTTATTTTCTATTTTTAATTGAATGTGTAGATTTTTAGGTTTCTAGAGCAATGGGAAGATTTTTTTTTATTTTTCTGATCAAATCAAATTCATGAATAATTATATTAGACATACCATGTACCTATCAAGAAGACTCACATTACATGTCTCTGACCACAGCTCAATTAGGACTCATTAAATACATACTGAAACCTACCAAACTCCATCTGCAACATACTTGTAGAAAATACAAGTATAATAGCCTCATCCACATGTAAAAAAAGACTAAAATAATGGAAGTACTAATAATAAAAAAGAAAAGGTCAACACTCAATAACATCAACTATGAATATGGCCACAATGTGCTGACTATCTTTGGAAAATAAAAACAAACATTCCCATCACCCTAGAAACACATAAAAATCTACATATTCAGTTAAAAAAAAATCCTTGATAATGGCTAATAGAATAAGCGGAAACACTTGGATATACAGAACATTTGGACAGTTTTTACACACTTTATGTCCAGAAGAGAAATCACATATGAACAGAAAAGAAATTGAAAAGCTTACTTGTATCTTGTCAGTTGTCTTTAATAAAACTTGTGTGTGTGTGTGTGTATATATATATATATATACAAATATAGATAACTATACTCGTTTCGAAAAACCCTCGAATTTTTGATTTACCAATAATCAAATCAATCTCGAGGGAAAAAAAGGTTTTAAAAAAAGAGCTACAAACATGAAAGTCTGTCGAAAAAAATCACACAGATGCAGGTTTGAAGCCCAAAGAAAAAACTCCGATACGAGTAAACAACTAACTAACTAACAAAAGAGCTCAATACAACCGTAGAGCAGACCTAGATAAACCTAGTGAGCCAGACAAACCTACCTAGGTTTCACCTAAACGGATCATCAGGGAAAATTGGCTAAAGAGGCAAAGGGAAATGCATATTTATAGGCGATAGCCAAAATTATACCATGTGACCAAAGAAAGAACCACAAACGCAAACACAAAACCACCTGAGTGGGGGGAGGTTAAAGATTTATTCAACAAAAAGGGGAGGGGATATTAAAATACGAACATTAAGGTGGAATGACAAATAAACGAGAAAATTCGTCTAATTTAGTAACCAAGATTTTTTATGCCTACAGATGTTAAGAATTTCAGTTTTTGAGTTTAATAGCTGGTTAGGTTGATCATATAAAGCTATGGCTAATTTCTCCTCAGTACATAATTTACAAAATTTTTGGCCTGCTTTATATTTGGGGCATTTTTTTTAATATTTCCCATTTAAGGATGGGTTCTTTATTATCTTCTTGTTTGGTTTTCCATACATAGGTGGATAATGTGGTACTATGTTTAGTTTTTTCGTTTTTAAAACTACTCGTGTGATTATAGTATCTTTTTTTAAATTTATCCTGAGTAGCACCTATGTATATTTTAGGGTAAGTATCCTTGTAAATTTTCACTTGATAAATCCATTTATTAAGGTCCCTACATTAGGCATGCAACAATAACTTAGTTATTGTTGCATGCCTAATGTAGGGACCTTAATAAATGGATTTAATAAATGGATTGAATAACCCTCCTACTTGTAATTGTAGAAACAAAAATATCTGCCCATTACAGGGAAAATGTCAGCAAGAATGCGTGGTTTATATTTCCCGTTTATTTGTCATTCCACCTTAATGTTCGTATTTTAATATCCCTTCCCCTTTTGTTGAATAAATCTTTAACCCCCCCCCATTCAGGTGGTTTTGTGTTTGCATTTGAGGTTCTTTCTTTGGTCACATGTTATAATTTTGCCTATCGCCTATAAATTAGCGTTTCCCTTTGCCTCTTTAGCCAATTTTCCCTGATGATCCGTTTAGGTGAAACCTAGGTAGGTTTGTCTGGCTCACTAGATTTATATATATATATATAGTTTTAAGGTATGCTATAGTCATGGGTTGGGTAAAAGTGGTCAATGTCACAGATAGAGCATATGAAAATATATAGCCTGAAGATTATGTTCAAACATGAAACAGACTGTCACTGCTTGATGTTGACCTCAGTATCCACCGAGACATATATATATATATATATATATATATATATATATATATATATATGTCTCGGTTCGAAACTTGACTGAATTGTGTATATATATATATATATATATACACCAATTCAGTCAAGTTTCGATCTTAGCTAGAGGCAACGGATGTCTAGCCACACTGAAGAGCTGTGAAACAGCTGAAACAGTCTGTCTGTGGATAACTTTTATATTGGCGCCTGAAAAATTAATTTCAGTTGAGCTCTCTGGGGAAGAGGTGTGGGTTTGTAAACAGTGACTATTATGGCTGATATAGCGAGACTCTTCAGCAAAAGCGAATTGAATCACTGTCAGTCACTGTGTGTGTTTATCTAAAAATAAATACGCTAAAATTCACCTTCATCCCTGCCGTGCGCTGACGGCTTAGTGGTAGAATCTCTGATTGACACCAATTCAGTCGGGTTTCGATCCTAGCTAGAGGCAACCGGATGTCTAGCCACACTGAAGAGCTGTGAAACAGCGAAAGAGTCTGTCTGTGGATGACTTGTATATATATATATATATATATATATATATATATATATATATATAGAGAGAGAGAGAGAGAGAGAGAGAGTACAGAGATTTTGGGTCTGTGTAAGATAATTACTTTTAATTCAAAGAATTGTTGAATTTGTTGAATAGTGATACAAGTTTCAAGTGTGACATGTGCATATACATACAACCCAGCAACTTTTGTTAAACATTAGAATAAGAACACCTTATATAATTATTTACTAAAGCGCTTAGTCTGGCACAGGGCCACAGGGGAACTCTCTTTTAGTAACATTTGTATGAAAATAGACGTCTTTAAAAGCTTTTGCATGCTTGTGAGAGACTGTGGCCAAAAAATAAGAGAGGGGATACAAGCAGTATATTGTTTAAATAATAATATCATCATCATGTGTAATTCTGAGATATGACTTAAAAAGTATAATTTAAAAAAAAAAAGATCACCTACAGGTGTTGAATGTCTCTTGCTATTAATTTTTTCTTCTAATCTGAGCCTATTTGTTTTCGCTGCCACATTGGCTGTTCTTGTGTCCACAGCAGAGAAAACGGTATTTATTTACCATGAAGAAAAAGTAAAAGTGTAACAGACAGAACATGTTGATATGAAATAAGAGAAAAATTAGGGAAGGAGTAAGAAGAGAAAGATGGAAAACTAAACAATATTGAAATTCCTTCCTTTTTTTTTTTCAAAGAGTTTTTCCTTTATACTTGCTCTCTTGAAATAAGTTTCTTAACCTAACCAGAACCTTGTTTTTTCGATATTGTTTTGTGTTCCTCCTGGGAGATAAAAATAAACAGTTTAATTTCTTTGCCTGCACATTAACAAGCAAACTTTTTGCGCAGAGAAATTTACGATTATTTGCAAGCATGTCTCATTTTTTGTTCAAGTTTTTGTTGAAATAAAGAAAATAGGTTAATAAAGTTGTTACACAAGCTTATGGGTCAAGTGATTTTAAAAAATATAAAACTATGTTTTTACCAAATTTTTTGACCAATATGTTCGATCTTTTAGTATTTTAGTAATTTTTAGCTGAACCGATATATTTTTAATTTTAATAAAAGCAGCAAACTCAAACAAATGTCAAATCTAAAATTTTGTCTTAAATCCAGTCTGATAAAATTTAATCATGTGATCACTGCTAGAGTGCTATTATTTTTCATTATCTATTTTTAAACAGTTTTATATTTTTATTCTTAGGAAATACTATGTGAATATTTGAGATTGATACATGATCTCTATCTCATCTCTTATTTAGTTGCAGTTTGTCTAATCAGGAAATTAGATTTTTTTAAAACTGCTACACATGCGATTTGATCACGAGTGTGTTTTTTCACCTCCATAAACAAAATGAATGCACATTTTGATTACAAGTAGTAAAATAAATTAAATGAACTAAAAATCGTGGTTTGCATTTTTAATTCATTTCAACGACAAATGTTGAAAAGTAAAAGAAATGTGCAAGGTTTTTAATAAATTTATCCACTTATGAAGAGAATTTTTTTTACCATTTGTAACCGATAAAATTTACAGATTTAATTTTAAAATATGTTCACTTAAAAAAGTTTTCATTGGAGGAAAATTAGACACTTTGTGAACTTGATAAATAATGAACAGATTTTTAATAAAGAAAGAGGAATTTTTATTTTAGTTTGTTGGAATACTTTTAAAAAATGGAAGAGATAAAAAAATAAAAATGGTAGCAAGCTTCAAAGGTTTGGTTTGTGGGGATCGAACCTCATTCACCGAGACAACTTGTCCTTCAATTACTGCGTAAAAAAAAATAATCAACAAATGAAACAAAAGAGTGAAAGATGGGTTCGTCTTCTTCTTACTCGTTATATTTTCTTTCTCGAGGCGATTTCTTCATTTGTAGTTAAAGACTAACTACCAAGAGGTAGTCTACGTGACGAGTGCATTTCAGTTTTTTTTTTACTTCAAGTGTGTCGAAGAAAGAGAAAAAAAAAGACACTTTTTAATTGAATGTATAACCAAAGTAATAAAGAAAGATTGCAAACGAGAAAAAATGTAATGAAAAGAAGGAGTAAATAAGTATTATTAGTAGGTAAGTAATGTAAAAGTTATTGAACGGAGGTGTGGTAGCCAGCAGTCAGTAAGTGCAACAAGAGGCGGAAGTGTGTGGAGCGACCACTTCCTGTTGCACAACGACCGTCCCTACCCGGATTCAGGATTCCAGGGTAGAAGCGACGTGTGTTTTATATCCGTCTAACGCTTCCAGTCGCTACCCACATCGAGGGATTTTCCGGACCGACATTAACCGATGTGTTGGTAGGGCCAAAATACGTTAAATTTAACCGCAGAACATTGTCGCTTCTTGCAAGTTTCGAACTTTGGGGTGCATTCTGGGATAGCAGTGACATCATCATCGTCATTTGCATACCAAGCTGAAACTAGAACGCCATTTTGATAAGACAACTTTTACGTTGCAGACTAATAGAAAATCGGAAATATATCTTAAATCATCCGTCCCGATAAACTTATTTTAATCTACTGTTTATCGTCTTAAATTATCACCCAGCAGAACGGGCCGGTGTAAGTTTGATTATTTTCTTATTTGTGTGTGTGTGTGTGTTTTAATTTCCTTGTCGAAGGGCGAATGCTATCTTGTTTTCTGCTCGAGTCCGTACTCTTAGATTCGTCTAGTTTTGTTCAATTTTCTGAATCGGATTTCAGAATTTCATTTATTGTATTGAGATCTGTTTAGTTATAAAATTTTTAAAGTAATATTTTCTTTCGTGTTAGTATTTGTTTTATCAGACGCGTCAATGTCTATTTGATTTTTTTTTCCTAGAGAAAGAAATTCAGGTATGCGTTTTATACTCGCCATTTCTAGCTTTTTTTTCCGTCGCACAAGAACATAACATCTACATCTTTTATTTATTCGATTATGTTATTTTAACTTATTATATTTCGCTTTCATTTCTTTCTTTTAAGTTAAATATAGTTCTAGTCCTTTATTAAATTTATTTTCTTTTTTTCTTTGTTGCTAACAAATTCCTAGAATTTTCTAAAAATCGAGGCCAGTGTTTCAGTTTGTCCTAATTTTCGTTCATGCTGAATTACATGATCATCTGGCCCTCATTTTTTTTTTTTTTAAATTTAAGTATTTTCCTTTATTCAAAAAAATAAAAAATAAAGATCTGTTGCATTTAAAGAAAAATGTATATAACAGATTCAAAATGTAACTTTGAATATTTTCTCAATTAAAAATTTGATACGATCGCATTGATTTGATATCTTAAAGGAAATTTTCTCTTTACCTATTCCCAATTGTAAGAGAAAATCTTTCAACAGTTAGCCTTTTGTCTAATAGGCATTGTGTCACATTTGCCCTTAAAACAGAGGCTAGAGAGGAAACAATCGATGCTGCTACGTTTTCTACTCGATCAACAATCTTATTTCATTTTAATAAAAAAAAGCAAAAAAACAACAAATAACGCATACAATTATCTTTTATTTTATTTGGTTGCTTTTTCTAAAGATATTGATACAAATGCTTCTCGGGACGATCGATTTATTTTAAAATTTTATTAAAATCTATACGTCAATGCTATTTTCCGTTTAATTTCTCTCAATCGCGTACGTTTGTATTCTGATGATTGTACATTAAAAGGAAACGTAACACGTTATTAGTAAGCAAGCAGTTAAAAAAAAAAAAGGAAGAGAAAATTTACTGATATCGAAGAAATTTGAAAGAACCAATGATCTAGAAAGGATTTAAAAATGAATTCTAGTCTTTGCTGTTTTTTTTTCCTTTGATATTGGCCATTTCAAAATCATCTGAATCTTGTAATTTTCGAATAATATTTGATGCAATCATGTGATTATTATTATTATTTTTTTTTTATGTATCTTTGGTGTCGTTCCACTAAATGTGGCAGTTTCTGCCCCCCCTTTTTTCCCGGGGGGTGGGGGTGGGGCGAAATGGCATCGGAGTCTCTCTCTCTCGACGACCGGTTTCCGGAAATGAAAAACCGTTCGACTCTCCCTTTCTCTCTCCCTCCTCCTTATCAAGGTGACGTCGCTCTGAAGGGAGACTTTCAGTTTTAGTTGCCACCAATTCACTTTATGGGTTTTAACGGTTACAAATTCTCTGAATTTGTGTAGGGAAATGAATACTTAAATTAAAAGTAAAAAGGTAAAATGATGGGGAATTGTTTTGTCACTTTCTCGTGCTGAATTCAAATGAAGAATGCAAAATGGCGGCCGCAGTGATAATTAAAATTGTAACATGGGTAGTCCAGTGAAGCTTGCTGCTGTCTTAAATTTTTCATTTAGAGTATACATTACGGTTGCTTTATTGTATCTTCTAATGTCAAATACTGATTCTTTATTTTGAAACATTGTAAACAGCCTTTATCTAATAAAAAAAAGTTAAAATTTCTGATTAAAATCTTGAACAATTGTCTTTTTTTTTTTTTTTTTTTTTAAATCTGATTTATTTTTCATTGTTAATGAAGGCTGCTATTAATATAGATAGAAAATTGACATTAAAAAAGTTAGATTCGGAGTGATTCGATTAGTCGTGGTAGGTGACCAAGGAATCACCAGTTGCAATTGAAGATTGGTTTTAAGTTCGTATATAGCACGAACAATAAATATTAATGACATAATGGCAATTGCATTTATGTAGTTGAAGTAATTTACAATTTTCTTTCGCAAATTTCAGTTCCTGATTAATTTCAGCGACATAGTTTTTTTGTCACATTTCATTTGCTATTAACGGACTCGGCAACCTTTATATATCTATTTGGAAGATAAATTATATTTTAATTTAAGAAACGTCTGAGAAATTTTCAGAAATATATAAATTAAGTCATACGCTATAAAGTTCAGTTAACGTGGTAATGAAAATTGGAAATTGTGTAAAACTGTTACTAATTAGGTAAAGGAAGATGACCCCTTTTTCATTTGTTCTCCTCTCAGTCCTTGTAGATTTAGGTTGACTTTACGATCTGCGGTAATGAGCAGCATCAACCACTTGTTGATGCTTTTTTAAATTGACGTTACAAAGAGTTTTTACTTCTGTAAACCGGACGTCGTTGCTCGCCCTTTCAATTACGGGGAACCCTACTTTTTCTACTTGAGTCGTCGTAGCAGCGCCGCCGCCTGATAAAGGGAGATAACTCTCCCTAATAACTCGAAAGTACTGACAAAATTGCAAATAGTAACAAAAAGCTTCATAAATTTAATTTTGTAATTATATCATGAATCATTCATCATAAAATTTTTTTTTTTTTTTTTCCCAAAAATCTTTATCTTTCACGTCAGATATTCCCTTTTAAAGTGTATTAGGGTTGCGATTAAGAAAAAGACATCTAATTATATTTTGCTGCGATTGGCAGCCTAGAAAATTGTCTTCTGCCGTTTAGGAATTATATTTTACTACCGAATCAAGTTTGAATAAAAAATAAAATTACACTTTTTTTTTTTTTTGTTTTGTTTGTTTACATAGATTTGAAATTTCCTGTCACACAAAATTCAGTCGTCCTTTGTATTGTACTTTTATCGTTTGATATCTTTATTGTTAGTTACTACTGAAATAAAAGCAAAACTTTTAAAAAATTTGCAAAAAATCAATGA
Source organism: Acanthosepion pharaonis (assembly GCA_903632075.3). Lineage (NCBI taxonomy): Eukaryota > Metazoa > Mollusca > Cephalopoda > Sepiida > Sepiidae > Acanthosepion > Acanthosepion pharaonis. Next base: position 4,766,223 of record CAHIKZ030001046.1, read on the forward strand.
ATTATCTAATTTAAACGAAATTTTCAGTACTTGTTCATTAATGAATGGATTATCTACTGACTAGTTTTTTGTTTTGTTTTTTTCTTTTTTTTTAATATCATAAATCGGGAAATATTGATTTTTGGGTTAGTTTCACTCTACTTTTTTTTTTTTTTTTTCATTTTTAGTGTGTACTTTTCATTTTTTTTTTTTTTTTGTATTTGCGAAATTTTTAAAGCTGTCCTAGATGTTATTTCAGTAAAAAAAAAACTTGTACAATATCTAGCCGAGCGTTACTCTATTAAAAGTTCGTTCCTGACCTTAAAATTATTCAATAAGACTCGAGTTAAAAACATTTTAGTTTGTGCTTACATAATTTAATAATACACATATTCTCTTTCAGATTGGACAGGAAAACAATCTATGCTAAATATTTTAAAAAAAGTTACTTGTAGATTTTCATTACGATTTTGAAATTCATCATGTTTGTAACCAGGATAGTTTGAAGTATCGAAAGTGTAAAAATTTAATGCCAGTTTCGAATGTAAATCTTTTTTTATTTTATTTTTTTCAATTTTGCAACGTAAGTTTTTTTGTACGAAAATTTAAAAAGAAAATTCTGAATCACCTCCTTGACTGGTTTCTCTTCTCTATCAGAAGAATGTGATATATGATAATTGAATAATTCTTAAATTCAAAATAAAAGAACTCATTGGGTACAATAAGATGTTTTGACCCCAAACTGGTAAAAATAATCAAGAAGTAAAAGTAATGAATTAAACTCAATTTTCACTTCAATAGTTTCATTTCTTTTTTATACTTCTATTGTAGTATCAAAAATAAAATTATTCATTCTACTAAATTTTTTAAAAACATATAGAATAAAAATTAAATTAAACTATCGTTTATATAAGGTTAAGGAATTAAGCTGCTTAATTTAAGCATAAATACCAATTTCTCTATTGCACTGATGTACCATATTTTTTATTTGTGTATTTTTAAGTCTGAGATTACAATAGAAAATTACTGCTGTTGGCTTATGAGCTTGAGAGCTTACAGGCTATTGTACACAAACATTGTTTTAATTAAAAATAACTTTTACAAAATGCAGTTAATTAATCTGTAAATTTATTAATTTACTTTGAAATACATCTGTCAAATATTAAATTTTTCAAGAAATTTAAAAAGAAAATTTTTTGTCATCTGTGAAAGTTCAGTAAGTTGATGAGTGACAAGTGAACATGCCAGTATTTTATTTGTCTAAAGCTTTATTTACATGTGAAAATTAATTTTTGTTTTCATGTGGATTAGTTTTAGGTTATTATTTTCCAAATAAAACCAAAGTTTAATTTTGAGGTTTTTTTTAGGAAGTCCATGATGGCACCTACTTTATTGGGGGATTTTCATTGAATGTCTCCCTTTTAATGTTCATAAAATTATTTATTCTGTATTATACTAACAATTGTTGGTACAGGTATGAATTGTTATACCATAGGCTGTTGTACCTTAAGATATTTGTCACACTCTGTGACCACATTCAAAAAAATCAAACCAGACTCTTTATTCAATCCGGGGGTGGATACAGTTTTCTCATTGTTCTGTCCATGCTTGGGAGATATTTCGTCAATTAACATTCTCCAAATTTATTTGCCTTTGTATCACTTGTTTGTTTCACTGAACCAGAGAAAATGACTTTTTCCATGTTATCCAACCTAGGAATTGAACTGTTAGGCAGGGAATCTGTTGTCTGTGCATTCATTGAAAAAGCTAATTATTGATATAGTTTGCAAACATTTCTCATATTTAAGCTAATTTAATTTTCATCAACTTCTTTATGAAACTGCAATTTTTTTTTTTTTTTTTATATATAATATTTATAATATTGATTTTCTGTATTTATGATTTAATACATTTTCCTTAGATTAGCTTTTGGAATACACTTCTCAAAAAATATCTTGTGTTTGAAAGATTTTCTATACAAGAAAACTGATTTTATCTTTTATCAATCATTAAATTTACTATTTTGTTGAATCTTGTTTTTCTGACTGCTACTTTTTAAGAATTTAATTAAAAGAAATCAGGCAAAAGTAGTAAAATTTCTGATACAGATGTTTTAAATTTACTTTTGAACCAGTTTAACATAAAATTATGGATTTTTTTTTTCTTTTGTTTAGGAGGCTTGTTACCCATTATCAGTTTTAATACAGAAAAATTTACTCACCAACATTTTAATATTTGAAAAGTTATGATTTCAGAAAGTTATTCTATTTAAATTTTATAGTTTTCTTTTTTACTCTAGTTTAGTTTACTTTGTCAAATTTCATTATTTCATTGATGCCAATTATGTTGCTAAAAAATTCTACAAAGAATATAACTGACTTGAATTCTCTTATAACACTTGAAATGTTTCTGAATGAATTTGTTTAAAGAAATTTTTTAAAGAATGCTAATCCATTGTATCACAAGACTAAATTTTTAAAGATTAAAATGTTCAAATTAATAAATTGTTTATATTTTGCACTTGTTTCTGGTGAATTGGATATTTTTTTTCTGAAATTATGGCGCATTAAAATCTTGCTTAATGACATTTGAGCAACATGTTTGCTCTTCACTTTAAGATGTATAATTAAAAGGAAGCACATTAATTACCAGTCTTTATTAGAGATGTATACTGTTATGCAGCTAAACTAAGGAAAAAGAATTATTTTTGTAGTTTTATTATTTTGAAAATTAATTAGCTTTTTAACTGTTTTAAAAGGAAAAATCTTGAAACTTTTGTTTTAATTCCAAATTTAATATTTCCATTAAGCAAATAATTTGCTGTTTAAATTGGCTTTTTTTTTTTTTTTTTTTTAATTTTATAAAATCAGTCAACAAATCTGTCAACACCATCTTTTCAAAAATAAAATATACTGTTCTGTAGTTTCATTTGAGGGAGACTAACTGATTTAGTTTAATTTGAATTGAAATGGATATTACTTTTAGTTTGATATCACAAAAGTCTTAGCACTGAGGTGGGTGTTTTTTATGAGGTGCTGACAATTTATCAATGTTTGTCATTTTTAAGTAAAGGGCACATAACTGTAAAAATTCCTTGAATACGACATGAGCACCTTTTTTATATAATTTTTTTTTTTCAATTACCCAGTAGCCTTAAAAAAAAATTAGGAAAAATATTCTAAGTCATCTTTTTTTTTTTTTTATAGGTACTTATGAAGGGAAATGTTAAAAAATTAACATTTTAAATTTTCTATGGTTACCATTTATTTTCTGATGGCGTTTGTCTATTTACAAAAGTTAGCATATTTATACACTCACAAAAATAGATTAAAAATTCTTTTTAAATTACTGGGGTTGCTGAATTATAAGCTTTCCATTTATGATTAGTAAATATAGTTTTTACTTAGCACTATTGCTTAACTGCTAAAAATTAATACAGATTTTAAAAAAATTTAAAACTTTGTAAATTATTCAAATTAAAATTTAAAAAATGTAAACAATTCTTGTTAAAATTCATTATTCATTGAAAGTTTTTTTTTTTTTTTTTTTTTTTTTTTTTTTTTTGTCCATAATATATCTTGCTCATAGAAACAAATGACTAGAGATCCTGTTTGACAAAATAAACTTTATTTAAATTCTCCGAGGACTTATGCTTATAACTAATATAAATATACAAAAATGATCTTCTCAGTTTCATGTTAGTGCTGAGGGTGTAACATCTAAAATAATTCATTTGTAATAAATCCTGAAACTTCAATTAAAATCTTACAAGAATTGCAAGAATATCCAAATCAATGTATTTTCCACCAAAAAGCTGAAATTTCTTATTTAGTACACCCAAATGTTTCAAAAAGGATTAAAAATATAATTTAAGAGGCAAAAAATTCTTACACACACACACATTGAATTTTAATTTGATTTAATGAGATCTTTTAGCTTTTTTACTGAAATTTAAAAAAATACCTAAACATTTTATCATGAAACCAAAACTTTAATTTGTTTACAGAGAAATAAAATACTAACATATACTTTTCTTGTGTGTGTGATATATAATCCTTAAATTTGTAAAGAAAGTGATGTATTTTTTTATTGGTTAACTCTTATTTTTAGTGGATACTTGAATGTTCAAGAAATCAGAGTGCATATTTTTCTTTAAGATTTCTTTAGTATTCAGGCTCGTAGATGAAAATAAATCTACTGTTTAATCAATAAATGGAGTGTCTACTCAAATATGAGTATCTACTAAATAATAATGTTTAAAATATATGAACTAACAATTGAGTTTTGTATTAGTGGGACAAAATGATAGTTAAAGTTGTTTCATTTAACCCTTTTATTATATTATATAATGCCTTAGTGACTAGTGCATAATTATTTACTAGTCAATTTTCTTGGCAAGTTTTAATTTTTGAAAAATTTTTTCTTGGGGATTTTGACCAAATTGTGATTTGCAATGATCTTTCTTCCTGTCATGCTTTTGTTGACATTTCTCCATTTTCCTTTAACATTAGACAAAGAAAATCTGTTCTTTTTGCATGAACAAATTTGCAAATTGTTTTAGTGCTTTAGTCTCAATTGGCAAATTGATGAGGTTTTCTAAGTCCCTTTTTAGCCACCTTTCTGATTAATGAATGAGGCTCAAGCAATTGGCATCTGATCAAATGTTTCAAACAGCTCATGGCTTATCATTTGGCTCTTGATAGCTATCAGAACAATTAAAATGATCTCTTTCAAACCATCCTATCATATACTCCAAAAATTTGCATTCCTGTTCTTTTAATATTCATGCCCCATATAATATTGGATATTATACTGATTATCTGGCCGTTACTTTGGAAGAGATATTTGAATTTATCATTACTTTCTGAGTGATCTCATAATTGGTAGTGGCTAGTTTCACATATCTACAAATTAATGGTACTTGTGTAGTGAAAACAGTTGATAACTAATTCATAGTGTTTTATAAGGAAAAAAAATTGTATATTTCAATGGGTTAATGTAAGCCTGCTTTAATGACTTGCTTAACTATATATTTCAAAGAAATACAGCATCTAGTTTCTTCTGTTAACTATCTATCAGTCATTTTCAAGACTTTTTTACAATAATATATTTTTGTTAAACCTTTTTTATACTACATTGTTTTATAAAGTAATTGGTCCAAATCTGGCTCTAAAGAGAAACCTCAAATTTGAAGTGTATTTATCTTTTAAGAGGGGGAAATGTAATATAATTCTGACCTCTCTGTTAAAATATACAGTAAAATGCAAAAACCACATAAACTATTGCAAATTTCTAATAATTGCCAGCATGTAATTGAATACTTTACATATTTTCCACAGAGGAAATGAATGAATTATATTTTGTACAATGTGTTGTGAATGAAGTATATAAAATAATCTAAGAAAATCTATAATATGCAAAAAAAACATGTTTATTTAAATTTTCTTGTTCAGACATTTTTATAAATTTATGAATAAAATTGTTTTCATCATTATTTATAAAATGGTAAATAATAAATATTGCATTGTAGTTGGTTCACATATTTTTAAAATCTTGTAAATAAACAGTCTAATAACTAAATAGTGTGTAGTACTTTTATGAAAATTATAAACGTAGCTTTTTAAAGCTTGCTAAGGAAGTATACAGTGTCAAGAGAAAAACTGTCCTTTTGACATGTTTTTTTGCAGGTATGTAGGTTAAACTTTGCCAAGTAGTCCATCAGCAACTGCATGTATTTGGTTCCCTTCAAGCTTTCATCAATTTTAACCAATTTTCTTGAAACATCTCTTTCTATGTATCGCCAAGGCAAAACTGTTTTCATCGTGTAATATGGGTCATTTTACTTTCCTGTAAGTCTTCATAGTTTGATTGCTGAATGTGGTCTTATTCCAAAGATTAGCATCTCATATTTTTCTGACCAACTTAATCTTTTCAAATGATTTTTGTTTAATGCTGCCTTCTTAGATGACATACATCACTTCTGTCTGTTTTCAAAGGATGTGCTTTGTGGCATCTGACACCAAATTGCACTCATCCATTGCCTTGCCTTGCAGTTTTGATTGTTGAGCTTTTTCTGTGCTAAGCATATTCTATACCTTCCTCTGCTGCAATTTTTGAGTATAATAACAGCTTGATAGATCTAAAACTCTTCCAGTGACTTGAGAATTTCTGAGTAATTTTCATTATATATAGGAAACCATTGATACCATTGTAAAAATTTTAATTTTCTCTTCCATATCACTGAAAATAGAGAGCCCAATATATGAAGTAGCTGGAAGGTTTTGCCTCGGCATTTTTGAAGTTTCTCATATCTCTAAATTCAGAGCCCATGCAATAAAATGTGAAAATGATTCCAATATGGTTAAAGTAGAATATCCATTTATAATCTGGCAATTATTAGAAATTTACAATTATTTGAAGGGTTTGGAGATTTGTATGTTATTGTAGTTTTATATCAAGGAGATTTTTCATTATCAGCTGAAATGTGGCAACTTTAGGTCTTTGCATGTCTATTGTCTGTCCTTATAAAATAAAAATATTTTCCTTCTCTCTTTATCATAATGAAGTTAAATTCTTTTTGCTTTTTCTTGAATTAGTTTATGTAAGGAAAAGGACTTCAATTCTAAACTAATCATTTTATGCATGCATTTGATAGTAAAAAAAAAAGATCCTAATTGCAAAAAAAAAATTGTGCTTATATTTATTTTGAGAAAAAGGGGGGAAATTGTTTTTGTTTCATCAGTGCATTGGTATTTCACAATATTTATCTGTTTGGCAATGCACTGAAACATTTCCATATATGGCAACACTTTTTTTTTTTTTTTTTTTTTTTTTAATATATATTATTCACCAGTGGACATTCATGAACTTGAAAAAGAGAAACCTCAAATTTCCTAAGGTGTGAAATTAACTGTAATTTAACTGTTCTGAGATTAAATGTTTTGTTGCAAAAAGGCTTAAGTATTGAATGCTTAGTTGGTTGTTTGAAAAGTTCTTTTTTTTCCCCTGCCATTTCAGATTATTACGGACCGTTCATAGGGTATATAAGCAGAAAGGTTTCAATGAATGCCTTGGCAAGATGTCCTCACTCTCGGGGCTAGGTAACAAAGGGGAGAAAGGAAAGGGAAAATTTACATCAATTAATATAAACAGTATATACAAAGGAAAGAGCGTAGAGACACAGAAGTCAACTGGTAAGTGTTTTCTTTTATTTTTGATGCTGTATGCCTTTTCATCACTTCTATATGTTAAAAATAAAAATTCCTTTTTGGAAACTTAATTGTAAAGTGCTTTCTAAGTTAGAAAAATTCTTTAATAATTTCAAATTGAACCATGAAAATACTTATATTATTTGTATTTTATCTTCATGAAGTAGATTACTAAAGTTTTTTTTTCTTTTCTTTTTAAGTAACTCGCCAACATGGGTTGCAAAGTTTGGGTAAAGTGGGCAGTGTGCGCCGAATGCCACCACCTGCTAATCTTCCAAGTTTGAAGAGTGAAAATAGCGGTAACGATCCTAGCATCAATTTAGTACCCACAGGAGGCTCAGGATGGGGAACCAAGGAGAAGGACACCAGTGGAACTCAGCAGCAGTTGTCGCAGCAGCAGCCGGCTACTACAGCACCTTCGGGGCAAGTCATCAACAAGGTAATATTGATTAGCATTTACAATTTGATAACTGCACTGCCCAAAAATATTAGGGTCTTTGGACTTATTCATTTCTTCTGTATTATAATTTACAGAGAACCTGTTTCAAATAATATTGTCTATTTAAAATTCTATAGGTCTGCCTATTGCCTGGTCCATACTCCTTCCCCTTCTATTAAACAGGAGTAGAGGATTTTCCCTCATTTCCTTCTTCTGAGACATTAATACAGGTAGTTGTGAATTTTTGGTGATATGACTGGATGGTGGCTACAACTTGTCATGCTGAGGCTACCAGGTTGGCAGTTTCCTGATTGCTGCATCCTGACTAGTAATTAGGAGTCCGAACACTTAATGTCGGGGTTCTTGTATTGACATATTGCACATGGGAAGGTATCTCTGCAAGCACTTTCAGTGGGCATCCCTGAAGCTACACTATGTTGCAATCTGTGCCAATTCCAGAATCGGTAGCTATTATTATTCTTGGCCTTTCCATCTTTAAAAACAACCATAACTAAAAACAATAAATAAGATACAAGTAAACCAGTTTGCCAAAAAACATCTAAACTCCTCAACCTTTCTTCAACATTTGTGGTATTTGTACCAATTCTGCAATGTAGAATCATTCCTTTTGATTCACTCTCCAAACATCCTAACTCTCTGAAACTAATCTGACTTTGTGAATCTCTTCTGCAGAATTCTGTTCCTGGCTATATTCCTCTCTTCTGGAAAGACTAATGTCCATATGCATGGCTTTGGTGTATATGCTCAGCAACATCTCCCACTAGCAATGGAACTCTATAGAATCTCCAAACTGCTCTTATATGTGACTCAGTCTTTTCTTTTATTAAACTCTGTCAGCTATCTCTTCTTCCTCTGATGTTCCTCTTCCTCTCATGACTATTGTGCGTTTGATAGGATTTCTGACAGTGTAAATGAGGCCCTCTCTCTACACTCTACACCCATCTACAAATATCTTTGTATTTGGCAATTTCAATGTCCACCACATCAAATGACTTGCTCATTCTGATGTCACTGACATGCAGACCTTGAACTTCTCTCTTATACAATCTCTCACACAAATAGACTTCCTCACATATTTCTCTAGTAATTCTGATGGACATACCTCTCTACTTGATCTCTTCCTTACATCCACTCTCGACTCCTGTCATGTGCTGCAGCTCTGTCCTTTTGATAGCTCTTATCATGTGATGGTGTTCAGAGATCTTTTTTACCACCAGTCAAGAACCTTCCATTAACAGAATTTCTTTCTGTTATCAATGTGCTGATTGGGACTTGTTTTGTGACTTCCTTCATCATCATCATCATCATCATCATCATCATCATCTCTCTCTCTCTCTCTCTGGAAGGATATTTTTAATCATTCTATACAGAAATGTGCCACTGAGATCTCTTCCTGGGTGAAAGCTGGTATTGAAGCTTTCATTCCAGCTCGGAAATACCAAATAAAATGATCATCTCCCTGGTCCTCATCTGCCTGCTCAGTTACTATAGCTCACAGGAATCAATTCTTCTGGCTTTACCAGTGTGTCAGGTCTGATTGTAATGGACATCTCATAGTCACTGCTTGTAATGAGTGCTATCATGTCCTCACAGAAGCAGTGTTGATAGAATGAGACACTGTATAGTATTGATGTACTGCAGATAAGGCAGTGCTTTGCCCGGAAGTTCTTTTCCAACTCCACTCTCGACTCATGTGGAGTACCTCTGCCAGAGATTTCCCCTCCTAGAACAGGAGCTTTACTGAGTGACATATGCAAAACTCTGCCACTGATTTCTGGCATCATCTCCTGTTCTCTCCAAACTTTACAACAAATGCCTCACTGCTTCTTGCTTGTTGGAAGTCATCCTCTGTATTTTCTGTTTTTTAAGAACTCTAGGGAACCCTCTGATCCCTCAGATTATCACCTTAACTCTTTCCAGCAAAGTATTTGAGATCCTAATCAATGCTGAATTGGTTAAGCATCTTGCTTTCCACAGCATCCTTTCAGACAAACAATATGGCTTCCAATCCACCGGGTCTACTGTTGACATGTTAATAGCCATCTTTGAAGTTATCTATCAAATTTTATAGATATCTTGAGGTAATCAACGGTTTGCAATGCAGGCCTTCTACACAAGCTTGAGGACTATGGTGTCATGGGATATGTATTTGGCTTAATCCAATAGTTTCCAACCAATCGAGTAATGAAGGGTGTCTGTCTGTCTGTGTCTCTTTCATTTTATTTTATTTTATTTTCCTCAGCAATCGAACACATCTGGGGCAACCACAAACAGTACTGGGGGCAAATCATGGAGCAGTGTCACTGTTGGGGAAACTTCGCAAAGTAAGTTCTGTTTTGTTTTGCTTTTTTAAATCTTGATGCATTTTAATTTAAAAAGAAAAAAGCATTTAACTTATCAATTTTGGAAGTGTAAAATGAAAAACGTTAAAATACAGTCTATGAGTGATAAATTTGTTTATAGGTGGAATTTTGAGCCATCAATCTCCATTATTTCACGAAGAATTCCCAAGGCTTGCGCCTGGTGGGGAAGAAGAAAAAAAAGAGGTGAAAGAAGAGGCTGGAAAGGATATCCAATATGGTCCCGGGCCAAGTTTGCGACCTCAAAGTATGAATTTTTTAATTTTTTTTTTTTATTTTTAGTATATACACAGTTTCAAACCTAATTTCCATGAGGGTATCAATATTTTGACTTATTAAATAGAATTTACATTGAATTTTAGGTTTTTTTTTTTTTTTTTTTTTTTTTTTTCTTATTCTTCCTATTTTGAAAAATAAAATATTCTTGAATATGCAGTCTCAGATCTGATTTCCCTGAGGGCATTAGCATTATTTTGACTTATTAAATAGAATTTATATTTGCTAATATATATTTCATTTTGCTTTTAGTAATTAAGATTAACATTTGGTGAAAAGGTACAATTGATCAACATAAATCTATTTTTACCTATTTAATTGATAAACTTGAAATCTATTGAAATGTCACTTGTGAATTTTGAAATTAATTTATAATTTTTCATTCACATATTAAAAATTTTTAAATCAATTTTTACTTTGATATTTTGGCATTCCTTTCAAAATGTAAATTTAATTTTTTACTTTATGTAATAACTAGCATTTTGTGGATGCTTAATTTGAAATTAATGCATTATTTTCCTTCAGATGTTGCGAGCTGGCGCGAAGGAGGCGCTCGTGGTGCTATACAGCCACAGCCAACGCCAGAAAATCAATCTTCTTCTTCACAAGCTCCCAATGTGACTTCTCAAATAAATGGCCCCCAGATGTCAGGTGGGGCCGAGACTCCTCCGCAGCAGGTACCACCACGGCCAGGCTCTTCAAATCAAGGACCCGGCCCTGGTGCTGTACCTCAGCTCGGACCTCACATGGGCTTAACTAATCCGCCTACTCAATATCGCAATATGTTGCCACATTATGTAAGTGTGCTATTTTTTTTTTTTTTTTTTTTTCTGCCCTCACTTTGCTCCAACTGAATGTGAATTCTTTAACAAAAAATTGCTAAAATGTACATTAGCTATTTTTAATTTTTCCTTATTTTTAGGTTACTATGCAATTCATAAATTATTATAAATTGTACCCAAGCATTATCTATGTATATCATCACTTACTTTTTATTTTATTTTTTTATTTTTATTTTTTTCCTTATATGGTATTTACCTTTTCTGAAAATTTTCATGGCTACATAATTCTGTTTCTTTTAATTGCTCATAGTTTTATCTTTTTGTTTTGGAAATTTATTCATGAAAACAAACATTTTGAAAATGTTTCAGTTGTATCGTGGTGGTTTTCCACAAGGCCCACTTGGACCAGGAAGTTATCCTACTAATTATCATATAACTAGGCCACCAGCACCTTACTATGATGGAAGGTATGGAAGGACTTGGAAATTTTGTTTAAATTTTGATCTTGTTATTTTAGAGGGTTTTACCAAAGAAGATTTTAAATTTGGCTGAATTGCTTTCACACTATCTAGTAACGAATATATATATATATATATATATATATATATATATATATATATATATATATAAAACAAACACATTTTTATTTTAACTGCTTGGATAATGTCATTCATCCTCAAACTTAATATTATCTCTGAATTTAATCCTTAAAGAAAACCCAAGCTATTTCTTCGGGCAATATTTCTATTTCTTAACTATTTAAAACATTAAATTTTTATTTTGTTAAGTTATTTCTGTTATACATGGATTTTAATATTTAATGACTGAATAAATTTTTAGATTCCCCAGAGTTCCGCCTCCAAATATTCAACAGCCACAACCCCAGAGACAAGCTAATGAGAATGATGACAATTATAAGAGACCTGCCATTATTAAAGATAGGGACCTTAAAGAATTTGATGAAATATTACGTAATGACCCTACTGATGGTGGATGGGCTGGAGCCCAAGGAGAAATAGACTACAGGTAATGTTTGTTTTTAAATGACCATATAAAATTGAATAGATTTTAGATTTGATAAAACATTTACTACTGGTTAACTTAGGTACCTCCATGAGATCGCTGAAAAAGATGCCAAATGTGACGAAAACAAAATTTTATCGTCTAAATGTTATTAAGAGGAAAGATCAAAGTAATTTCGTTTTTTTTTTTTTTTTTTTTTTTTTTTATTACGTTTTTGAATTGTTCCTGCATGTTCATAATTTTTTTTCAAGTCAGCAAAATTGTTGGATCATGGCAACCTTTTTTTTTTTTTCCATTTTATAAAAAAATTAAAATCTCGGTTTGAAATTCTTTTAAAAATCAATTATCATTTTTTCAAAACTTATTTTAAGAAAATCAGAAATTATGATTATTTAAAATATTTTGAACCATGCTTAACTTAGCTTCTGCACCGAAAAGATGTAATTTGAAAATAAAACAAAGCTGGTCATAAACTTTTGCATCACTTGACAGGTGATGAATGACATATTGACAAATTACGTGAGGATAATTCCTTCTACGGAAGAAGAGAAGTGAAGTTATTTACATTTAAGTTAACATTATTTACCTTGTTAATTTTAAGGAAAACTTTCAGCACTCTAAATTTTTTTTTTTTTTTTTTTTTTTTAACTTAGCTTTCACCATTACATTTATGATGCTTTATGGAAAATATATAAAGAAATTAAAATAAGACTGTTAAGAGTAAGATTAAATAGGTACCTTTTCTTATGAAATTTTATCAGAAGTGTACATAAAATGCTATAATTTTATGTACATTTACTACATGTTATTTGTATTTCCATTAATTTTATTATTAATTTTGATATTTCATTTATGGAAAAATGTCACAACTGAGATTAATATAAAAATAAGATCATATAAATTTCATAAGATGATACTGATACTTGTAGATACCTTTCTCAGTTGAAATTGAAAAATCAAATTAACTTCTCCAAAAGTAAAGGCTTTAACAGCAGAGAACAATGCTTAACTCAAATCATGCAACTTAATTGTATTCTGGTTGGTTTTGCGTACTTTATAATTACAGCCTGATTATAAACACAAAATTACATTTCTTAATTACTGCGGGTCTTCTGATTAGTCAAAACGATACAATTTACAACGAGCTAAAAAAAAAAAAAATCTCTCATAAGCACACTTATGAATGCGGGGTGCGGCTTTTAACTAATTTTATAATATTTTAACAACTTAAATGTAAAAATCTATTATAATTCAAAAAACATTGTATTAAAAATTCATTTTTCATCGAAAAAAAATTTTTTTGCTTTCAGAAAACATTGTCCATTTTCATAAAACAACTAAAAGCAAATAAAAGCATTTGAAATTAAATATCTTTGTTTTGAGTTTTGTATGTTACAATTCAGAGCTGATTTTCAGGTAGTGGGGTCCAATTAAAAAAAAAAAAAACATTTACATTCCTCAAAGCCTTGTGCTTTTAACTATTGTAATCACTAAAGTGGACTCGATCAAATTTCTAGAATTTTCATAAAATTAGTTATGGGGGTGGTAATAAATATAAAAAAAAAATATTTCTGCCATGACTTTAATAAAACAAAACATAATTTCAATCATCTGTGAATAGTTTCTGAAGGTTTCATTAACACAGGCAATTATTTTTATTTTTTGCAAGATTTACCAAATTAATGTGTCATACAAAAAACGTGCTAAAAATTGTATATGTTATTTTACTAGTTCCAGTGATACAAAGAGAAACAAGTTTTTTTTTTTTTTAATCAAAATTTAGAATGTTCTAAAAAGAAGGAAAAATTTTAAATAATTAAAATAAACTTTGGTCTTTCCTATTCATAATTACAAACATGTAGATGATAAAATTTTTTTTTTTTTTTTTTTTAATAGCAATCTCGTGGGGGTACCTAGGTTAACTGGAACAAGTAAAAAAAAAAAAATGAATTTTTTTATTTATTTACTTTTTTTTTCTTGTGTGACATGTCTAATTTTTAAAAATGCATAACTTTCATTGGTTTGTAACATAGTGAAATTTTTTTTTGTAGTGAAAAACTAGTCTTCAGTGATGATGAAGATGGAGAAAAAGGCCATGGTGAAAGGTTTGTGTGTATATAATATATATCTATATATTGAGTAGATTCTTAATAGCTTTTCTTATTATAAAGACTATCATTGTTATTTATGTCATGAGATTTGCAAATGGCAACTATTTTAAATGCTTTCAGTGTATTTTGTTTCGATTTAACATTTTAATTTTGACTTAATCAGTAAATCTAAAAGTAACATTTTTATTTAATATTGCGTCTTATCATTTCATGCCATTTTTTTAAAGATTTATTCTAATTTTATTAATGCAGGAGTGAAGAGAAGATGGAAAAGCGCAGAGCTGCTAGAGAATCTCGTGAAAAACGTGATGGTCTACTGAGGGATCCCAGAGAACATCGTGAAAGCAGAGATATGCGTGGAGAATCGAGAGAGATTCGTCTTGAATCTCGTGACCTGCGTGGAGAATCAAGAGATATACGTGACATGCGTGACACCCGTGACATACGCGGTGAATCTAGAGACATTCGTTTGGAATCCCGTGACATGCGTGGGGAGTCTAGAGACATTCGTCTGGATTCTCGGGATATCCGAGAGACCAGAGATATGCGGGGAGAATCCCGGGACATTCGTTTAGAAAGTAGAGACATACGTCATGAACCAAGGGAAATGCGTGGAGTGTCTAGAGATATTCGTCTAGAATCTAGAGACTCTCGTCTTGAATCTTCCCGCGATATCCGTCATGAGCAAAGAGAGTCTCGACTTGATTCTTCTAGAGATATTCGCCTTGAACAGAGAGATAATAGACTCGAGTCCTCCAGAGATATCCGTCACGAGCCAAGAGAATCTAGGCTTGAATCTTCCAGGGATATTCGTCTTGAACAAAGAGATAACCGTCTTGAGTCTTCAAGAGATCTTCGTCATGAGCCGAGAGAATCTCGGCTTGATTCTTCAAGGGATATTCGCTTGGAGCAAAGGGATAACAGAATTGAATCCTCCAGAGATATACGTCTGGAGCAGAGAGATAATCGTCATGATACAAATAGAGACATTCGTTTGGAACAAAGAGATAATCGTCATGAAGCATCCAGAGATCCACGCCTGGACCAAAGAGACCTTCGTCTTGAAAATATTCGTCTTGAACCCTCTCGTCTTGTATCCAGAGATATTCGTCTTGAACAAAGGGATAATCGTCTTGAGTCCTCAAGAGATAATCGTCTTGAAACTCGAGAAAATCGGGATGTGCGTGGTGATTCTCGGGACATTCGGGATCAGAGAGATGTGCGTGGTGATTCTCGGGACATTCGGGAGCCACGTGATGTGCGTGGTGATTCTCGGGACATTAGAGATCAGAGAGATGTGCGTGGGGACTCTCGGGACATTCGGGAGCCACGTGATGCGCGTGGGGACTCTCGGGACATTCGGGAGCCACGTGATGCGCGTGGGGACTCTCGGGACATTCGGGAGCCACGTGATGCGCGTGGGGACTCTCGGGACATTCGGGAGCCACGTGATGCGCGTGGGGACTCTCGGGACATTCGGGGAGCCACGTGATACGCGTGGGGACTCTCGGGACATTCGGGAGCCACGTGATACACGTGGGGACTCTCGGGACATTCGGGAGCCACGTGATGCACGTGGAGACTCTCGGGACATTCGAGAGCCACGTGATGCGCGTGGGGACTCTCGGGACATTCGGGATCAGAGAGAGGTGCGTGGAGATTCTCGGGAACCACGGGATGTGCGTGGTGATTCTCGGGATATTCGAGATGTGCGTGGAGATTCTAGAGATATTCGGGACTCCCGTGATGTGCGTAGTGATTCACGAGACATCAGAGACTCCCGTGATGTGCGTGGGGAGTCCCGTGATGTGCGTGGGGAGTCCCGTGATGTGCGTGGGGAGTCCCGTGATGTGCGTGGGGAGTCCCGTGATGTGCGTGGAGAGTCCCGCGATGTGCGTGTGGAATCCAGAGATGTGCGTGGAGAATCCCGAGATATTAGAGAGCAGAGAGAAGTACGCGGAGAATCCCAGGATATTAGAGAGTCAAGAGATGTACGCAGTGACTCTCAGGATATCCGGGATGTCCGTGGAGAGTCTAGGGACGTACGAGAACCTAGGGATGTATGTGCTGAAACTCGTGACATACGTGAAACAAGGGATATGCGTGGAGAAAACAGAGAACCTAGAGATCTTCGAGAAACCAGGGATTCCAGAGACTTACGAGGTGGTGAAGGACGTGAACCAAGAGACCATAGAGAAGTACACGAAGAAGTTAAAACTACCTCTGATGAAAATGAGAGGGAAAATCAAGAAAAACTGAAGGTAATAGCAAATTCTTTTTCAGTTTTGGCTCAAATGTTTATTAATACTCCCTTTTATTTACCCCCTCTTGCTCTCTACTTCCCAGGATGACCATGGGCGCCAATCACACAGGGAAAGTTGGAGTCAAGGATTCCCCCCTCAACACTATCGATCAAACCAGCCAAGACCCCCTATGGCTATGGATTCAGTAAGTACATGTAAAATTGAATTATTTAGGCTAAATATTTTTAGTACAAGATTGTGCTGAAAAGTTTTCTGTGAAATCTGACCAAATGTTCCCTCCTCCCTTAATGGCTTATTCAAACAAGAACTTCATATAATAATGATATTATTTCTCCTCCTCCACTGCCCATTAATGAAGCTGTACTGATTAATTAAAGCATTAATATCAATGTGATATGTTTGTGTTGGTTTCATTTAGTGAATTCCAATTAGCATAGCTATCTTGTTTTGCTAATTGTTTACTTGTATACAAGCAAACCAAAATTTAAACTTTATCATTTGAGAATAAAACCAAATTGTAAAAGAATTTGGCTGAATGAGTGTACAGGTGAATTTTCTCAATGTATATATTATGCAAAAAGATGCCAAAATTCAAGCAAAAATGTTCATGTAACTCCTCCACCTTGTATCTACATGGAAAGATAAAAACGATACATTTCTACATAGCTTCTATTGTACAAAGCAAAACTAAAGGGATTGTACTCTTTTGAAGTTTATCTAAATCTTTTATGCATACTTTTCTTAATACAGATGTGAGTGGATGCAGTCTGTTTCACGCTTGAATGCAGTGCAATCTTTGGGCCATTTTAATTTATTTATATATACCAGGTGTAAAAGCAAAATTGTCCAATTGCTTTGAACTGATGTATCTTAGAAATGATTGAAGATATCTTACTGGAATTCTCAGAAGTTCTTATAACACTATTGGACTCTACTTTGAACAACAAGAATGTATAATCACTCTCAAAGCTTAACAGAAGAATCATGATGAAATGTTCATTAATTGATCATAGCTAAGGATCAGATCATAAAGGATTGAAATTAAGTTAAAATGGAAGCTTAAATACTGGTATTTATTTCTAATTCATAAGAACAATTCTGGCACAAGTTTAAAATAATGTTAGGCATCAAGAGTTTTTGGCACTGACATCTTCAACCCTTTTTTCTGAATGAAATTTTCATCAATTTTCTCCACCCAATTCTTATTGATGCATTTTTTTTTTTTTTTTTTTTTGGTGGTGGGGATTGCAGGTGGGGGGCATATCACAAGCTTTCCTGGCCATTTTATTCCAGATGCTGAAGTCGGAGGGGTTCAAATCGGGTGCTGAAGGAGGCAAAGTTTCCTTATCCCAAAACCTGTTTGAACTCATCCTGGAGAAATATTTGAGCCACTGCACTCATGTGACAAGGAGTGCCATCCTGCTGGAATGTAAATTTGAAGGCCTTATTGATCTTGTTGGGGTTTCGATTGTCTCTAGTCTCAGGATATTCAGAAAGAATCCTGGACTTTACCCTTTTCAAAATTTGAACATTGCAAACTCCTGTCAGTCTCTCATCCTTCTCAAAAATGATTAATGGCATCATCTTGTCATCAGAGGCCATACAGGCAAAAACCACTACCTTGGTAGGAGTTTTGCACTTGAAAGTGACTTTCTTGTCTCTCTTGAGGATCTGAAGCCAGAATACAGAATTGCATCTGTTTGTGTATGCATCCTGTGTAAAATTCTTCTCATCTGTGTAGAACATTATTCCAGGATAATTTTCCAACTTATTTAAGAAGATCTTCGCCCTCTTTAACCTAACTTTATGTCCTGGAGTAATATGGTGTCTCAAAGGTTTCGCGTACAATTTCATTTTTAAAGTCTTTTTTTCACTGCTCTTTGGACTGTCATAGCTGAAACTCCTCTCTTACGTGCCAAACCTCTTATGGATTGGGTTGGATCTTTTCTAATTGATCTCTTTAGCTCTCAGTTGACATGATGATCCCTCTTCTTGTGACCTCCTGATCCAGTTTTCCTGTCTACTGTTTCCTCCTTTTTAAGCTTATTTACCATTCACTTGATTGTTCTTGAATGGACTTTGAAGATGGAAGCCAGATTATGAATGTTGGTACTGTTACTGAAGGCCTGAAAGATCTTTTCCTTTCACCAGTTAGGAAGACATAGTGGGTATGATACAAAATGATTTTAACCTGTTCTCTTCTTTTTTTTTTTTTTTTTTTTTTTTTTCTTTTGCTGAATAACTCAAAGGGTTTTTCAGTGATTCTTATGACAAATGGTATCAGGATGGCAAAATGCCTATTTTGAAAACCTGGGGTAGGCGGGGAAACTCACTTAGTTTAGTAATCTCTTTTCTTTTTTGTTTTTATTGAACATGCTGTTACACCCCGTGTTTATTTTATTTGTTTTAATATCAGCAAGTTCTGTTTATCCAATTTTTAATGAATTTTTTAAAATTTCTGAATTTAATTTATATAGATGGCAAATTTACTAAAGTGTTTTCTCTTTCACTGTACTTTTGAATATTGCTACATTATTTTCAAGGAATTCATTTTTATGTTTGTTACTGGTTTTGGCTAATTTTGGCATTCCTTCATTTGCTGAAACCAATTTCAAGTCA
Source organism: Acanthosepion pharaonis (assembly GCA_903632075.3). Classification (NCBI taxonomy): domain Eukaryota; kingdom Metazoa; phylum Mollusca; class Cephalopoda; order Sepiida; family Sepiidae; genus Acanthosepion; species Acanthosepion pharaonis. The sequence goes on from CAHIKZ030001046.1 coordinate 4,785,305, forward strand.
CACAAGTTGTCATTTATAATGATCAGACTGAATTTTGACATGTATTTTAATTTAATAACAAAACTTGTTGATATTATTCAACCAAACATTTAAAAAAAATTTGTTCTAAATATATAACCCTCATCCTAGGGCTCCAGTCCAAAACCTGGTCAGCAGTTGCTGGTTGTTTCTTGGGCCTCAATTCTCACTGAAACTACTGTTCAACTCTCCAACTGTTCTCGCTGTTCTGTCCTGTTTTAATGCCCCGAGCATCTTACTTTTAATGCACCCTAACTCTGAGCTGGAGTAGGGTGGGGTTTTCAGTGTTTTCCCCAAATGTCTTAACCCAAATTCTAACAAGGTTTCTTTGTTTAGCATTTTCTCGGTTATCATGGTTTCCAAATTTTGTAATTACCTTGTCTCACAGGTAGTAGGCACAAGATTTGCTCCTCCCTGTTGATCCCACTTTCTCAGTGCCATCTCTCTTACCAGTGCTTTGGTCGGGTGGAGACAACTCTATCTTTCACCTGAGATCATTCCTTTGGGTCTCTTTATATCTGCCACTTCCATTGAACTGTTGCTTACACCACCACCAGACTGAGTGGAGTTAACTACTCCTTCCACCTAACCCACCAGGCTTCACTTTAGCGGTCATCCGTCTTTTCTTTGACTAGCAACAATCTCACATCTATCTTTATCAGTTGGGGAAATCTTGAAAATTATCCAGGTGACTGCCACAAAGAGAAATATCATTTGCTTTTTATCAGCTGTTCTTCCTTTCAAGAAGAAAGAAATAGATTTTTCTTTCTTTTTGAACAAGACAAACATTTTCCTGTTTTTTCTTGGTACATCTATCATTCTATCCTTTAACTCTTTTAGACAGTTTCCAGCTTATATTTTTTTACATTTAACTTGCTTTCACCAGGCCACTTTGTCACAAATACCTTTTTATTTATTTATTTATATATAGATAGAACAAATATGAAACATTTATGAATTTAAGATGTTTTGCCTTATCAAATTTTTGGAAATGATTTCTGGAAGAGTAAAGTCTTCTTACTAGAGTGGCATGCTTTACTATTAAGAAAGCATTTAGTAGTATTAATAAATATCTTTCCATTGATAAACTCACTCCAGACACACTTTTTCATATCTTCGACAACTGTCATAAAGCCCTTATTTAAAGAATATAAGATTCAAATGCTTGTGGTCGATGTAACCTAAGTCTTTCACTCTAAGATACCAAACATTACCCCAATTGACACACATACCAACACATCCAACTCCTGCAAGACCAACTAGAAATATACACCAACGGGTGCAGGTATGTCATCATCCCACTAATATCTTCAGGAATTAAACACTCGGACATGCGCGAAAAAAATCACTAGAATCCAGGTCTTTACACATACACACAAAATTTGTATGTTAAAATGACCTGAAGGTTCTGTCTCATTTAAGGATGAAACATTGTCACCACTATGTTAACCTCAGTGTCCATGTGTGTGTTCTCTGATGACAACATTAGTAGTCCAACTGCTAGGTGTATCTGTTCCAAAGCAACAAAAATATCTAAAAATATCATTTGTCCTTGATTTCAGTTGGACCCAAAGTAGTCAAGTGAACCATACTTTTTTTTTTTCTACTTTTTATAACCTTTATAAAACAAATTCGGTAGGTGACAAATGCACATACATGACACTAACTAGCATATAGACATATACACAAATATATTTAAAAAAAAAAAAAATAGAAATTTTGACTTAGGATTATAATGTATATTATGTGAAATGATTGCGCATAACTTTAGTTGACAAATAGAGGAATTTTTATTTTGTATCAAATTTCTGCAATGCCAATTGGAGACATCTATATTTAGGTTAAATTTTGCATCCTTTTCACAAAGGGATCATGATTTTCTTGTAGGAGTAGTCCCTTTTTAATGTCTTGGATGTAAGTGGTATAATCTGGTGATCCATAATTTTGTAACTACAGCAGATTGGAAGCTGTGTTGCATTTTGTTTAGGATTTATATTACAATATAAATGTTTTATATAGACGAACATGTATACAAGATTGAGTGAGGTGTTACATTCTATGAGATATATATACACACACACACACACACACAATGAAGTCACGTTATAAATACCCCACCACTTGCTACTTTGCTTTTTAAAATAGAAATGATTCACAAAACCGAGGTGAATATAGTCAGTTTGTAAAATTATCAAAGGTTATCTGCCTTTTAATTTACTGTTGTATTAGTTTTTGTTAAGGATTTGTACAAATAGTACAGTTTACACTTTGAAAAAAAACAAAAAAAAAAAACAAAGTAGGATTTTATATGTATAAAATAAACTTGTAATTTTAGTTTTAATGGTACAACTAGAAGCAGCTGGTATCCTGTTTTTTTAACTTTGTTTAATTTGTACAAAACATGAATTGTACTGCCAATCTGTTATATGTAAGTGTGTGGCTATTGACAGATATGATTTAGTATTAATAAAACTTGTTTAAAGCATTACTTTGTTTTAGTAAAACTTTTCCATTCCTTGAGAATCCAGGATATTACAGAATTCAATCATCTAACATTTATATTCTAAATATTTTTGAATTGTAATGATAGTTTCCTCCTGCCAAGTTACATGCAAACAATTATTCAAGTAACACCACTTCCCTACTGGAAGTAGTTAGACATAATTAGTTTTCAGTTTTGTATATTTGTGCAATATTGGAGCATGTATTTGTTAGATTTAACATTTACATATTTTTCTGGTCAAATTAGAATATAAATATATTTTTTCTGACCCCAGCGTGGTTGGTATCCTCCACAAGTGACTTATGAATACATGGGACCAAGAACACCATATGCAGCTTTTAGAATGGGACCACCTCCCCCACCAGCTCAAGTAAGCAAATTACATTCCACTGTTTTGACTTAAAAAATCTTATCTATGTTTATTTTGAAATGAGAATCCATTCTTCTGTCTACTGATGACGTTCTGGTTATTTCTTGTGCAGAGACCTCCATATTCTCATCCTATCACTGCCCGTCGGTCTGGAGAAGCTGATGAAGAGGACATGTGGAGGGAGCGTAGACGACAACGGAGTGAAGAAATGACCATTGTCGTTGAAAGAACAAGACTGCGCCGTGAAGAGGAAGAACGGAAAATAGAGGCAGAAAGAAGAGCAACTTCCTCTGAAAAACTCAAAACACCAGATGACAGAATGAAAAAGAAAGAGGATAAGGTAGCTCTGAAATTTTAATACTTAGATTAAAAAACTCAATTGTTTTAGGAATATTTATATTTAGTTGATTTTAATCTATTAGCAATTATGATTAAGCTAATCTTATTCTATAATAAGCTGCTGTTTCATACAAAATATGGCAGTTGTGAACAAAAAATCTACTTTTTATATTCTAGGAGAGAGATGTTGAGTCTGATGGCCGAACCAGTCGAACTCCAAGCGAGAGTAGTGAGAAAGATGCTCGCGACAGAGCTCACAGAGAGTCTTCTAAACACCAAATGGTGAGTGTTTTAATTTTTGGAGTAATTATCATCACTAGGATGGACATTTTCTGATGCCTAATTATCCTGTAATTCTTATTTTCTAAAACAATTCATGTCTTTTGAGAATTGTAGTTTTAAGCATTGAAGCTTGAATGTGAACTGAAAGATTTTGATTTTTTTTTTTTTTTTTTTCCCCCCTCTTTGCAAACTATTTATTTTAAATATAAACATTTAAACTGCTGTACCAGTTTTCCTGAAATTTCTGATAAGGAGACTTTTTTTTTTAATATTTTACCTTTTCATATTCTGGTAAAAACATTTAATGAAAATTTCTTCAATAATAGAATTGATATGTAAGTTCTTCAATCCCATAAACCACAAAATACCTGTTCAAAATTACAAGTTCCTTCCATTTTGTAGTATTGTCATTTAGGGCTACACATTTTTCCAATCTCTCTCTTGTATATTTATTTTTGATCCAATTGTATATAGCAACTTTGGCATTAGATGGAAAATATTGACCATTCAATAACTTCAGTTTTGGGCACAATTGGATGTCCTATGTTGCTAAATTGGAACTGAAGCAAGGGCATGCATGCAAGAACTGAAGTTGAGATTTCTTGCAGTTTGAATTGTTAACTGCAAAGTAGCTTTGTATTTTAGAGAAAAGTTATTTCATGCCTTTTTCTGCAGTGTTTGAGTAATTAGATGATTTCATTGTTTTAGTATCTGTAAATTTAAATTGGTGCACAACTTGTCAGAAATTATATTATTTATTACTCCTTTGCATGTAACTTACATGTGGTGTACACTGATGAATGCTTTTACTCAGTGTTGTTTCACTGAACTGACATTTGAATGACTTTATAATGTTACCAACTCTACTTACCAAGACCATTATCAAATTTTGTATATTAAACAGATAACATTTTTGTACAGAAATGTCTTACTATTTACATATCCTTGTCTGTGTACTACTTGTTTGTTGAAAAATTTGAATCTGGCTGTTAAAGTTTCCATGAATTTTGTGCAATAAGTAAAATATTTTTAAACAAGTGTTCTGTAATGGTTTTGATTAAATTCTTGAAAGCTTTGATCATTTAAACTGATCTGCGGGAAATGGACCATTCGATAGTACCAAGGTAGTTGAGTAGGGCCTCTACATTGGAATTTCCAAACTTACAATGTATGATCAGGCATCAGTTATATGCTGCAGTTTTTTGGCAATGATAATCTTATTTGGATTAAACAATTTTTTTTAAACAATACCCTTCATGTCCCAAGCATGCTTAACCGTTTCTTGATGTAACTCTGACATGCTGACAAATCTTTTGTATTTGTTCTTACATATTGTTTGTTGTAGCTACATTGTTAGCCATATTTCAGATTCTCTACCTGTTTGTCTTAGAAACATTGCCAGTGGATTTTTTTAACACATCAGATATTCTAAGTTCAGTTATTATTCCATTTGTGTAGGAAATTTTATTCATACTAGTACTATATCCTATTTGAATAACTAGGATATTTTAAAAAATAAAAGAATGTTCAGTATATTCTTTTTCAATTGTGAACCTAATGAAAGGTCTAATTAAGTTCACATAGTGCAAGAGAATCTATACATCCCTCCTTTTAGGGGCCATTGGATAAGTTTTCATATACCTATGCCAAACCAACAACATCAGTGGAGTTGAATTTAGGGCTAGATCTTTTTTAAAGCACATCAATCTCCAGTGTTGATCACTTGTTGGATAAAGTGGAGACCCTGATATTGGTAATAAGTATCAACAAATGTTATACGCAAAAATGTTAATGCAAATTTTAAGTGGCAAGGCTTTTACTGTCATTGTTTTAGCTTGGCATGGTGGATATGCAAGGCCCTTCTTCATATTTAGTCCAATGACCAAATCACCAGTTTCTTTTTTTTTTTTTTTTTTTTTTTTAAGTGGATGGTTTTTGTTCACATGGATTACACCTGACAAGCTCTAAAAATGTATTTGCCAAAACATGTTAGCAGCAGTAACTATACAATATCTGGTACATAATGACTTCTCAGGTATAGAAAATACATTCAAAATTCTTTCCCTAATAGTGCTTCTATACTATACTTGTATCAATTTTTAGTTATTTGTATTTTCTTCAGTGTTAAAAACATGCTTGAAAGCTATTTTGAATAGCTGAGCCTTTTTATTAATCATTTTGTTGTATTTTTTATTTTATTTTTTTTAAATAGGGTGGCCAGCAACCCCAGTTCTCTAAGCATTATGCACGCAATATTCCACCAAGGTTTCAGAAACAAGTTCAGGAGCAAATGATGCGCCAGCAACCGCCCAATCAGTCTCAGGCTGCCCAGGTCCAGCCACCCCAGTCCCCTTCATCCCAACAAGCACCTCCACCTCAGCAAGTTCCTCTCCAGCTGCAGGCTGCCCCTCATTCTCATCCTCAACAACAGCCACCTCCTCCCCAACAGCAACCACAACCCCCTTCACCCCAGCAACAACCCACTCCCCAGCAGCAAGCCCAACCACCTCCCCAACCCCCTCAGCAACAACCTCCTCCCCAGCAACAGCAACCACCCCCTCCTCAGCCTCCTCCCCAGCAACAGCAGCAGCAGCAGCCACCCCAGCACCAAGGAATGCGTGGTCAGGGACCGCCACCTCCTTGGGCTCTCTATGATTTAAGACAAACCTGGGGTGCCATACCTGCTCCTCCAACTACCGCCTTTATTGATCCTCGCTTTGGACCAAGACCTCCAATGGAGATGCAAGGTAGATATATTTATATTCACTTACCAACTTTCTGCTCTCTGTTCATGTTTTTCTTCTGTATTACTTTTATATGCCTCGTCCTCACTGTTTCTCCCTATCTTTTACTTTATTTTGCTGATAGATTTTCAAAATTTTTACATCTGTATCTGATGTTTTTTTAATTTTTTTTTTTTTTTGTTTTTTAATGCAGTACCTTAGAAATTTCTTAATCTGTATTTTTTTTAATTTTTTTTTTAAGCTTTTCTGGCTATTATATAATTTAATCTGGGTTTTATCCCAAGTAGTTCTATTTTTTAGCTACTTTTATTTTTCTTTGCATATGTTCATTATGGCTCTCGTTTGTAGGTTTACCCATGTACCCAGTTAGGCGGCGTACTGATAGTCATGGCTCTGGTACTGAGAGTCATGACAGTGAAAGCAGGACTCCAGAGATGTATGAACGTGAATCTCGCACCTGGATGGAAAGGGGTTATCCTATGCCTCCTGGTGAGTTGTAAATGCTTTACTTTCTGTTCTTAGTCTAAAAAAAAAAAAAAAAAAATAATCTAGATAAAAATGTTAAGTGCACTACAATATTTACAAAGACTTTTTTTTTTTTTTTTTACTAGAATTCTTTTTTTATTTTGTTGTCTTACAGTTTTTTCTTTTCTATTTGATCCCTACTATTTTCTTTTTAAAGGAAAATATTAGATAAAATTATTCCTCTATTTCCAAAGGAAAACTGAGGTTTTAATTACCATTTTTTTCTTCCACTAAGATTGGCAGAAAATAAGAAAAATGCTTTTTGAATCTGGAAATTCTGAGGAAAAAAAAACTTAAAATTATGAAGCAACTGAAATAATTTTTCTAAAGGTTTTCTTTACTACAGTTAGACTTTTACAAAATATAAAATGCATTCTTACTGTTGTATGGAATATCAATATTAACCTTGAATTCTATTTATGCAAATGGATCAAAAATGTTTGAAATGGTGATCAGAGTAGTCAAAATAATATTTTAAATATATAAAGTTGAATGTTAGCTTCATTTTAATCCTTATCTATTTCGATTTAATGAACTACATTTTGTAAAATCTAGTACTTTGTGGAAAACGTCAATATACATCAAAAAAATCTATAGGATTTGATATACCTTTTAAAAATATCCATTTCCTCTAGTATCTTCATTTGCTGTTAATATAAAGTGAAAACGGTTATCAATTAAAGCATGTTTATGTATTAAATAACCTCTTAATGTTTAAATGTAGTTCTTTTAACCCTAATAATAGAAAAATTTACTGGTTGCATTCATGGTGGGGTCCTTGGTTTATCACTTTATATCTAAAATATTAAAATTACTTCATTAGTTTTTTTTTCTTTTACAATTTCCTATCAGGGTAAGGGATGTTGCATTTACAGTAAATGTTAAAATTATTAAATACTTCTAGATTATTGACTCTGGAAATTAAGATATAAAGCACGTTTTGCTAGGTAATTTTGAGATTTATTGGTTTTTGCAAAGTGGTGTTGATTGGAATTGATGAATTTTAGATTAATTAGAAGTAAGCTTTTTAAGGTAACAACATTACCTTTTATTTTTGAGATTTGCTTACATTTTAGGCTGTTTTCATCACATACTGGTTGGAAGGGTTTTTGACTATTTTACCATAAAAAAAAATTTTCAGGTCCCTATGAAGACATTAGACGAGCTCCCTATTATGATCCACGACTCTACTCAGATTTTGAGAGAAGGGACTATGAATATGAAAGAAGGTAGGTATTTATTTGTTTGGTTTTTATTTTACCACCTTTTGAATTAAGGTCAGTATTTTTTTTTATTTTTAATTTTTCCCTGTAATCATAAATTAGTTTCTGTGGTAAGCACATTTGAGTTTTCAATTTGTTCAATAAAACTTTAAATATTTTCTCTTTCTCTCTTTTCAATTATTTTTGGCGAAGTCTATGTGTGAAGATGTGTCTGAATGAAAGAAATTGCTTACATTTTAAAGTATAAATTTTTCATATCAATTTTTTAGTTTGCTTCACTTTCAATCTAGGTTTTTGACATTTGACTTGAGATATTTGGATTTTCTATCAAAATGATTGAAACTAATTCAGACAGTTTACCATGCACCTCCCTGATTTATTTATTTTCTGTTTTTAACTAGAACCATAATAGTTGTAGAGATTAAGATAGACTTAGGAAAAGTTAAAAAGGTTTAGTTTTTATTGGCTGTCTAGTGTTAGCAATTTCAGCAATGGGTTGAAAAAGTGGGTGGAAAATCTATGCTTCTGTCTCTTTCTTCGATTATCCTCATTCCTGAAAAGTTATTTTTCTTTTTTCTTTTCTTTTAAAAGGAAAGGCTTACATATCACTGCTTATAATCACGGCTTCTATCACTTAGTACTCTAACTGCTGTTATTGTTGTGTAATTTGTCCTTTCAGGGAATACGATAAGAGGTCAGATAGATATGATTTTTCTGAAAGGGAAGAAAGTGTACCAGATGGTGATAAATCAATGAAAGATGTAATGAACCGGCAACAGCCACCTGTGCAGAGAGATCCATTTGATGATACTTCTGAAAAAGACGATCATAGAGATGACTGGCGGGAACATGAGGAGTAAGTTATTGTCGATTTTGAATAGAGGATGGCTGACTTGCATCAGAAGACAATCATGTCTTTCTATTTATCAGTTTCACTTACTGCTGTTTGCAAAGTTTCTCCATCAGTTAATTTAGCAAGGTTTTCTTGAAAAATATATAGGTGCACGCATTATGCCACCAGTATTATTAAGATGATGGTTTACGATATCTGCTCTTGAATGATATTTTGGAGGGGTAGGGGGTTTGCTGGGCTTTCTACTGAATCAAGAATTTTATGAAGAGTGAAAGGCCTTTTTTGCTTCAATTGTTCTCTGACTTCGTTTGAGAATGCTTTTTTTTTTTTTGCTGGGCATTCATGTTCACAAGATTTCCCTCTACTCTTAATTTTGGTTTGGAAATTGTGTTATGTAATTTGAGCTTGACTATTCAAACTTAAAACCTTGGGAGGTGCCTGGTATGTTAGGTCAGCAAGTAAAATTTAAGTTCCAGAATCTCTTGATAGCTAGTTTGAAAATTTATGTTGATCCATTTTTATTTATTAAGCATTTTTAAAGTGTTTTTTTTTTTTTTTTTTTTTTTTTAGATTCATAACTCCCAAATAGAAATTAAATCCTTGTTGCTATATTGCTACAAGAAATTGAAAATGCAAACATTTTTTGTTTCATAGCATCAGTATGCAATCATTTCACAATACTTTGTATACATTTACATATTTTCAAATATGTGTTGATGAGGATGTTTGTGTTTTTAAAGTTTTTTGTAATTATTTAAAACCTTTTGGATGTTATCATGTATCATTATTTTTGTATACCCATGCACTGTATGCACATTGTAGTCAGGTTTGTTAAGAGTATTAGAATATTGGCAGACATGTCTCGTGTTCTTTACACAGAAACTCCTTGAACGATCCTCCACTTTTTTTTTTCTTTTCTGTAAAGTATCTCATCACTTTAGCCTCTACTATTACAACCAAAATAAGATTGGTTATTTGATTATCGTTACCTTTTGCTGTACAAAGTAATCTTTTGTTACAAAGTTTTCTTTGTAAATACATTCATTCAATTGAAATACTTTGTCTATTTTTTACACTAAATGCTACAACATATTTAGGGCATAAGCTTTTGTTCGTCATTTATATGTAACTAATTGCTTCTGATCTGCTCAACACCTTATACACTAATATTGTAAACACATAACTGCCACTTCTTCAATTGACTTTTTGCATATGTATTGTGAAAATAAAGTATTTAATGAAAATTAAACTCAACATAATTTGCCAAATCTAAATTTGTAGTTAATTTGACTTAAATATTATTTTGCATGTTTTTTTTTTTTTTTTTTTTTTTTTTAAACCTTGTTAATATTATTTTATTGACTTAAAATTTTGATATTTTATTCCTGACTGCTGAATAGAAATGTAATTCTAAAGTGAAAACCAGTCTTCTCAAAATTTTTAATCAACCCTGAATACCTACTTATGATTTTACAAGTTTGCTAGTGGCTGATTTATCGTTTTACTTTTCTAGGGAAGATGAAAAAGCACCAAAAAGTAAAGAGGATGAGAGGCACTCACATAGTCATGTCCCAACTCACTCTCACCCTCATTCTCATCCTCACCTTTTGGATCATGAACCAGAGAAAAGAGAAGAAAAGCCAGTACAGATGAGTCAGTGGAGAAGAGAAGAAAAAGTACAAGCAGAGCCTCATTGGCGCCGAGATGATAAGAATCATGCAGAATCATCTCACTGGCACAGGGAAAAAAATGCTACGGAATCGCAATGGAGACGTGAAGATAAGAGCCCATCAGAATCATCAGCGCATTGGAGACAGGACAAGAACAATTCAGAACCTCATTGGGGTCAGCGACTTTATTCTTCAACATATAGATCTTTTCCTGAGGAGAAAAGTAAGTGAAATTACTTTGAGATAATTTTATATCGTCTCATTGTCATGGAGCAATTAATATTTTATAAATCTAGTTATTTTAGAACAAAAAAAAAAAACTTTTTGCTATAGATCTTAAATTTTGATTTTTTTTTTTTTTTTTTTTTTCTCTCTCTCCCAATTAAGACAAAACCACATTATCAAAGTTTAACATCACTTAAATTGTTTGTGTATATTTTATTGAAAAAAAATTTAAATATGAGGAAAAATTGTTTTTATATATATATATATATATATATATATATATATATATATATATATATATATATATATATATATGCTTTTGTTTTGTCTATATATGAAATTTCTAAGTCCAAAGATTGTACAATTTGAAATTTAAATTTTGGTAAAACCATTAGCTTATAGATTTACAATTTTCTGTGAAGTTTTTCCAAAAGCTTTTTTCTTTTTCCTCTACAGAAAAGGATTATAACTGTCCTCCACCTATAACATTGCAGCAGGCCCAACAGAATATGGGTGCTCGGAGTGTTTATACACCTCTGAAGCGTAGTGCATCTAGTATGTCAAGCAGTTCAGGTGCATCTGAAAGAAAGACTGATTCCCCTAAGGAGGGTCCTGTTAATGAAAAACTAGAAGAAACGCGTTTGAAGTCCTCAAGCAAGGTATATCATTGTCCTCGTTCTGTATATGCTAATATATAATTTCTGATCATCCAGAAGAAAGCTATCATTGTCTCAGTTCCGTATCAGCCAGTCTACGCATCTACTACCTGTTCCCTTCCATAGTTAGCAAAACTGTACGACTTCTGGTTTAATCCAGTTATATCCTCATTGTTCAACTTGAATTTCTGCATGCACCGTTTATGTTCAATACCATTACCGGATTTCTTGCCACTGAAATGAATGAGATTTTTTAATAATAAAGCTTATTTCATTGGCCTGGCTTTGCCATGGTGAACATAATGTTAATAGTTGTGTGCTCTTACTCTGCTGATATAATTATTATTATTACTATTATTATTATTGTGTCTGGACACTTGAATTATCCAACACAAATTCATGAAGCATGTTGTTATTGTAATTATCCTTAATTTATTTTATTTTTCTCTTTCTCTCTCACACTCCCATTATGGGGAAACTAAAAGAAAAAAACAGAATGGCTCCTTTCTTTCTTTTTCTTTTTTTTCTTTTTTCTATTTTTCTATTTCTTTTTTTCTTTTTCTTTTTCTTTTTTTTTTCTTTTTTTTTTAGTGCTTCATTGTAATTGTTGCATGAAATTGACATTGCTAATTGGGAAAAAATAGATCTCGATTATTGGAACTGTTAAGACACTTAAAATGACTTTAACAACAATTGTAGTAATTTTTTTTCTTTTGTATTTTCATTCTAAATGCCTTCATTACTGTTTTGTTTTTTGTTTGTTTTTTTTTTTGTTTTTTTAAGATGTTTATTCACTTGTTTTTATAATAATTTCCAGTAAAGACCAGAGATCTATTTTTCTTCATGTGCAAAATGTTTGATAAAAAGGGTTTGAAAAATAGTAAATCTTAGTTAAGATAGACAATTCAGTACAGGCAAAAAAAAATTACTTGGCTCTATAGAAATCCTCCCCCGCCCTCCTCCTCCTCCTTCTCCCTTCACTATCTGCTATAATGCAAATCAAAAAACCAAAAGAAAATGCCCAATTTTGGGCCAAATAACAAGGAAAACATTGTTCACACAACAAAACTGAACATTTTTGTTGTTCTCTTCTTTCCTTATATCTTGGTTATATTTGTCACTTTGGTTTCAATAATGGTTTGTTGTTTCATTGTCATTGAAGTTCCTGTGGCTAGTTTTTTCATCACTGCATCTACAAGAGCTAATCTCTTTTCTTTGACAGTAGATTGGTATGTTGATCTTGCTACCATTCCATTCATAATGAACACAAGACATTAGTTTATTCAATAGCTGCTGTGATATCTTGATAGATGGTATATCAACAATGTCTTCAAAATCTTTAGTATGACTAGATAGGTAGTTATTTTTATTTTCTACAAAATAACCAACTTTCACTTTCCCCAAAAGAATCTTTAAGAATCCACACTGGTTTATTGTTAATTTTTCAATTAATAAAATAATTGGTTGTGGCCTATTCCAAGGTCAGTTTGCTGTACATATGTGTGTGCAGTGAGCTGGGTTATTTTTTTATTTATTTTGTTTTTTTTTTTTCTTCCTTCAAATTTTAATAAAAAGCTGTAAAACTAAGCATTTCAATTTGCAAGCTTATTATGCCAACTGGAAATGGACCGCAGCAGCAGTAGCAGCTTTTGTAATGCAGTTCTATTGGATGACTAGTTGCAGGTTCTTTTCATTGACCTCTATTTTGCTGTCTTATTAGTTGATTTTTAAAAAATGGCTATTTCTTTATAAGGGAATTTTTTACTAAGGAATTTCTTTCTGTTGTCCAAATAATTTGTTTTGCCTGTACTGTCTGGCTCCATGCCTACTGAGTGTCTTGGAATTGGTGCTTTGGATGTATCTATTTCTACATTTGTTGAACTGCTGCTGCTGTCATCTCTGCTTCCATTGCCTTAGTTCTCATTTTTACGAAAATAAAATTAAAAAAATAAAAAAAAAAAAAACAAAACAAAACAAAAAAAAACATGTGTGAAGGGGGAAAAAAGTACGAGAAAGAACAGTATTAGCTGCTCTCTTCATCATGGATACCCACACACATGTGCACATACACACACCTGCACACACACACACATACAGATGACCAAAAAAAAAAAAAAAGAAAAAAAAAAAGAAAAAAAGAAAAAAGCAATAAATTAAGTCAGTTTGAGATGGCCAGTCCTGATTCGGACTTGGTGATCACCTGCACTCTCCTTTGCCATCAGCAACAGACATTGGGACACAGTCAGCACACCACACCTTAAATCCTGTGTGATTGCTGCTCAACAAAATCTGCCAGTTGATGATTTTTATCAGAATAAAATTGTTCATCTCTCCATCTCCAGCACTGAAAAAGAACTGCAGCTTCAATTACAAACCAAGTTCTTGAGACTGACAAAGAGGAAAATGTACACAGATCACTATTATCTTTGCAACTGTACCTTTTCACCTGGACTAGACTTGCTACTAAGTTTGAAACTTGGTGATAACACTCCTTACTCATTCGTACTGTCTACTTACTGTTGGTGAAGAATTGTTCTCATACTGTTTAATTCAGCTGACCTATGTTGGCTATGATTCCATTTCATTTCTCCTTGGGATTTGCCCTTCTACCTACCCAATCTCCATGACGGTCATCTTTGACTTTGAAGACGAAGCAGTTGGCGTATTCCCTGATGCCGAAGCTCTGGAAATCACAAAAATGTAGGTATATCATGGAAACTTTAACTGGTTGTAGCAAATAACGTAGTTAGCTCCTCTTCTTTAGCTGTGGCTTTCTTGGGTTTTTTTCTATATCAGACAAAATTATTTCGAATCAAGTCTGTACTCTGTTTTACTTTTATGGTCTCTTTGCTGTGTGCTATTATTTGGTGTATAAATATTTCTCTGATTTGGACAAATCAATTTGGCCTTGTATGAACATTTGAAACAAGACAGTTTGTGTTACTTTTATTTTTCATTTTTTTTTCTCCCCACCTCTCCTTTTAGTTGATATGCCTTGCATCCTAACTGTAATTAATGAAGCTGACCTCCCTCTTTTTTTAAAAAAAATTTTTTGGATACCTAACAATAAATAAAAATGCATTAATCTTTTTTTCTTTTTCTTTCTCTCAATAGTCACTCTAAGAAACCAAATTTGAAAAGGATGTAATAATTTAGATGAATAAAATTGCATTTTAATATAAAATTGATTTCTTGTTTTGACTGTTCCTGTTAAGATAATGTTTATTTTATTTTTTTTATTTTATTTTTGTTTCTTTTATTGTTTTTAAGCTTCAGTTTTTGTTTGTTACTTTTTGTCAAATTCCTTGGAGGGGGAGGGAAATGATTAATTGCCCAGCTTTTTCTAGATATATTTTAGTATGAACAGTTTATTATTTATTTTTATCAAAAAAAAAAAAAAAAAAAATTAGCTTGATGTTGGAAGAAATCCGGTTGTGTTGGTTGATTGCTGTGTTGGCAAAACATATTCTCACTGTATTGGTGCTGGGTTGAACCTCAAAATTTCTTGTAGGTCTTTTGCAGATGATGCCAGCTATCAGTTTTTGCTCCCCTCCCAACATCATCTCCAAATGAGAATGCAGGATAGTTCTGAGGTTTGAAAACTGTAATAAAAGCAAAGATTGAATCTTCATTATTTATATTTTCAATCTGAAATACCAAACTTTTGGATTTTTTCCCCTACATTATCAGATGTAGCCTGCTTTATATGAATTATACTTGGATACTCAATGTTTTTATATTTTAGGGTTTGTTTTTGACATTGTGGATACATTTACATGCATATCAGTATACTTTAGTGTTTTTTTTTTTTTTTTTTTAAAGAAAATAAAATGCATCTGCAGTTTGCTTGTTACATTTTCAAACCTCACAACTATTATAGCAATTTGCTTTTCCTTTCCTAAGCTGTCAAGTAATTTTTGTGTATGCAAGACAGTTTCCCCTTTGTATGGTATCTATAAGCCATCTTTTATGATGGATATATTTAAATTTCTAACTCCTTGTTTTTATTTTTATTTTATTTTTTTTCTTAACCATTTCAACAACAAACTTTTTCTTCAGCTTGTGCTTAGAAAACGCTTAGGTTTAATCATCATCAGACAATTTTTATAGGAATGAAAGATAGCTTCTTACTCATCACTAGTGTTATGTAATGAAAGCTTCCTTAAGATTCCGAGTCTTGATCCAGTGTTTTAGGATTGATTATTCTGTTCTGATATATCTGATATTTGTTTCATTCTGGCTGTGAAATAAGGCATCTATTTTTCTTCATTGCTGAAGAATATTTTTACTGTTGTAATGGTTAAGATTTTAACATGAAAATTTCTTTTCCTTTTTATTTTATTTTTTTAAGACCTTATTAAATGTCCTTTTATTTTCGTTTATGTTGATTGACATGTAACTAGGCCTGAGTTTTTAATTAGCATAAATTACAAAGATGTTAATTCTATTGCTGTACTAGAAACTGCTGAAATTGCCATTTGGGATAAGTTAGAATGGTCTTCAAAATTATATATTGCTCTTTGAGACTAAATTCATCACTTAATAGGAAAATATTACTATAACTTTCTTGTAGTTAACACAACTTCATAAGTTGTATAAGTTTTTTTTTTTTTTTTTTTTTTTTTTTAAGACTAAGACCAACCTTGATGATGGCTAAATTCTGTAGATATCAGCAAATGTCAAATAACTGATATTGATGTCTGATGTTACTAGTTCAAATCTTCCTTTTTATTTATTTTCTTTAGATTTTTTAAAAGAATTTCTTAGAGGATATCTTTGATATTTTAAATATTCAGTGATATATTTAAAACCAGCAAGAAGAAAATGTTATTTTATCATTATTATTAGTGATCATTTAATTTGCATCTATTGAGAAATGCATCATATTTAAATTTAGATTAGTTGGAAATATATTGACAACATTTAAATGTAATTCTACTACACTTTACTAAATATGTTGATCCAATTAAAAAGATGTGATCTTTTCTTGTTCTTGTAACCAATTTAAAATTAACCTTGTTCAAATTTTTAGAATTGAATGAATTAATCTGAGACCAAAATACAGTTTACAAGTTATTGTGATCAGTTAATTTACCTTGGCTAAATATTAAGATTTGATTTCTGTTGTGGAGAATGCTTTGGCTTCATCCCATGAAAACCAGTCTTTTTTTTTTTTTTTTTTTTTGTGGTGGGAGGTGTTCAATTAAGTTTACTTTTTTAGGCTACTCTGATTGCTTATTAAGCAGTTAGTTAATCTTTGAACATCTAATTTGATGTAAAATCTGACTATGGCCATTTCCTTTTAATTACAGGAATCCCTCAAAGAACCTCAAAAAGCACAGCAAAATAAAGAAGAGAAAACTCAAGAGACTAAACCTGAGAAAGTTGATCTCTCTTCTGACAAAGAAAACAGGTGAGGGATAGTTGGAAGAATAGAAAAAAGTGGAAGTATTGTTACACTGTCAACTTAAGATGAATGGATTTCTAATGCTATACCAAATGTCAGTTTCAGGTTTAGGAAACATTTTAGCTAGCTTTATAAAATCTTGCTGAAATTTAATCAATTTACCAATTTTAAATATGTAAGATTTATTTTTTGCTGGTATAATAGGTTAAGAGAATAAAAAAACAATTGGTTAACTAACCATTAGGCAAATTTTGAAAATTTCATTAGAAAATTCCCAGAAGCATCTTACTGATAGTTCTTTTGATGCATAGAGATGATAGCGAATTAATCTTCTATTTTTTTTTTTTTTTTTTTTTTTTTCTCCTCATCACCACCACACCATTTAGGAACTATGGGTCATTACTTGTCTAATGATAAATGGGTTTAATGGGTTTATAAATGGCTTATCCAAGGATAAAATAAAACCAATCATATTTTAGAAATAACACAATTTTAAAATATGGTTTTGAAAATAAATAAAAATTATGATTAGATATAAAAATATTTAATAGTGTTTATGATGTCCAACTCTAAATCTTGTTGAAAGTTAAACAATCCTATTACCCATTTTCTAGAAAATGGTTGGCATGGTCAATGAAGTGGTTTTGTCATGATTGTTTATTCTCCAAGTGTTTTTTTTTTTTTTTTTTAACTTGAAATATACCCCGCTTTTTTAATTTTTAAATAAAACTAATTTAGATATTTGGTTAATTTAACTTTTTAATCAGCTTAGTTAATGCTATCAATATGAAAATAATAAAAAAAAAATTCTTCATAATTGATATATAACTTTGCATCAGGTAATTGTATTTTTTCTTTGACTTTAATAAACAATGAAAATTACATATTCAAAATTCCCAATCTTCCCCCTATGGTATTAGATTTAATGAAGGCTTGACATTCTTCCTGTGATAAATGTAATTAAAACAAAACAAAAAAAAGCCAAAACTTAGTGCCAGTTTAGAGTAAAGTCTGCTACAGACTGTTTAACTGATGGCTTGTAATGGTGACAAGTAATATAAATTACATATTAAAATAATGTTTTCTTTACCAATTTTACAATAAAACTTTGATATGATTAATTCTTTCACAAATTCTGGTGTAGGTTTATCACATTCAGACAAAATCCTGTGAAATAAATTAGGCAGACTTTCATGTCTTAAGAATCAGCTGTTAAATGTGCTGATTGGTGGATTCTGTCCTGACCATATTAAATATTTAGTGAATAGTTTACTGCATTATTGAATAAGTACCAATTTCACTTTGAATATTGAATTATATAAGATTCTTATTAAAAAAAAAAATGGTTTTTATAAGTGTATAATGCATTTCATTTTGTAAACTTACAAGAAAATGAGCATTAAATCTTAAACAGTTCAAATTTTAAAGGTTTTAACAATTTCTTTATTTACTCTGCTGTTGAATTCATAAAATTTAAGACTTAGTTTCTTTTCAAGCATAAAACTTCATTTGATAGATCAAAGAGTAACAATTATTTTCTTAGAAATAGTTATAACCAAGGCTATTGCCTTGCAGTTGGCTAATTTTTAATGGGAGGTAATCAATGTTATGGGAGATAACTTGTGGTATACAATGGTTGTATTTTTGTACAATTTCGAAGCTTGGGTATTAGCCAGTATAAAAATGAATTGTAAGGTTTTTTACTTTCTACAAAGAATCTGCATTTTATGTTTGATATATAATTCTATGACAAACTGGAAGTTTTTTGTGACATGAAATGCATTGCAAAAAACTTTTCCAGTTTGTCATTTTTATTTTTATATATATATATATATATATATAAATTTACTGCAGTCATCACTCTTATTTTCTGATAATGTGTCTGGTGGCCTGTACTTACAAAAATTGGCATGTTTATACGCATACATAGTAAAAAATTCTTATAAAGCCATTGCTGTTTAATGATTTGTACTAAGCTTTTCCATTTATGATTAGTAAATATAGTTTTTACTATCACCTAAAAAGGTGAAACTAATACAGAATTTTAAGATTTAAAACTTAAATTATTGTAATTAAAACCGAAAAAAATTCTTGTAAAAAAAAAAAAAAAAAAAAATTCATTATTCAACAAAAAAAGTTTAAGACAATAGTGTCCTCAATATATCTTATTTATAAAAGTGATTAAAAGCTTTTCTAATTAAATAATGTCATAGTTATATTGCATTTTTATTTTATGCTTCAGAGCAGATGTTTGGTAAATGGTGTTTCTTTTTGACAAACAAATTTAAATTCTCAGATATCCTGCTTTTAATGAATGAAGAGGGTGGAATTTTTAATTTCTCAATTTCATAAAATTAAGTAATAGATATAAAAAAAATAAGACAAAAATAATTTCATTTGTGAATAATTCCTGAAAATTTAATTAAAATCAGACAATTATTTGATTTTTGCAAGAATTTCCAGGACACTGTATTTTTACTGCAAAAATGACAGTAAATTTATCTTACTAGTCTTTGGCCCACCCATTGACGCAAAAAAAACAAGATTTTAACCAACATTTTGAACGTGCTAGAAATGATTAAAAAGTTTAATAAAATAACAAAAAAAATACTTTGGTCTTTTCTCTCAATAATAAACATTTTGATGAAACTTAGTTTTTTTATCAAGTTTGGGGCCTTTTTTTCATCATGCTATGCTCTAAGCAAATTTTTGGAAATACTTACTTTTTATAGTTTCTTGATATACATCCATGTAGCATTTGAAAGTAAGCTTGAAATAAATAAATTTAAAAAAATTTAAAATACAGGTTAAGACTTTTTTTTTTTTTTTTTTTTTTTTTTGGTAAGGCTGCAACTCTAAATTATTAGAACTTCCTCTCCTTCACTACAAAAGGTATTGTCACATTAAAAATCTTTGCCCAATATAAAAATTTTAAGGGAACATTTTCAAAGGAATATTGTGAAATAATGGTTGTTTTAACTTGTTATAAGACTGGTTTCAATATTTTAATTTCACTGTCTCTATAGATTTTGAATTTGGATGTAAATTTGTAGATTAACAGCAAAACGTTTTGTTTTTTTCATTTTATCCTTTCTGCTATATATGTAAGTTAAGGTATCGACTAAAATGCTTTTCCTCTGAAGTATCTAATTAAAATTTGCTACTTTGCAATAGGGTTGCAGCTTGATAAAAGCAAGTAGGATTGTTGTGATAGCTTTTCTCTATTAATCTTTTGTGAAGTTGACTTAAAACTTTGTTAAAAAGGTTAAAGCTGAAAAACAATATCAAGGTAAATGTTCTTGTACAGAAAGCATTTAATTTTCTGACTAAGGAGGCCTATCTTAGAAAGATAATGAACTGGTTAATAGCAATATTTCGATGTAGATGAATTGATAAAGTGACATTTGGACACTATTTTAAGTTTCTACTTATTGTGATTTTTTTTTTTTTTTCTTTCTCATTTCTTTAGACCATTATCTCGTGAACCAGTGGTGAAAGTGGAGAAATTACCTAAAGCTGATGTTGATGAAACCACAAATGAGAAAGAAGTGAAGGATGACAAGAAAGAGCGTACAGCCAGCAAGCCTCCATTGAAGCGAATGAGGGATGATGCCTTCCGTAATCGCTTTGAGAAGGATCGTTCACATAGCGTACCCAGCAGGGGTCGTGAATTTGTACGAGGACGTGGCCGTAGTCGTGGAAGGGGCCGAGGTGGTTTTAACAGCAGAGGACGTAGTGACTTTCGCAGTTATGACCGCCGCCTTCAGCCCCCTGAACACAAGACTAACAAGTATGCTTCTAATAAGTGGCAAGAGAAACAAACGATAGAAAGTGAGCATAGCGAAGGAGAGGTGGAAGTGGAGCTGTCCAAACGACGTAGAGGTAGAGATGAAGAAAGCGATGTATCTGTTGATGAGACAAGTGGCACTACCAGTGAGAGCTGCAGTGAAAGAACCTCAGAAGCAAGAGATCTTCTACAAGGCAAAGATGAAGAAAGTGGTAATGATCTGATAAAAGATAAGGTTCCAAGAGATGAAATGGAACGCAAACTGGCTTTGAAAGATAACAGAGATGAGAAAATGAAACCCAATGTTTGGAAAGATAAGAAGGATGATAAGCTAAAGGAGAAAAATGAACGCCTTGAAAAAGAAACAAATAAAGATGATAACAAAAACTTTAAAGGGAAACCCTCAGCTTTTGTGCCCAGAGGAGAGCCATCAAGGAGAGGCAGAGGTAAGGGTCACACTTTACTGACACATTTAACACATTTTGTTCTGTTTTAATCTTTATCACCAAAATATTCCTCAGAGCAAAAAGATAAATTTCCACTATTGATGTATTTGAGTAGAATATATAAAATAAGTTTAATAAGTGAAATTCATTTATTTGTGCTGCTGCTATTATTGTTGTGGAGGTATGGTGGATTAATGAATTGAGTAATCTGAGCCGCCTCTCAGCTATGGGTAAGTAACAGGATAAGCTGGGCCCTGTAACCTTGGTTGGCAACCAGTCTAGAAGAAGAAAAACTCTGAATTCAAACCACCTGCTGCCTTGTAGGTCTTGCCGCTTTAATTTCTGAGAGGAGGGACAGTGTAACATCAGCATCCCTGGTGTAAAAAGAATTGGCAAGCCATTACACTATTCTGCCTTGAATGTCACTATGAACCATAATTGTGAGATGGAATGGTAATCACAGTGGCACAAAATGCATTGACTGAATAAATGATTATTATTATGCATGTCTTGTCATGTGGGGACAGAAGAGTTTTACTTAATTTATAAAGTTATTGCATAGTTTTAATTAGTTTTGTAAATTTGTCAGTTGGAATTGAATATGAAGATAGCTCTTTATTTGTTTAATAGGGCTTTACAAAATCTGAATATTTTGTGTATTACAATTTTCACTCCTAGTTTGTTTTTAATAAATGTCTGCTGACTGAACAATAAGTGTATAAAAATTTAGGACTGCAAGTACAAAATAAGATTTTACATATTAACTTTCTTGGCTTTTATGACCCCCCCCCCCTTGAACCAGTTGACATGAAAT
Source organism: Acanthosepion pharaonis (assembly GCA_903632075.3). Taxonomy (NCBI): domain Eukaryota; kingdom Metazoa; phylum Mollusca; class Cephalopoda; order Sepiida; family Sepiidae; genus Acanthosepion; species Acanthosepion pharaonis. Next base: position 4,807,167 of record CAHIKZ030001046.1, read on the forward strand.
ACTTTCTTCCAAATCCTTTCATTTTCTATAATTTGTATTTTGATAGCTGTTTTTTAAAATAATTTGCAAACAAATACAATTTTAAAATTCTAATTACCTTTCTTGATCATAAAGTGTATTCGTTTTGAAAATCTCTGTGAATATGCAGATTTATTCTTGAATTAAGCGTGAGTATATTTTTGTATTCTAATGGAATAATAGATGAGATACAGAAAATTCTTAGCCCAGTCAAGAAACCCTTCAACCATCTCCAAAAATCTTCTTTCATCAGATTTTGGAAACTGATTTGGACCAAGACTTTTCCAGTGCTCTCTCATAATGTATTATTTAAATATCAATCAAATAATGTAGACATTTTTAACAGTAAAATTATTTCTATAATGTGCAATTTATTCTATTTCTTTTCTGTCTTTAACTAGGTTCTATACAAAACTTCAACTTTCTGCTTAAAAGTAGCAAAGTTTTTATAAAAAAATTGTTTAATTTTGCTTCATTTTGTCATAATTTGAGTAAATTTTGGACTAAATATTGCAGTATTTCTTGTTTCCAAGTGTAAACTTCTACCTCTCTTGCTGTTTTATTTTTCTCTTTTCTGTTGCTATCTTACATGGTTTTTACTACTGTGAGAAATAGTGTTAATACTGTAACTTTTACTGGATAAGCTGTCAATTCTAAGGCTGTGTAGAGGGTTTTAGAAGTTCTCATGTTGACTTTATAGTATAAAAAGCTTTTTTTTTTTTTAGTGCTCATCTTGAATCTTTTTATTTCACTTTTTCAGTGTGATATTTAGGTGAGCAGTTGAGGATTTTATGAAATTAAAACTGAGACTTCTTTTGCTGTTTTCAAGTTAGCTGTGTGAGGAATGTTCTTTTTAAATGTTGACAAACACTCGTATGATTGGCCATTATGCTGCAAAAAGAATAATTAGGGCATCTGGAACCCTGGCATCAGATAAGAAACTAACCTGAGATTTCTTCTCTTTAACATGTTTATTTAACCTGTCCCAGGCTTGAAAAATAAGTACTCGAATTTAGTATAATTGTATAAAAATAACTACATTTAAACTTGAATTCCCACTTCCCTCTTTTCTGACTGCCATATTAAGCCTAATATGCTTAATTAGTCTGGTAAATATCAATGTGCACCAGGAAAAATGTTACCAAGTTAAATATGGTATTTTTAGAAAAGTCTCCTCTTTTGGAAATTGAAAAGTCCTCATTTGGGACCACCTGGGAAAATTTAGTTATGGGGAATAACTTGCAAACCAGATCTGAAATAATGAACCTGAAGTAAACTGTAGCTGTATTTCACTATTGTCAGCTGGCATATATTAGTAGTCATGTATATAGCAGTGAAACAGGTAGATAACATAAAAAAACAAAACTGACGCATAACAAGGAACTAGCAGCTCTATATGCATCTTAGTGAATGAAATACTGACCAAACACCCACAATTTACAGACCAATAATTGGTGTGTAAAATTGAATTTGACAAATAAAACAATCTGCAAGGAGAGATAGATAGAAAGAAAGGTGGTAGTTGGACAAATATTTAGAATATAGACAAATTGGTAGCATAATTTTATCTTCACATTGAAGTTTCTTTTTTTTTTTTTTTTTTTTTTTTATATTAGTTTGGTCAATAAAATATATTGCCTATTTGAAGAAGACTTGACTGTCTTGTGTGCTCCAAGCAATGTATAACTAGAGAATGAAGAAAACAAATACATAGTAGGTTGCTTATTTCTAAGAAACTAATTGAAAGTCCTGTTTTGCTAACTGATGGCTCACCCTGACAATGGAGGTGCTTAATCTTTTCACATCTTTTTGATGTCTGTCAAAAGTGTGATCCTTGGAACAGAAACAGAAAATTATAGAATTTGAAATCTTTAATTCAAACATTATTGCAAAAATATTAGGCCCAGAAAATAGTATGTCATCAAAAAAGTTCTAAGATATAACAAATGGGTATTGTAATGCTCACAACTCTGAAAAACATCCGTAAAAAAAAAAAAAATTCCCCAAGGTGGATGAGAGAGTAGTTTTTATTTTCTTGCAGGATATAAAATTCCACTCCAATGATATAAAATGTCTTGGTAACATTTTTCTTTTTCTGGGTACACTTTATATTCACTCTAAATCAACTAACTAGACTAAAAGTGTTTTAGTTCTGTTGAGTAAAAATGATACTTTCTGTATAATGATCACTCAAAATAAACTGGTTGCCTGTGAACTGTTAATGAAACTGAAGTTAATTTTGTTTTAAAAGAAAGAATCCAACACATTTTTCTTTCTCTTTTAAGAGAAAGCAAGGCAATGAAGCACTCTTTCTGTTATTCACTCATGTCTTGATTATTATTCTAGCTTATCTTGATGCTATTATGTTTACCTTTTTTTTTTTTCCTCCCTTTTGTAAGAAATGTTTCAATTCCTGAACTTTGGGACTTGCATGCAGTGTGTTTACTCAGCTTTAATGTCTGCATAAATCATATGAAATTCCCGTGTCTCCAATTAGTTTTGAGTTTGATTTAGAAAATATGGTTTGGCTTTGGATATTTTTTACTTGTTTCCTTTTTTGCTTTTAGGTGGTCCTTTGATTCGAGGTAGAGGTAGTAGATTTTATCCCTCTCCTCCCTCAACTCGAGGATTTGGCAGGTATAATGCAGGTGGAGGAGGAGGAGGAGGAGGAGGAAGTGGTAACAACATGCGGAATGAAGAACAAGAAACAAGGCCAAAGTAAGTTCCGACCTGTTAGAATCTGCAATCTTATTTAGAATGGTCTAAGAAATATGGTCATGAATTTTATTTTTTTTTATTATTTATTTTATTCTTTCAAGCTTTGGAAGAGCAATTATACTTTATTGCATTACTATTTAAATACTGCCTCAAAGTATTTATGGCTGTATTTTTGTAAATAGCATTAAATTTATGCATAGTCAAACAGTAAAGAAGTTTCCACTTGGAATAGGTTGCATATGTAAATTTTATAATTATTTTTTAATCAGTTGAAGTTTTATTGTGAAAACATTAACTTGCCAAAAGAGAATTTAATTAAATTCTCTTTTGGCAAGTTAATGTTTTCACAATAAAATTGGTATTAACCTACTGATATTGGTAGAATTTTCATGATCTATTTATATGAGCAATATTAGCTGTATTACTTTCAGTTTAATATTTACCCTTATTGATAACTGGCTTTCAGGCTGTCATATTTTATGTAAACAAAGTGAAACAAATTTTTATTTATAAATAAGTAAATCTAAAAGATAATATAGGCCAGAGAAACATTTAATTAAAAGAATATCCCATTTACTTGAATTTTATTTTACATGTTAATGTGGTTTTTGATGTTGACTTCTTGCAAGACTTTTTATTCTTTTCAAAGATCTTCATTGTTTGAATATTATATTCCATTTTCATATACATTGCTTCTAATGGTCAATCATAAATTTTCTATTGCATTTGTGTGTGTGGGGGGGGTGTCTATTCCATTAATTTGGTGTCTTTGAAACTTTTTAGGCAACATGGGCAATGGTCAGTTTGCATAATGTGAAGGAATATTTATATGAATATACTCCTTAACTTGAAGCTTATTGCTAAAAATAAATATTTCTTGTCTAAGAAATTACAATAATTGTTTACATTTATTTTACTGTTCAAAATATTACTCAACCTTCTTTCTGTTGTCTCTGAAGTTATGCTAGCTTTCATGAGGGACCCAAAATCTAGCCCAACCATAGGATCCTTTCAATGGAGCATTAAAACTTACATTTGAGAAATGAGTTTTCATGTCCTGTTTTGCCCAACTTGTTTCTCTTTGTGACGTTTCTCTTTGTGACGTTTCTCTTTGTGACGTTTCTCTTTGTGACGTTTCTCTTTGTGACGTTTCTCTTTGTGACGTTTCTCTTTGTGACGTTTCTCTTTGTGACGTTTCTCTTTCTTGTGACGTTTTCTTTGACGCGTTTCTCTTTGTGGACGTTTCTCTTTGTGACGTTTCTCTTTGACGTTTCTCTTTGACGTTTCTCTTTGTTTCTCTTTGTGACGTTTCGTTTCTCTTTGTGACGTTTCTCTTTGTGACGTTTCTCTTTGTGACGTTTCTCTTTGTGACGTTTCTCTTTGTGACGTTTCTCTTTGTGACGTTTCTCTTTGTGACGTTTCTCTTTGTGACGTTTCTCTTTGTGACGTTTCTCTTTGTGACGTTTCTCTTTGTGGACGTTTTGCGTTTTCTTTTTGACGTTTTCTTTGTGACGTTTCTCTTTGTGACGTTTCTCTTTGTGACGTTTCTCTTTGTGACGTTTCTCTTTGTGACGTTTCTCTTTGTGACGTTTACTTAAAGGTGGTAGTATGGTTGCTTTGATGTCTTAAGCTAATCTTAGTAATATTCTGCATCTTTTTTGTTTACATTTGCAAAATTAGCTTGAAATATTTTCTTGCTGGTCAAAACTTTTTTCTTGTATCCTTTTAATTTTCCTCAAATCACTTTCTTTTTTTTCTTTTCTTTTTTTTAAATATCTAGTCAGTCTTTTTAGTTTCCAGCATATGTTCTCATCACTTTAGTTCTGATGAAATATGGTAACAGAGCTAAAGTATGCAGAGTGGAACCTTGTCACAGATTGACCTTGAACTCTGCTGAGCATGCCCATTGTTAAAAATGTTCTCACTCACATCTGTTTATAGCAGTGTTTGGAAGGAAAGTATGGTTGTCTCACCATGCCACAGAGGTTCTATCAATGACCATGGTAAAGAAAATTGGGTAGAGAATGATGCAAAGTTGCAGAAAGTGTATGGAGAGGAGTGTGAGCCGGGCACAAGTGTATGACTGGTTCAAATATTTCCAGAATGGCTGAAAAAATATCTCTGATGCACATTCTTGGAGGCCCCCTGCCAGCCAGATGTGTTTAGAAACATTGTCAAATCATTGTGCATGGGTTGTTGGAGGATGTGAACATTAGTTACGGTTCAGTTCATTTTCACTGAAAATTTGGGCATGAGACTTGTCTGCCAAATTTGTACCAAAATTGCTTTTAGCTGACCAAAAAGAAAATCAGATTTCTACTGCCCAGGATCTCTTTGATTGTATTGAGGAAGATGAAAACAACCATCATATTCCCTAGATCTTACTTTTTGCAACTTTTCCTCTTTCCAAAAATCAAATGCTACTTCAAAAGATGTTGAAAAATACCTGAGAGAATGGAATGAGACAGCTACTTGCAATCCCAAAAAATGAATTCCCAGAATACTTCCATCATTGGAAATGATGCTGGATAAAGTGTGTGGCTTAAGATGGTGACTACTTTGAAGGAGATTAAATGCTGAAATGTGTTGTAATTTTCTTTTTGTATCACCAGTCCCAATGCGTTTTAATCAGACCTTATATCTTGTTTCATTTTTGAGATTTTCTCTTATGACCAATGGCAATTTTCATATTTCTTGAAATATCTGAAATTAGGTAATAATATCAATAATCTTTATATATATATAGATACACACACACTTTAATAAAATCTCACACCATCAAATAAGATATGAATATTTTTAATAAAAATTGATATAAGGTGAAATGAACATGGTATATTTATGCAAGTATATTATGAAAAATGTTAGTAAAATCAGTTTAATAATACTAATTTTACTGTGGATTTGCAAGATTGAATCTGACATAGTGTAAAAGTAGGTACCTCCACGAAATCGCTAAAAAAAGAGCATAGCTTGATGAAAAAGATGCCAAACTTGCCGAAAACTAAATTTTATTGTCTAAATGCTTATGTTATTATTAAGAGGAAAGACCAAAGTTTTTTTTTAATTATTTTTAAAAAATTTTCCTTCTTTTTAGAACATTCTAAATTTTGATTAAAAAAAAACCTTTTTTCTATTTGTATCAGCGGAACTAGTAAATAACATAGACAATTTTTAGCACGTTTTTTTGGTATGACACACATTAATTTGAAAAATCGTGCAAAAATAGAAATAATTATCGGATGTTAATGAAACTTTCAGAAACTACTCACAGATGATCGAAATTATTATAAATATTTTTTTTTTTTTTTTATGAAAGTCATGGTAGAAATATTTTTTTAAAAATATTTATTACCCCCCCATAACTAATTTTATGAAAACGCTAGAAATTCGATCGCATCGGTTTTAGTGATTACAATAAGCACAGGGCTTTGAGGAATGCAAATCATGTTTTTTTGTTTTTAATTGGATACACAGTACCTGAAAATCAGCTCTGAATTGTAACATACAAAACTCAATAAAACAAATATATTATTTAATTTCAAATGCTTTTATTTGCTTTTAGTTGTTTTTATGAATATGGACAATATTTTCTGAAAGCAAAAAAAATTTTTTCGTGAAAAATGAATTTTAATACAATTATTTGTTATTTCATTAATTATAATAGATTTTACATTTAAGTTGTTAAAATATTATAAAATTAGTTAAAAGTCAGATCGGCTTTCATAAGTGTCCTTATGAGATAGATCTTTTTTTAGCGTGTTGTAAATTGTATCATTTTGACTAATCAGAAGATACCCAGTAATTAAGAAATGTAATTTTGTGCTTATAATCGAGCTGTAATTATAAAATACGGAAGACCAACCAGAATATAATTAAGTTGAGTTAAGCATTGTTCTCCGCTGTTAAGGCCTTTTACTTTTGCGAAACACACGTGGAGAAGTTAATTTGATTTTTCAATTTCAACTGAGAAGGGTACCTACAAGTATCAGTATCATCTTATGAAATTTATATGATCTTATTTTTATATTAATCTCAGTTACGACATTTTTCCATAAATGAAATATCAAAATTAATAATAAAATGAATGCAAATACAAATAACAGTAGAATGTAATAAATGTACATAAAATTATAGTATTTTATGTACAATTCTGATAAAATTTCATAAGAAAGGTACCTATAAATTAATTAGATATCATTCTTAAGAAATATGAAATTTAATGTCACTCTTAAGTTTTATTTTAATTTCTTTACAATATATTTCCCATAAAGCATCATAAACATAAAGGTGAAAGCTAAGTACAAAAAAAAAAAAATTAGACCGCTGAAAGTTTTCGTTAAAAATAACGGGGTAAATAATTTGTTCACGTAAATGTAAATTATTTCACTTTTCTCCTTCCGTAGAACAAATTAGCCTCATGGAATTCATAAATATATCATTCATCACATGTCAAGAGACGCGAAAGTTTATGACCTGCTTTGTTTTATTTTCAAATTACATCTTTTTGGCACAAAAGCTAAGTTAAGTTTGGTTCAAAATATTTTAAATAAACATTATAATTTCTGATTTTCTTAAAATAAGTTTTGAAAAAATGAATAATTGATATTTAAAAAATTTCAAAGTCAGATTTCCAGTTTTTTTTTTAAAATGGAAAAAATGGTCAATTTTGCTGACTCAAAAAAACTAGATTTTTTAGCGAAAATTTCGGGACGTGCTAGGAACGATTAAAAAATGGAAAAAATACCCCAAAAATACTTTGACCTTTCCTCTTAATAATAACAAACATTTAGACGATAAAATTTTGTTTTCGTCAAGTTTGGTGTCTTTTTCATCATGCTATGCTCCTTTTTTAGCGATCTCGTGGAGGTACCTATGTAAAAGGCAAAATGATCCAACAAAATGAGTTAAAGAAAATATTCCTGTTAAGAAAATCATAACTTAATATTTTATATATAATGACTTGTCTAATTGTGGGAACAGTTTTCTTTCCTATGGCAGATCTCGACGCCATGACCGGGCTCCACCTCCTCCAAGGTTTGCACGCCGGGGAGGCTTCAGTGAGCGCAGCCGGGGAAATTTTGAGCGTGGCGGACGTGGGAGAGGACGAAGTAGAGGAGGCAATACTTCTGCTCCATACAATGCCAAAAAGCCAACTTTAACCAAACAAAATTCTTCAGATTTTGCTAATGAAGAGTGGGAAACTGCTTCTGAAAGCAGTGATGTGCTGGACAAAAATAGAGAAGCAAAAAATGATCCAAAGGACAAAGATAAGAAGGAAAATGTTCCTGTGAAGAAAAGCTTTTCCAGTCAGCGACCTGTGAATGACAGACAAAATCGTCGTGGGAACTCTACTGATATGCGCAAGTCTCAGAGCATGGAAAGGAGTAAGAATGCAGTAAAAGAAAAATCTCCAAATGCGGCAAAAAACGGCTCAGCTCCCACTAGGTCTGGTGGGAGCTCAAATACTAAAAATAAGACCATTAATGCAAATCGCAAAGAGAATATTGCTGCTGTTTACAGGGTTGATTCTATTGTGCCAAATGATCAAACAGCCATCAATAATGCATTTAACAGTCTTACAAGCAAGTAAGTAATTCTTTTTTTTTTTTTCTCTCTCTCTCTCTCTCTCTCTCTCTCTCTCCAGTTTTAGAATCAAATTGAGATGAAATAACTTGTGCATTTTAATCATCTTTTTGAAATTGTCGAGTTTTATATGGCTTTTTGAAAAAAAAAAAAATATACCCATATAAAAATAAAGGAAGTTTTTTTTCTCCAATGATATATTACATACAAAATGCCATGGTGTTTCTTATTTTAAAAAATATAGATGAATTTTAGTACTTTCATCATTTGTTCCTTTTTATTTATTGATTAAGCTGTAAATTTCAGGTCCAAATCCCAGAAGAAATCTGATTTGTCTGATGTTTCCAAGCCATTGAAGAATGAAAAGGAAAAAAAAGATGCTCTTGCGAATATTGACATTAATAATTATGCCAGTATGTTGACAACATTTATTTTTATAACTTTGATATTAATTGATTTAAACAAAGTTTGTACTTTTCATTTTTTGTTTTTTTTGACATTTACATAAAAATTTTATTAAAAAGTTAGGTCCACCTTTTTGACTATTCATCTTGGTCTTTGAAGTTTTCCTCCTTAACAATTTTATTTTTCTATTTATGTATTTTTATATTTATGTATTTTTATATCTTCATTCTAACTTGCTTATTCTGGTTTATGTAGGTGTTGTGGTGATTGATGATCAACCAGAAGTGACTATTGATGACCCCAATTTCTTGTATGAAAGTAATGAGGGCTTTCAGGAAGTTAAAACCAAAAAATCTCAAAAAAGCAAACAAAAGGCTCTGCAGGAAGCAGAACAGCGCAAACAAAGTGAACAGAAAAAAGAAACTATCACCAAGGTAATTTAGTAAGATTTGATCCATTTCACCTTGGATGTTCATTTTTTTTCTTTTTCTTCCTTCACCAATATTGGTATGAGCTAGCTGAATATAATTAGTATTTTATAATTGTAAAATTAAGTTTGTGATTATTTGAATATTAATTTACTCTCTTGTTTTAATGATCTTCCTAAGCAGGCTTGGGTCTAAAACCAATTATATTTTGTATATTTTACAGTTTCAGCATTAACTTTCAAGTACTGAAGTTTATAATTTAGAAAATTATTTTGCGTATACTTTTGACATTTTAAATGCTCTTATAATCTTAAAAAAATTACTCTATAAAGTTGGACTTTTTCCTGAAAACTTGTAGAATAAGAATTTATATTTTTATGAAAAATAATTAGCTAATATTGAGTGTTGTTAGTGTGCTTTTATTTTATTTCAGGTTATTGCTAAGAAGAAGAGTGTCAAGGGGCTTAGCAAATCTGGCTATAGCAAATTACCCCCACGCTTTGCCAAACAGAAAGAACAAAGGGAACGAGAACGAGAAAAGTACCTGACTTTGATGCCCAAAATAGAGAACTGGGATAACAAGTTAGCAAACAACATTCCCCCACCAGCAGCAGCTGCAGCTGCTGCAGCTGCAGCAGCAGCATCATCGAAGACAGTTACTCCATCAATTGATGTTGCTCCTAAAAGTAAGCGTTCTCCTCCTCCTAATTGACAGGCCACACCTATGCCCCTTGTCTCCTCTCTTGTCAGTAAACCTTGGAAGTTTCATTTTGCTTGTATAAATGATGTTCCATGTCAAATTTCCCTGTACAACACAAGTGTTAAATGTTTCATTACATAGTGTTTTGTTTTTTTTTTTTTTTTTTTTAATTTTGTAATAAAAATATTATGGCACATACTGTTGTTTCTAGAATATTTTAAGATCAAATAAAATCTTAATTTTGCATTTTGCCAATTTTTTATCTTGAATTTCAAATGTTCTGTTCTTTCATAGGTGCTTTATTTATACATTTGTGTAATCATTCAGATAATATTTACATAAATTAAGAAAGATGCCGTATAAATAAAACATCAAATTTTATAAAATAAGGCATGCTTATATATTCTCTTTGACTTATTCTTTATCTGTTTGTACAGCATCTTTCTTGAACTAAATGTGCACTCCATAAAAATGAATATTTCCTAAAAGTTCTAGTTTTTTCTTCTACTCTTGTCATTTATGAACAAGCACACTAATCCATCTTTTCAACACAGAAATGAATAAAGTGAATAAATATTAATCATTTCTTTTTTAAAGTAGATCTTTAATTTCTGAAAGTCAGATTTTGGGATATTTTTCATTAAAAAAAAAAAATAATTTGAGGTATCATTTGGTGAGGTATTTGTTTTGCATATATTAGGCATTGTGTTTTTTTTATGTAAAAACTTTAAATCCTGTATATCCTTTAGGAAAATACTTCATATTTGATGATTAACATCTTTATATACACATGCTATTATTTTATTACATTCTATATCATTGTCAGTATTTGTCTTTCAAGTAATAAGAATATAAAAATAGCTTCCCTGGTCCCTCTACTTTAATTCTCTTAGAATAATGTGGGTGGTAACACAACATTCTATGTTGTGCACATTTGTGTGTGTGTGAAATTTCCCTTTCCTCATATCCATCCTCCCAACATTGTGCTGTGCTGCTGCTGCTACTCTATAATCTTCATTGGCCCCCGAGATATGACACACCTGACTATTCCCCTTTGTAGATGCTCTTTCTGTGAGTGCAGCGGTTCTGCCTCCGGGCTCTGCTGTCTTCCAACAGTCAACAACAGCAGGAGCCTCATCAACAAGTACTGTGGTTCCTGCTCCGCCAGCACTGTCTGGACCTCCTGTGAATGCCTGGAACAAGCCCATCAACATCTCCATTAACAGTGCCATACACAGCTCTACAGACATGAACTATGACAAAGGAGGAGACCAACATGACAGTGGTATTGATGTAAGTGATCCACCAAACTCTACAGCATCTTCTTCAACTCGAAGTTCTCCAAGTACAGAAAATAAAGTAAAGGAGGACCTGGTAGGTACTTAATGTCGATCTAGACCCTAAAATGCTGTGCAAAGAAGCAGACACAGCTAAGTGCATGGATAGTGATAATCAGTTGTGTAGTTCATTTCAGTATGTACTAAAGTTTTGTTGGATTTTTCTTTTCATTTATTTTCCTTTGCCTTAATGTTGTTGCATTTTCTTTACATATTTTTAATGTAACTTATTTAAACTAGGTTATAAAAATAGTTTCTTCCCTAACCTGTAAACCTTTTAGATCTGTGATCTCTCAATGTTTTTATTAAACATTTAACTTAAAATTAGATAGAAACCAGAAGAAGCATTTTACAAAAACATGAAGTCTGAAATTTTTTTTTTTTTGTATCAGTTAAATTATAAATTTTGGTTTTTGAAGTAATTTTCTTTTTTAGATTTACTGCTTTAATGAACCTCACTAATTTAGTATTATCAAACTTTGTTCATCTCAATTTATCACTGCCATCTTGATGGCATAAACATTATGCTATTAGCAAGCACCATTTCTAAACATTGAGAATTTCCATTATGAATACAATGAAAATTTTGATTAACAAACTTTTTTTAAATTTTTTTTTTTTTATATAGAACTGAGACTTTTTTTGTACATAGTGAAAAATCACTCTTTTAATGAAAAGCATGCATTTAATGACATCTATTATCATAGGCCCTTTTCTATACATTTTTACTCTTGAACATGGCTTGGTCACCTCCCTTTTTATTTTGCTTGTAATTCACATCTTCCTCTCCTTGTTGCTTGCTACTCTATTTTCTGTACTGCAGGGTTTTGGTGCTGCTTTTTTTTTATGTGACTAATGCATGTTTAATATTTTTAGTAGTTACTTTCTATATTGTATGTGTTGTTTTTTGTATTCTAGAGATAGCCTGAAAAATAATTTAATAAACACAAGAAGCTCACATGCAGGATTGTTTTAAAGTTGGTGATTATTTTTATTCTTATTTATAAATAATCTTCAAATCTATGTCATCCTGCACTTCTGATAATTTATTGTCTTTGTTTAAAAATGCTGCATTTTGAAAATGGTTAGTCTTTTACTTAAGTGTCTTTTATTTCTTTGCCTTACCACAAAAAAAAAATGAATATGTACATTTTTCATGTTATATGATTGTACATTGAAGATTTAAGTTAATCTATACTTGGAGTAACATTGATATTTTCAGGTTCTCAACTCTGAAAACTAGATTATACATTTAATACTAGACTTTTTGTATATTTCCGAAGGTCAAGGGTATATTGTGCTTTGAGAATTTTCTTTTTATCTAGATTGCATTTTGTTTTTCATCATAAAAAAAAAAAAATGTAAATTCAAATTACAGATAATGAATATACTCAAAGCAGTAAAAAGTGAAAGGAAAAAATTGTTTGCACTTCACTGCCTGCAATAATAAAATTGTGTCCTTCCCTTTGAAGCTTTGTTTTCAAAAATAAAATACTATTTTTTTTTTTTTTTTTTTTTTTTTTTTTTTTTTTAACCTGCAAGCTACCACAGCTGAATGAAAAGTCTCAAAGCAAATCTTTGCATTTTCAATGTCCATTTTTAGTTTTGTTAGTATAAAAATCTCATCTAAAGTTTTTTTTTTTTTTTTTTTTTGTTTATTATAAAGTTTTTCTTAATTGTTACTGTTGCAGCCTGAAGTGAAAGCCAGTGGTGAAAAACATGCATCAGGAATTGACAAAAGTCAGTTTGAAGCACCCAAACCACAAAGACAACCTAGAGTGAGTTAGCTTTATAACATATTGGAATTGAACAAACATTTTATCCTAGTTTACTTAGGATGTCTAACAATATCTATTAAGTTTTATGCTATATTTAGTCAGTTTTCTTACTTTGATTTTTAATTTTTTTCATTTCATATGTAACAGCATTGGATTGAAAAAAAAAAATTAATCTTCATTTTTGATTAAATACACATAACAATTCTATTTTCTTAGACAAGTCGTAATGAAAAAGGGACTAGCAAAAATGTGAATGATACAAAGGAGTCTGAAAGTAAGGCTGTGAAAAAGTCAGAAAGTAAAGAAAAAAGCCGCGGTGGTTCCAGCATGGACAAACCAGAACCTATTCAGCTACCTCCCAGTTTCAAGGAACCATTCCTTGGCAAGGTCAGTATAAGAAACTTTATTTTATCTGGTCTTGTTCTGGTTATTAAGAAAATTAGGAACTTTCAATTTATTTCTTCCATTAATTGCAAGAATAAGTGAATTTGATTTTAGTATTCTTTACAGTCAAGTGGCAAATCTAGTTCTTGCTTAGTTTTATTGATAATTTATCTTTTCTAAAAACCTCTATACTTTGTATTCAATATTATTTCTGATTTTACATTCTTACATGCATTTTTTTTTTTTTTTTTTTTTTTTTTTTTGACTTGTGATCACTTGAATTTTTAATGGATTTTTTAAGCCAACAAAATTTTTTTTTTCTTTTGATTGGTGAAATTGTCTACTGGCCTAGAGGTTGAAAGTCTTAAAGAAAATTTTGAATGTTTTGCAGTATATTTTTAGCAAAGAATCTTTTGTAATTTTGTACTTAAGTGGATGCACTAATATTTATCACAAATTATTTATGTAATTAAAACTGTATTGTGGAAATTTTTATTTGGATAAGGAGTGGTTGGTGTCTTCCCAATTCTTTTTTTGTCCTTGCCACATTTTTAATTAGAGACCAAAAATATGTCTGTTCTGTTGAGCTGAAAACTTAGACATTGTTTGACATAACGGGGAACTGAATTCCAGCTCCCGAAATGTATCTAATGTTAAGGGACGGTTATGAATGCCAAGTTTAGTGTTTTAATTTTGTCTGTTCATATGGGGTTGGAGTTGATATTAATTACTTTTGATAGAATCTGTTTTTACAACGGTCATGTATTCTTACCCTTTTAAGTGTAGCCTTTGTTAATTTAAGATTCAGTTAACTGTATTCCAAAGTTTTTCTATTTTTTTTTTTTTTTTTCACTTTGCTAATATATATGTTTAGTTTCTGCATAAACTTATTTTAGATTTAAATTGATTGTAAAAATAATGGTAGCAATTAAAATCTTTTATTTACAATAATGTAAACAGACAAAAAGAAAGAATTAGTTTTTAGCATATTCCATTTGCCTGTTTCATTCTTACAAGCATTCATAGAATCTGGAATTCAATTTGTTGAAAAGAATTTTTTTTTTTTTTCTTCTATTTATTCCAAATGTTATTTAAATGTTTGGCTTTCTTTTAATAATCTGTTGTAGGGAGATGATGCTACTGAGCTGGATTTCACATTTGATGAAACACTGGCCAAACTGACTGAAGAAAAGAATAAAAAGACTCAACTGGCTGAATCTTCTAAATCAAATGGAGCAGGCTCAAAGGCTGCAAATCTAACAATGAACACTCCAACATCTCCAGCAACTGAAGACTTAAACTTGAAAATTGCTTCTGTGAAGAATGTCTGGGAAAAGATGCCAACTGTCTTTGAGCAAACGTAAGTTAACATTATCAAGCAAATATTATCCTCTATTTCCTAGAAACTCTTGAAATTTTTATGAGAAATATTATGCTGCAATTGAAGATTTGTTAGCAAGTAGTTTTATTTATTTATTTCATATCTTTGCTGTATTAAGCATTCAGTTGAATTATGCCAAATGTTTGTGCCATTAGATGTCATTAATATCATTTAGTTTTAGCTGACTTCATTCAAAGTAATTGCTTCTGATTGTATTGTGACAGATATCATGTCAGGGTGTATTTTTACACACACACAGTATTTTTAAGTATAAAAAAAGGGGGAATTTGATCTACATTTATTTATAAAAAATGTTCTGTATTAAAGTTGCTAAGCATTAAACCCAGAGTTTGATTATAAGATTTTTAATAACTTAAATGCAAAGTGCCCAATTACTCCCACTTTAGTTTTTAAAATCCTATTACTAACGAGTTATTCAATGACATGTGGCAAACTTCAGACACAGTTGGAATAAATTAGCCACAATCAGTATTTAGCTACAGGCATCACCTGGCTTTTTTTCAGAGCTTATGAAATTTCAATTTTTAAAAAATTTTTTTTTTTTTTTTTCATGTGGACACATGTTTAAATAATACTCCATTGACTGAGTCAAGCCTTTCCCTTGCTTTCTCTTCATTCCCATGATCAAAAGTAAAACTCATATCTACCCCACCATATTCAGTTGATAAGCTGGCAATATAATATTGCCAGTTGAATACCTCTTTTTGGATAGCTGAATACTCCTTTATGATTTGCATAAAATATACAACTTTCAGTTTCTAAATAATTATTTCTAAGATTTTGTTAATTGCTTAATTTCTGGTGAATCTAACTTGTAACTTGTCTTTTACAGGATGACCAGTAGTGCTTCTGCTCAAGCAGCACTCTTGAATGTGACAAATACAGTATCTGAGAGTAATAATACTGGTGCTACTCTGCCACAGCAGGCACCTACCCAGCAGCAGCAGCAGCAGCAACCTGCAAGTTCTTATCCTGTGTATACAGGTGACATGACCTCTGCTGCTGCTGCTGTTGCTTCTCCTAGCCCTGCTACTGCCACTGCAGTTGCTGCTGTGGCCCAGCCGCCCCCACCAGCATTGGATAGCGTGGACCACCTGGAACCGTCGGTGGGCATGGAAGAAACTCAGCTAAACAGCTCTGCATTGACTGCTCCTTCCCTGTCCCATCCCGGAGCAAACTTGGTTTCAAACTCTCAAGAAAGTATGGCCATGCCTCTGACTGTCTCTAGCCATATAGCTAGTAATGTTGGAGAGCCAAAACCATCTTTAGTTGAACAGAGTAATGTTTGCAAGGTGAGTAACTTTCACAAATCTTTTTTTTTTTTTTTTTTTTTTTCCTACCAATTCTAGAAAAGAAGATTAATTTGAATATTTAATATGACCAAGTGAATATATTTACTATAATCTATAGATTCAATGCTTTAGACTTCTTTAAAAACATTTGTTGATTGCAATATCAAATTGTTTTAAGGTTACTGATATTCAAATAGCTTTTCTTTACAATGAACTTCATTCTTAATGTTTTAAATTGCTTTGTATTTTATCTCCTGCGTGAGAGAAAAGAATGAATTGTTGTTAATTATTTTGCAGGTAAAACCCCAGCAGCTACAGCCTCAACCTCAAGAAGTGCCTGGTGTATCAAGTAGCAATGCAAACTTGATTCCAAGTTTACCAATTCCTAGTCCAGCCATTCAAATGTTGCCAAATCAGTTACCACAGGTTAATCCTTATCAGCTTAGCTCATCTCAGTTGTTGACTCAAGAGCCGAGGGTAAGCAAGCAATTAAAGTTTGATTTCTCATTTCATACAAATTATCAATTGCTTTTAAACATTAGGTTCTATAAAAATGCTGTTGAGGGAAAAAAATATTTCAGTTCTTATTGAACCATGTATTGTTCCATCATTCAGATTACTTTATAATTCTACTTTCTAGAATTTTGTAGCTTAATGAATAAAGAATTGCTCTAAATGCTTTTGAAGTCTTTAAGGGAACCGATTCCTTCTCATCTTTTAAGAGAATAATGTAAAGACCAGAGTACATGGGTAAATGTTTATTTAAGAGTGCAATATCTGGAAAATATGAATGAGTGGAAACTTTCCAGCCAAATTGTAGCCATATTTGTCTGATCACCAAAGAAAACTGCTAATGGATATGATTCTCTTTTTCTAAATTAATTCTTTGAACAGTTTTCATTAGTTGTTTGCTTCAATTGGTCTCATTAGGTGCAGTACTTGTTTGAATCATCTCTTTGATTCTCAGGATGTATCTCATACAAGATTCCCTTCCAATTCCACTATATGAACAGTATCACCTTTTAATGGAGGACTGGTACAGTTGGTGGCAATTCATTTTATTTACCACCTCCGCCTCAATTACATTGTTATAAACTGACCACTTTAACAACTTGCCAAAATTTGTTTTAAAGAAATTTGAATAAAAAAAAAAAATTGATGCAATGAATTTCACACAGAAATTTAGTCTTTTTTTTTTTTTTTTTTGTTTGTTTGTTTTGTACTGAAACCACATGAATGTGACTAATAAGCTGCTAAAATAATTTTTTTGGATTTGGATATTTTGTTCTACATCATATTGATTATTTCCAAGTATTTCTTCATTCAATTTGCTATCAACCTCAGCTTAGCCTCTATTGTTCAGCAATAGTGCTTTATGATAAAATGTGCAAATCCTTTTGTTTGTCACAATTTTATATTAAAAACAATTATCAAATATGATCTTTTTGAATGAAAATTAAAAACTGAACAAAAGCCTAACAGATTTTTATTGAATCCATATGCTATAGAATGTTTTTAACAAATTAAAATCTATAATTACTAATATCAATCTTTTCAAATTATTCTAACAATTGAGGTGTGAATTGTTTTTTTTTTTTTTTTTTTTTGTCTTGAACTCAAAAACTGATCACTTTGATATCAATAAATCATTACACAACTTTATAGTTTGACTTAATTTTGGAGACTTCTATGATTCCTGACAATTTCTTGTTTCAGTTCAGCCAACAGAGCTATGGATACAGTTTATCTCAGCCGCAACCTCAGATAGGACAGGCTAACCTTACTCAGCCTAATATGTTCTTACCAACAACCCTCTCTCAACATGAATTGTACCAGACATCTCAGTTGACTGGTTACCAGCCCAGAAACCAGCCATATGGTCAAACTGCTGGCCAGCAGAATACTGTCATGGTTTCTTCAGCTACCACATCACTTATGTCAACTGCTGTGAAGCCACCAACTCAAGATTACAGTTAGTAGCACTTTACAATATTCATTTGAAAAGGGGTCAAGAAAATTAGATTTTGATCTGCAGATGCTACATTTGTCTGACCCCCCCCCCCACTGATCTGCAAATGATGTGTAAAATGTATGCGGAAAGATTTTTCACAAATGCTGAAGTTTGATAATGATTTTTTTTTTCCCCCCCCATTTGTTTTTAACCAGCTTGTTTTTCTTTTTTCTCTACATTTTATAGGCACATTGCAGAAAAACCTTGGCCCTGCTTCCCTTCAGTACAACCAAGGCCTTGGAGGATCCTCATTACAATCTCAACTAATCTTTCCCTATCCTAATACAGTATTTGGAACCAGTCCCATGTTGGGAAACACACAAACTGCTCAAAATGTGAACAGTTCTCAACTTCTTGGATCACCACTTGTCCAACCAAGGTAATAGTTTTTTTTTTTTTTTTTTTTTTTTTGCTTTGTTCTGTTTTGTTGTTTTTTGTTTGTTCGCTGTTTGTTTGTTCGCTGTTTGTTTGTTTGTTCGCTGTTTGTTTGTTTGTTCGCTGTTTGTTTGTTTGTTTGTTTGTTTGTTTGTTTGTTTTGTTTGTTTTTCGCTGTTTGTTTGTTTGTTTGTTTGTTTGTGTTCGCTGTTTGTTTGTTTGTTCGCTGTTTGTTTGTTTGTTCGCTGTTTGTTTGTTTGTTTGCTTGTTCGCTGTTTGTTTGCTTGTTCGCTGTTTGTTTGTTTGTTCGCTGTTTGTTTGTTCGCTGTTTGTTTGTTTGTTCGCTGTTTGTTTGTTTGTTCGCTGTTTGTTTGTTTGTTCGCTGTTTGTTTGTTTGTTCGCTGTTTGTTTGTTTGTTCGCTGTTTGTTTGTTTGTTCACTGTTTGTTTGTTCGCTTTGCTATTTACTAAGAAAAATCAATAGAAAAAAAATTTCATTTATTCTTATGGCATTTGTTTTTTTTCTTGTAATAATCTCATATGATTCTTATCAGTTCTAGTAAATGAATGCATTTACTATCCAAATATAACCTTTAAATGCCTTCTTCTAGATATAAGAATGATCATTTACAAATGTAAAATTTTATTTAACTCCCTCATTTTTGTGTAAATGAACTACAAAATCAGATGAATTATGGTCTATCTTGCTAGTCAGTAATCTATTGCTGCTAGTTATATAAGTAAGAATGTGAGTAGTTTCTTTATTTGCTGTAGCTGCACTATTGAAAAATGCACAAGTGCCATTTGGTGTATTAGTCCTGTTAACTTTGAATTGCCTGCTTCCTCCTCCAGAGGCTTTGACACATGACAATAAATGATGGGAAAAAAAAATTGCATAATTCTTTTACTATTTTAAGATTGGTTTTTATGATTTGTAATTGAAAAATATTCCTTCTTTCAATGTCCTAGCCTATATCTATTTTTCAGAGGCGCCATGCAGAACGTTCAGGCCCTACAACCTACTTCATCATTTTACCAGCAACCCCAGCAACCCTTACAACAAACTGGCTTTTTTCAAGCACAGCAAGCATCAACTGGTTTACAGGTAACAAATTCTAGTAAAATTTTATACAAGTGTTGATCTCCCTCCATTTTTTTTTTTTTTTTTTTTTTTTTTAATATATTTTGAATTTAGTTTGCAGATCGTACCTGAAAGTTTTTAAAATGTCACTTCAGCATTTCTTTGAAGATTCTACAATCCTGATTATTTGCTATTTCCTTCTATACTTTCTTTGCAAATAAATGTTTCTTCATTTCTTTAGAAAGGCAAAATATTTTATTGTATTTAATCTACATGTTTTCTTTTCTTCATAACTGATTTCTTTGTCTTTCATTTTAAAGGGTGCAATACAGCAGGTTGCTGCAGCTGGGGCCCCTACTTTCTTTAGCAACCAGCCAGGATTGAACCTGTCTTTACCACCACCACCCCATTCACAACCACTAGGCTTGGCTCCTCAACCTGCCTCCAAAGCTTCCCAGTATAATCCCTCTCAACAGCTTTCTCCTCAGAACACACCAGTAAGTGAAATCCTTTTAAAAACTGTTGCTCCATTTGAACAGAATTTTAAAAGCTGTTAAACTCCATATTAATTTGTTTCAAATATGGCGTTTGTAGACTTTGGCAACTGACAACTAATTCAAGAAAAGTTTGTTAGCATAGACATTTTTGTAATGTTTCCTTGCAGCAGTGCTGAAAAATTTCTATAATAAACATTTTTTTTTTTTTTTTTTTTTTTTTTTGCAGTTAAATTGTTTCAAATTGGCTATATTTTTTCTTTCAATCAACCATATTAGTTTTTGTTGGCAAGTTGAATTGTTTTATTTGTTCTTTTAGATGAAATCTCCTCCTCAAAGCTTGACACCAACCAACCTTGGTCCCAATCTGAATACTGTGCAGAATTCCAATACAAAATTGTTTGGAAGTCAACCACCAAATCGGCAGCCAACTCCAAGATACTCTAATGTTCAGCAGCAGTTTGGTCATAAGTTTAATCCCCAGTATGTTGGTCAGCCTGTTCAGACTGGAGGTGGGTAATAATAGCTGATTCCTGGCATACAACAGCCTTCTCTCTCTCTCAATTTTTTTTTTAAGCTCAATATTAATATTCAAAACTTTCAAGTGAAATAGCTTAAATGTTAGGTCAATATATTCTGAGTTAAAATAGGTTTACTGTAACTTTGAATATAATTTGTAATTTGCTGACATTAATGTGTATATAATTCATCTCATCTTCCAGTAATTTTTGGATTTATTATACTTGGTGTTTTGCAAAAATGAAATACTTCAATGAGAAAACCATATTAAACTGTTGAACAAACCTGATGTGAAATGTTTTTGATTGTCAAACTGAATCCTATTATCAATCGTATTTTTGTTAAGCATCTTTTCCTTTCATAGTGTCTTTTGTTTACATAATGACTACTGCTAGAATGTCTTGATTTGATAATGATCAACATTTTTATTGGTGCACTTTTAGATTAGTCTCCATATTGCAGTGGAAACAGTAAGTATCAACACTGACATTCCAGTTTATAAACTGTTTTAGAATAAGCATATTTTTTATACGAAACCTTAAATTGTAATTGAAAAAAATGAGTAAAACTTCTTTGCAGACAAACATAATCATAGCTGCATGTAAGTTCAATGAAGTAATAAGAGTGGTTACTGTTTACAATGTATGTCTATTATAATCCAGTTGTTTTGCTTTTGTTTTAATGTATTTCTTCTATTTTTAGTTGTCCGTCAGGTGATGATGAGTAACATGGTTAGAGCCAGCAACTCTCATCCTCGAGCTCCATATCCGTCTCCAATTCAGAGGCCACCAAATGTCCAGATGCAGCCTCTTACTGCTGTTCCATCTCCTCCTCCTCCACCCATTCCTCAGACATCTCAACCCCAGCAATATCCAAACCAGAGAATTGGTCGTAATCTTAGAGCTCAACAGGCCCGTGAACGTAGTGAAGTCCTGAAACATGCACAGAACTTCCTTAATCCCCAAAAGAAACCGGCTATGAAACAAGGTCCTGAGATGAAAGGCGATGAAGTGGCCATAGGAAATCCCCAGTGTACACGAACCAATTCAGCAAAGGATGCCAAGCCAGAAGAAGCTAATTTGGACAAAAAGTAGACATGTACTTTGTATTCAGCTCTGAATTGTTGTTGAACTTTATTACTTGAGTGTGGCTTAAACAAAAGACTAAAACAATATTGAAAAGAAAAAGAAAGCACAAAACACTGATCTGCTCAAACAATAGGGTCTGCTGTTTGACTGAAGCCCTTGATGAATCTGTATGGAACTGTTTCTATAAAATAACAATGTATTTGGCTGTCAGCCTTAGATTGGAATAACTAACTCTTTCTTGTGGGTGGTCCTGGGAGTGGTAGGGACTTATTAAATGAATTTGTGGCAATGGCAAGAATTGTCTGGTCACTTTTTGCCCATTATTTTTCCACCAATATTCAGCTGTTTGGAGAGATCTTGTTGCCGCTGCTGCTGCATTCTCTTAATAAGTAAAAGAAGCTGAATAAGGCTGTATGCCATTTATAATGGTTCTCGTCAACTGTGACACTGAGTTTACTATATTACCACAGATACGGTGAAAGGTGTTGTGTGTGTTTGTGCACATCAGACACTTTACCATTAAGCAAGAAGGCAAATAGCTCTGCCCATTCCCAGTATCAACCACCTCTACAAGCTGTAACAACACTACAACCAAATGTCTCAACAATTTGGTTATCTGTTTTGATCAAAATGGCTGACATCTTTTAGTTCATGATTAGTTGATTGACTGACACTTTTATGTAGAATCCAAAAAAAAAAAAAAAAAAAAAGAAATCAATCAAAAAGAGAGAGAAAGAGAAATTTTCATTAATGCAAATTAAAAGTAATGAAGAATTAAGAGAGAACCCCAAAAGATGAAACCAGAAAAATAAGGACTGAACAGGCATTGTGGTCCTGACATTTTTCTACTGAATCTAAACATTTTTCATGAATTTTTTGTTGTTTAAAATTTTTTTTTAATAAATTTATTTATTTATTCATTCATTCATTTATTTATTTTCCTCTTGTTTTTATTTAATGATTTATCAAGATACACCCTTCCCTTGAGGGTGGGAAAAATATTTTGATGATTTAAAGAAAAAATAACTTAAACCATTTCACTTTTCTTTTTTGTGTTCAGCAAACACAACTTTCTCTAAGTTGTTTCGTCCTTAGCTAACATTCCTATTATCTCCTCCCCCCACTTCTTTCCTTGCTCTGAATATTTACTAAGCTTAGTTTTAATTGTGCACCCAGTGAGGATTGAACACACTAGCAATTGCTTGTTAACCTGTATTCTGTGGCAGGCATCTTTTGCCTTTTTGGGAAGTTAACATTACATAACAGTGACTAGCTTAGTTGGACTTGTCAGGCTTCTCATTCAAATGTTGGTTACACCTGTTGCTGCATGCCATTTTCTTTTGAAGTAATAAAAAAAAAAAATCTGTTAACCTTTGTTCCTATTTTGACAGAAGGAGTCAGTGATTGGACCCCTCCCACCTGTCAGGATCCAAATGATCACTTACTGTATTTGACGGCATATAAGATGCACCCAAATTACAGCAAGGCAAATCAAGAAAAAATTAGTAATTAGTAAAATTATTAATAAATGGTACAGCCAAGGCTATATTTATGAGGTATTATTTTGGTTAAACAAGCCATGATTACAATTAAACAAAGAATAATAGGAAAAAAAGAACACAAGCCTATAAAAACTTTATATCTTTTATATGATCTGTACAACCTGCATCTTGTAAACGTCTTATTGGAATAATTAGAATATAAAAATTGTGATTGTATTTATACCAATGCAACCAGAAGTTATTGCAAGAAAAATATTAAACAAATATATTTTACAAATATATAATTTTAATTTATTACATATAATTTTTGTGAAACAAAAGTATTCATATTAAACGTGATGAAATTAATATAATGAATATTATCAATGATAACACTTTTAATCTGCATAATAGCCTTTTAAATAATGACAATAGGTAAAGTTACTCTAAAGTCTAAGCTAATAGGAGTTGCCAGGTAGCTAATTTCAGCTGACTATGGCGAATTTTAAACCTACATGTTACATATATGACGCAGGGGAATTTTAAGATATTTTTAGTTTAAAAAAAGAAAAAAAAAGTGTGCCTTCTATGCCATCAAATATGGTAATTAGGCAGTGGTTGCAGCAGCAGTATTTTGCCACATGACAATAATTACAACATACTGTACTCTTTCTCTAAAACCTGCATAGTTCATATCTTACCACACATTGCAGTTTTGTCAGAATTAAGTTAGAAAAGAACAAATGGATTTTGAAATAAGCAAGGAAATTAATAGCACTGTCTGTCTCTGTATGTATGTGTATATATATATATATATATATATACACACACTTCATCTTTTCTATAAAGAGTTCAAATGAAATCCTTCCCCTCTTTTCCATTTGCATTCCTCCCTTCTATTTTCCAAATTAAATAAACTTTGGGCTCACAACATACTATGATGTTGTCTTTATAATAAAAGCAGCCGAGTTACATTTGACTCAATTTTTGCAAGGATGAAAAAAAAAAAAAAAATAATTAAAAAGTTTGCTAAATGTCAAAGAATAAATTCTTTTGAAGTGTTGTTCTTTTGTTGTTTTTTTTTTTTTGTGTTTTTGTTTAGAAATTTATCACAGTTCCATCAGCACAAGCATGAATTTAATTGGAAAGTCATGGGACCAAGCATTGCTTCTTAAGTTATCACTGGCTGCACAAACTAAAAGCTTTCCTTTTTTTTCGTATTATAAGACATTAAGTATTGTTTTTATCATTTATTTAGGAAAGACTTATATTGATAATTTATATTGGATTGCTGACAGGTGGAGTCTTGTATTAAATGTTGATTATTTCATGCCATAATTTAATATCAAAGATTGTTTATTTAGCTTCTAAAATTTTCCTGATAGTTTAAATTTTTAAATATTGCAAAATACTCTTATACTAAGATTCTTATTTAATGATCAAATTATAATCAGTTTTTATACGTAATATTGTTACTATAACTCATTTTTATTTTTTTTTAATTTTTTACTTATAGACTAATATCAGTAATAATAGGTAATCTACTATTATCTTCACACTACCACTATGCCATTACATATTGATTAATATTTATAGATTTTTGACCAACTGATTCTATAGATTTTGCTGACTTTAAAAAAAAAATGACTTCATCTGGGAGGTTTCTAACCAAGTCTGATACTAAAAAGCCAATTAAAATTTATATATAATGGCTAGAGGGAAAAGTTTAATGGCTTTTTTCTTTTTGTCCAATAAACACTTTAATGGCTGTCGTATCACAATCATACACTTCAATACATCACATCTTTTTTCTCTTAAAATATTCTAAGAAACCAAAATGTAAAGCTTTAATTTTTTTTAAATTAATTCAAGAGTTTAATGAATTAACTGAGGAAAAGTTTGAAGGTAAGTCTTTGATATGAAGTATTTGGAAGGAAAGTTTATACAACAGCAAGAAAATAAAAATATAAAAATAAGTTACTGTTTATGGCTGCTTAAAAGTCAAGTTTTTGGTTGGTCATGAGCAGTAGTTCTTCAATATCGAGTTTGGCTGATTTTAATTGATTCAAATATGGCTGTTTGTTAAAAGATGGAATTCATTGATCTTTATTAAATATATAAATAAATAAAATAATACCTTTCAAACATACACGCTCCCCCTAAAGAAACTTTTTTTTCTGGATGGGGGTGAGGTACTTGGAAAAGCTTAGAACTCAATGCATGTCTATTTTTTTTTTTTTTTTTTTTATAGGAAATATGAATGGACTTTGAAGATATTTCCTGAGAAAATTAGAACAAAAAACTGGGGGGGGGATTCATTACAAGTAAATTTTTTTTTTTTTTTTGACATTGTTTGGACTGCTTTCCACATCTTTCGGCCGTTGTATGCTCTAGCCTTCGTGAAATGAATATTCTGCATTCAGCTAGAAATTCCATCTGTATGTTGGCGTTTCAGAAGATTGGTTCGTTGAAGTTTGCGTAGATGTTCTTCCCATCTTTATTTCCTGAAATGGGCTGACATAACCTTTGTTCCTGGGTCACTAAGAATCTGTTCCATTTCCTCTATACTGCTTGCAAATATAATGACAGGGATTGGCAATGGTTAAGTTCTCTCTCCACAGTTTATTGTTACCCTGCTGCTCATAGAGGAGAATTGCAATTATTGTAAAAGCTGTGACCTTTATTTTGTCCTTTTGTGATGTGGTGCACATGCCATAAATGTTTTTGAAATTTACATAGCTACTGTGAAGAATGCAGTCTGTGCCAGTTTATTTACTGTACTTTTGGACTTGTGCATGCAACAAAGATGACAACAAATGCCTCATCTCCGAAACAGATTTTTACATGTTGAAATAATTACACAAATTTATGTCAAATTGATGTATGCAAACAACTTTATTTCTTATCAAGGAAAAACAATATTTACAAAATTTGAAACCCTGTTGAAAAACTGAAACATTTACTCAGTTGTTAACTGTCAGTTTCAACGAGGTGGAGAGATTTTTAATTATAAAATAAAATTAATAGGTAAAATAGTTTTTAATTTCAACATTAAAATCATTAAAATTCTCAAAAGTAAAAATCTCTAGCAGTCTTAGTCCAAAATTCTTCAATTTTGGTAACAGTAAATATAGCATTATTATATACATTTCCTCAATTTTTTTTTTTTTTTTTTTAAATTAAAAATGATACTTTAAAAAAAATATATATATTAAAAAAAAAACAAAAAAAAACAAACATTCATTTATATCACCAAAACTCTAGACCCATTCTGTAATCAAACTTTCTTTTATACATAAGCATAATCTTTGGAACAGTACGCAAATTCGGATGTGGGGTTCTGAAACAAGGGAGGAAAAACTTCACTATTCTGTTGCAAAATGTATCTTGAATTTCATTTGAGTGTTTTAAACTTCAAATCCTGTGTCATATTTAGAAGCAATTGGTGAAAAATTTTACAAGTTTGTAAGAATTGACAGACAGACAGAGAGAGAGTGTGTGTGTTTATAATCGGAGGCGGTTAGTCTGCATTGATAAGTAATTGTTGATAAACAAAATAAAATTCGAATTCATAACTGTTTCTAGCATTAACAATCTCATAATGACAAAATTGTTTCTGTCCAGAATTTTAATATCGGCAAAATTATTTTAGCTTTCTACCAATTCTTGCATCTGTCCCATGATCAAGTGGAAATCAATATTAAAACAACACATAATAATCAAGTGAGACTTTTTTTTAAAATGCAAAAAAAAAAAAAAAAAAATTCAGCAGTTTTCCAAATGAAAGGCACATTTTGGTTGTTGAACTGCATTCAATGATCTCAGAAACTAGTTTAAAATTTATAAATTTTTTTGACTGGAAGAAATCTGAAAGTAAAAAAAAAAAATCATTTTTTTTAGGCATTTTGAATGATGTAAAGATTTATAAATGACATCAGTAAATAAAAGTATTTGTCTTTAGAAAGCTGTTAGCAAACCTTACGAAACTTGTTCTCATCTATTCTTTATTTTTTTTTTTCTTTGATAAAAGTTTCCCTATCTATATTTCTTAGGCGAACAAAGTAAACGCCGTACACAATTTATAGTTTTTTGCCGAAACGTGATTGGAAAAATTTCCATAAGGATTTTAGTCTTTATTGGTTATTCAAACAACGACTGAAAAATAGTTTTAAAATGCAATGCATGAATGCTAATTGCTTTTTTTGTGATCCCCCAGCAGGTATTATCTTTCCAGGCTTAGAGAAGAAGTTGTGTAGTTACACAGGGTGTGATGGGTAAAATGTCGCCATTTTAATTTTTTAATTTCGCACATGTGCTTTGTTTTTGATTTTGTCAACTGCACAGTGTAGTCGGGTCAGTTGGTCACTGTCTATTAGCAAAAGAGCACCATAACGCAATTCACTCTGCCAGAAATTTGGAAACGGCATGCTGTACTGCTTGGCATTCGCACCGGAAGCCCCAGTCGGAAAATTTCAGAGTGTTTGGGTGTCAATCTGAGGACAGTGCAAAGGATTCAGAAAGAGTTGGATATGTCTAATGATTACGAAGTTATGACAGTTTGAAAAACTCATTCTGATAAGAACTCCCAAATTTGTTGGTGAGGGCCTCAGACTCGACACGGAGGACTATATCAAGTGACTTGATAAAAGTAGTATTACCCTGACTCAAGAGGATGGCTGCTGGAAGACCCTACGTCAAGCAACAGTACTCTGTACCGTACCCCACAATCAAGAGAACT
>CAHIKZ030001046.1:4840000-4845683 GCA_903632075.3 Acanthosepion pharaonis
CTGAAAATTTTAAATTTAATTTTTTGTTTAATATGTTTGTGTATATAGTCTAGCGGATTTCATTTTGTTTCTTTTTATGTTTCCATCACTTGTGTTAGTAAATATCTCACATTGAAGATCTGCCAAAAAAAGATGAAATGTAAGAACCTGGACGTCGTAAATTTTCTGTGGAGAATCTGATGATTAAAGCACTTAACATTTTCGTTTTGGTAAATTACTTGCCCTTTTAACTAGAGTAGGATTTTTTAAAAATAAAAATGATGGTCAGTCATTACAGTGAGGTACTAATGCATTTAGTAGTGTCTGTATATACAAAGACTCGTAAAAATATGAGCATACACAATGGGAAAATGTCCCCAACTTAATGAAAACAAAGTTTTATCGTCAAAATCTTTGTTATTATTACGAAGAAAGACCAAAAGATTTGTTGCGTATTAAAATATGTTTTCCATTCTTTTCAGAACTGTTGAAATTTTTGTTTAAAAATTTTGTTTTCCTTGCGTCAGTGTATAACCATAAATCAGTATAGGAAATTTTTGCGTTGCAAAACACATTGATTTGGAAATTTTTGCAAAAATCACATAGTGATTGTATTTTAATGAAACTTTCAGGATTTATTCACAAGGGAATAAAATGCTTTTTGAAATTTTTTTTTTTTTAATGAAATTCTTTGTAAATTTTTTTTTTTTCATCTGTTAACCCCCACTAATTTAATTTTAAGAAATTTCGAGAAAATTGTTTTTTTGTTGTTGTTGTTGTTATTGTAGCGATAAAAGTTTATATTAGTTATAAGAAGTCCTCGGAAAGTTTAAAGTATGAAATTTCTTTTTTGTGAAGCAGGGCTCCCAGTTACAGAAAATTTGTTCTGAATTGAAAAATAAACATTATTTGTTTAAAATTTTTTAATTGTTTTTATGTATAAAAATATATTATGGACAAGAATTTACAAGAATTGTTTTAATTTTTTGTTTTTAATTTTAATTAGAATAATTTATAAACTTTTAATCTTTCAAAATTCTGTCTTAATTTGTATCGATCAAGTGATATTGTTATTAAATTATGACTGTATTGTCAGAAAATATGAACGGTATTTATAATAAAGTTATAATTTATTAGTAATTTTCTAACATTTTCTTTCAAATTACCTAAAATTCAATAAAATATTAGACTGCTTAGAATATTTTCTTAAATTTTAAAGATTACTGAGTAGTTAAAAAATATATAAAAATGGCGTTCACGTAATATTCATCAAGTAATAGTTACAGTTATGCCCCCTTATGAAAAATCTTAAAATTCTAGCGAGAAAGACGTTAACCCCTCATAGAAAACCCACCTCCGTGATAAAAATACTTTACTGCGAATTTTTAAACTAAAATTAAATAATATTTGATTCAAATCAGATTAATTAAACTTTCAAATTTCTTCAGTTTCCGAAAATTTTATTTTTGAAAGATTTTTTTAATACAGAGAATTACGTTTTATTGATAGATTTGTCAATATGGACGATTATAGCGTTTTTACTACTAATAAAAAATCATTCTAGTCAATTTAAATTCAGTTCGAAATACAGCAAAATATTCTGCTTATTGTAAATATTAAATTTAATCTATTAGCTTGTAATTAAAACTAAAATAAAAGCTTCAAGAAAGATTTTTCATTTTTTTAAATGCATTTTAAACCTTGAGTATCGCTTTTCTTTGGTGGTATCTAATTTAGTGTGCTGTTTTGTAAAAGATCCTTTTCGTGTTTATATAATCTTTTATTTAATGTCTATGAGGTTTCTCCTATATATTCTTTATGACAATTATTACAGGTGATAGAGTAAATTCCTCTTTCAAGTTTTAGCTCACTATTTTCTGTCTTGTATTAATTAAATCTTCTATTGTTTTAGAAGCAATTGTAACAAATTTTATGTTGGCTTCAGATAAATTCTTTTCAATGGTAGTTGTGATTGAGTTGGTGGGTAAAACAATATATTTTGATTCGTTGGGTTTGTTAGAAATGTCCGCTTTTCTATTTTTGAAATATTTTATGAGTTTTTTGTTCCACATTGAATATGAAATAATTAGGGTACTGGAGGAGCTTGAAAGTATTTTCAATGTATTTCTCCTCTTCGTGTAAATACTGAGGGCTACAAATTCGGAATGCTCTTAAATAGAATCCAATGAATATTCCGGGTTTTATTTTGTTGTTATGATGAGAATAGAAATTTATGAGATCATTTTTATTAATTTATTGGAGATGGACATTTAGTTTTAGGCTTTTATTAAAGAGATATTGTATGATATCTAGGAAAGGTAAAGTATTGGTTGTTTTTGTTTCATAAGTAAATTCTATCCTATGTTCGACTTTGTTTAATTTATCTACAATGCCAGGGAAATCAATTTCACGGGGATATATTATTCCAATATATCGGAAGTCTTGATTATTTAGGTAAAATATTTTGGAAATGACCAGATTCAAGAAATTCTCAGAAAATACACGCCAGCATTCCACTTAGAGGCAATTCCATTGATAATCCAAATTTTTTGTTTGTAAAAATTATTGTTAAATATGAAATAGAATTGATTGGTGATGAGACGGCAGATTTTAAATAATAACTATTGGTAGGGACAGGTATATTTTTATCGTGTTTAGATGCTTTTCTCATTTTTTTCTTTTCTTTTTTTTTTTTTTAAAGAATAGATGTTTATCCCGTGTTTCCGGTTTAGGATTGTATTTCCGGTTTCTTCTAGAGTCTACTTCAACTCTATACTTCTGACATCTCCACCTGAAGTCTGACATTGTATTCAATAATTATTTTTTCTTTCCAAATAGTAGATAGGTCATGTGAACGGGAGCAAAGGCTTAAAGGTTTTCATGAGGTGACTCATTTACATATGGAGCCACAAAGACTATAAGTAGCTACAGTTATTACCCATGAGGCAGTTGAGTGCATACGACTTTTCGTGAGTCAGTAACACTACATTACAATGGCGTCGCCAATATCTAACGAACCGAACAAATAATTATCACTTGATAATTAGGAACACGCACAAGCGTGGCTTAGGATGCTAGCAGCTAAAGCTAGAACAAAAAATGCTAAATGATTCAAAATTAATCGGAAGAGAAAACTAAATAACGGACCGCTTGTCGGCAACTGTTGGTTGTGAGGCCATTATGAAATTATCAGCAGTTAGAGGAAATGACGTTTGACGATATAAGTCAACTAATAATGAAGATCATAACACCCAAGAAAAAAACCAAAAAAACTAGTGAATGCAGAGAGAGCTAAATTTATAAATATTTCTCAAAAAGTGAATTAATCGGTTATTGAATATGTCCTCCGTTTAAAACAGCCGCTAAATATTAAGAATTTGAGAAACTGGGATCGTAAACCCAGTCAATCGAAGCGGATTTGATTCAGATGAAATTGGTGAACGGCCTTCAAAATGAGGAGTATCGGCAAATGACTCTAATGTATTTACAACTGGAAAAGTTGTTACTAGAACAGTATGTTGAATTTGTTCAGCAACATGAATTAACTGGAAAATTTAATAGAATAAAAGTTATGGATCTGGTAGAGGAAATAAAGAAAAAAAAAGACAGAATAAGGTGTACTTTTTGTGGATATCAAAATCAAAGAGAAAAAGAAAAATATTCGGGATATAAAAAAATGTGAAAAGTGTTTAAAAATCAATCCTTTTAAACGTATGTGCAAATCCAAAAAGAAAAACGTAGAGACGGTCCAACCAAATGAAGAGTAAATAAGTATGGATGTCTTTTCATTAAAATAAATGAAAAAGGGTTATTAAAAGACTCGAATCAATAATGTTTTAGTGAACATGCAACTAGATATGGGAAATGACATGACGGTGATACTCAGAAATTTCTGGAAGAAATTAGTAAAACCAAGATTAAAGAAAAGCCATATCTAATCGAATCAGTTCGACGGATCTGTGATAAAAACGTTAGGCTATTTTGAAGCCTATGTGGAACGAAAAAATAAGTTTGACGTATTACCAATTATTGTGGCAAACTGTGAAAAGAATCATGGTTTAATAGGAAATGATATACTGAACATAAATTCGACAAAATTGGTAAACAAAGTCAAGGCCGACGAAACTGGAATGTTAAAAAAACTATGAAGCTAAATTAAAACTGAAGGAAAATGTCTCAAATTCATATTTTGAAGTACAAAATGTGCCAGTACATCTACTACCAATAGTTGTGGAAAAACTAAAATTACTGGAACAAGATCTACTTGATTAAGCAGAAAAGAAAAGAAATGAAAATGAAAAAATGACACACACACACACACACACACACACACACACACACACACACACACACACAATAAAACAAAACAATAAAAACGAAAAAAATAAGGTAGAAAACGTGAAATAACAAAGAAAATAAAAAAAGGTGAAGCAAGAAAGAATAAAAGAAAGAAAAAAAGAAAAAAGAAGGAAAGAAAGAATGAAAGAAAGAAAGAATGAAATGAAAAAGAAGTAAAGGTGAATCAACAAAAAAAAAAAAAGAAGAGAATAATAAAAGAAAAAGGAATTAAAAAAAAAATCTTACGAATTTCGGTTTTTCTTCCAAAGAGAAAGGTCGTGCAGAAACTTTCGGTCGCGCAATGGAATACTGAAATAAAAAAAAAACCCACATATTTGTTTCGCTGATACAATGATAAATTTTCGCTGATACAATGATAATGTTTTTAGCCTCGAGGCAGGGTTTTGCTTAGACGCTAAGTAATGCGAATATGGAATCGGAGTTTTGTTGAGTGAATAAAATGGCTGCGATAATCGTGTTGCCTTTTTCACTGATATCTTTTTACTTTGCACACAAGTGTTCCTCCCCGATATTCTAATGTTCGGTTATTTGCTCAGAGTTTTGGAAGCGACTCTGACCGAGAACTTTTCAGCACTGCTATCCCCAATAGCATACTCCCCCAGAATGAATTGGTCTGCAAAATTAATAGGTGAACATATAAATGAGTCTGTAACACTATTTACATTGCTCGGACTATCATCCTCATCTTTGTTGCCATATTTATCACAACGTTTCGGCCGTTGTACGCTCCGGCCTTCTTCAGGTAGTTGGAATATCGAACTGAACTCTTTATTTCGCTCGCTGGGGTAGACTGTTCTAGTTCCACGTGCCATGTCTAATGGATGTCATTTATCATTTGTTGTCCTGTTAATTCCCCTCTTCAAGTTCTCCACCGCCTTAACCAGGTATTGAACTCAAACTCTTTGGGTCCTGTCACTGGATCTAACTAACGCCTTTATCCACTCTGCCATGTGTCCTTGAAGACATCTGTATATAAAGGCAAAGTGGATGTACCCGATATACGTTCAACAAAGAAACTGAAACTAAAATATCACATGGATAGATACATCTCAAATATGGCCATCATGAGATATCACCTAGCTGAAAAAGACAAGATGTCTGTTGGTTCTGATAAATAGTTTTCAATTCATTTGGCACTGTATGACACTTGTGATATCTTCGCTTCTACTTCTGTCTTCTTTTGCGATTGACTAATTGTCATGGTCCCTACCTAGATCGACACAATGAACTCTTCCTAACGCTATGTATACTACGCCTCTCAAGAGAGACGGACGGTATTGAATCGAGTCACCCGCAGTTTCTGACTGTGTGCGACTTCTGTCGAACTCTCTGCTTTGGCAGAGAG
>CAHIKZ030001047.1:0-60000 GCA_903632075.3 Acanthosepion pharaonis
CTAATTTCTGTTCAATTTGGCCAGTACAGCTTCTATTTTGGTTTTTAGAATTTCAGGCTTGTTGGTAGTTCTGTGTATTGCTGGTTATTTTCTTTCCTCATGGAAGAGTTCTCCAATATATTCGTCCCAGTGTTGAAGAATTTTTTCCTTCTCTAATAAGAGCATTCCATCCTTTGATTTTATGCCGCCAGTTGACAAGCACGTCTTCTATCCTGTTAGTTCCCTTATCTCTAAATCATTATCTCCCTCCCAAAAAATCCCCCAAAATTTTTACACTTTAAAAATATTTTCTTGCTTTAAATAACATGCAAAGGGTTGATAAGTCATAAAAAATGGATAGATCTATTCAGTGGTGAATATGTAAGTACATCATTAAGTCTGCTACTTAATAAAGTGAAAAAAAAGCATTTATTTACACAAAAATATATATTTTTGAATATAATCTCATTCTTTGTTCACTTAGTTTTGTGCCATGTGTGATACATGCTTAGGTAATCATGTATCTTTTGAGACATGACTGATGAAGCAAATTTTTTCCCGCAGTCTTTGTTACTATATTTAATATATATTGTAGCATACCTACAAACAATAGTAGGTATGTCCCCATTCACATAAATACAGTAATAAATACTGTATGTTGGTCTGCAGTTGGGCATTGATTGTGGAATTCACTTGAATCACTTCTTGCAGTTGACTACTACTTCTATGTGCTGCAGGTGAATCTTATATGTGTTGTTCATGTCCTAAGTATTATCGTTCATTACCAACCTTTGTGTGATTATTCTATTCAGTAACCTCCCCTAGTTTACAACAGTATACTAGTAAAAATGGATGATATTGGTTTGCATATTATTTTACTTATTATAAAACGCAGATTGTGTGTGTGTGTCTGTATGTTTATATATTGGATCGGATTTCCTACATTTTTCAACCGATTTCAACAGAATTTCACAGGACTATGTAAAATTACCTTGCAGTGGTTCTGACAGCACCAAAAATTGGAAAAACACAATTGTTTCTGCATAAAATCAATTTGAAAACACGATTAAGAGGCATTAATGAAAGGGGGACAACTCATATCGAGTTATACTTATTTATATCGAGTTAACGAGTTATACTTATTATAAAACCCAGGTTGGTTGTGTGTGTATGTGTGTGTGTTCATCTACATTTTTCAACCGATTTCAACAAAAGTTCACTTTTTTTTGGCAGGTAGTGTTTCTTATTGTCTTGCACACTTTTTTCTTTATTTTTACATTCAGAATGCTTTAAAAATTCCATTTACAAAACAATTGTTTATAATAAAATTCTATTCAATCAGTAGACTCATAACGATTGTAAACAATGTTTTTGTTCAAGTTTGGGTTTGACCAATTCATAAAAAAAAAAGCCCCCCAAAAAATAAAACTAATTAAGACATGCGTGTCCATCAATCTTAAACAATAATCTTTGTCAATTTTATTTTTCAGTCTTTATGATGGTCAATACTTGATCTATCTCTTACTGTTACATCCTCGGGCAATGCTGGGCTCTACTGCTAGTACAGTATAAATTTCAGATCTATATTTGATTAGGATATCATCAGATAATCTTGTTGAAACATCCTTATGTTTGTTTGTGTGCATGCATATATATATATATATATATATATATATATATATATATAATCACTTCCATATATTTGTTATACCTGAATATATATGTATGTAATCCTTATATATATTCATTATACCTGTGTGTGTATATATATATATATATATATATAAAATCACTTCCATATATTTATTATACCTGGTGTGTGTACATATATATATATATAAACTGAATGGGTAAATATTGGTAGTTGTGCAATTAATGTAGATATTATGTATATTTCTTATATATATATATATATTCTTCAATAGATATTTAATATATGTGTAGTTTTTATACACGTGTATATTTTTCATAATTTATAGATGCACAAATATTTATTTATATATTTATATAAATACACATATATCTATAAGTGTGCCTCCCCGCACGAGCGTATATATCTCTTAAATATCGATTACAATAATTTATGATTGTGAGTGGTGATCAGAAGGTTAGAAACAGTTTGTATTGGACATGTAGTGCCTCCACATAAAATACAAACCTCCAGGCACTCTTCCTCCACCTCCCTCCACACCAGAGATAAAAGTGGGTAAAAATAAAACTTGCAAACAAACTCACCGACTGAAGAAAGGCTTCTCACACTTTATAAATTGAAACAAGTAAAGAAAGTCAAGCCAAGAACTAAGTCTGGCCATATTTAAGCATAGAGTAAAACAAGACTGTCTTGACAGAGACAAGTACAATGAGGGTCAGGGTGGGGGGCATATTTATGAGTAATGCTGTAAGATCACATTATGGTATTTATTTGTGCTTGCTTTACCTTTTTGGTTTATTCTCTTTTATGTTCTTTTTTTATTTTTTGTCTCTTTTTTTTAATTTTTTTTTTTTCTCTCGTTCTTGTTTCTTTTTTTTTACTTCTTCTGGTTCCACTTATTCTTTTAGTTTTCTTTGTTACAAATGTGACTTACGCATACATACACACTCATACGTATGTATTTCCATCTCCCCTAAACACACGCATATGTATTTGCACCTCTCATACATCCATATTTACCCCCCCACCCACATATACATATTTGCACCCGCCTACATACATATAGACATTTGCATCTTCCATACATACACATATTTACAACAACACACACATGCATACATATTTGTGGCTGTCCTTCGGGGAGGTAAAACCGGCCATGAACCCGTTTATACGGGTTCAAATATGCTATTTTTTGGCCGAGCCTAATGGCTCGGGAATGCCCACGTTAAAAAGGCCTTGTGCCACATGACACCCTCGTGGGGGGGGGTGACTGAATATCGTCATACATCCATATTTGCATCCTCTACAACACATATTTGCATCTCCTCTATACATAGACATTTACATCTATGCATACACATTTTCATAGCTCCCCACCTACATGCAAATATATATGCACCCTCATCATGCATACATATTTAAAATTGTTATTTAGATTATGATAAAAATGAATAATAATAAGATAGAATAAAAATAATAATAAAGTAATAACAACAATGGTGGAGGTACATGTAGTGTTGTAGTTATCTGGTTTCAAGCTGCAGTTGGAGTTCCACTTCCAATCAAGGCCGTTGCAGTCACTTTCGCATAAATACATATCTCTTCGCCCCCAGCTTAGGGTTAATAGCAAGTTAAACTGGTTGCTCTAAATTAGATTGACAACCAATCTAATTGAAGGACATCTCTGAATTTGGAATTAACTTGGCATGTGGCTATCAACTCCACCCCATAAAACCCTAGATTTATGACCATATCATTTTGAAACATATGATCCTTAATGTTAAGCAATGTTGAGCCTGGTCAGTACCTGAAGTTAAGCAATGTTGAGCCTGGTCAGTACCTGAAGTTAAGCAATGTTGAGCCTGGTCAGTACCTGAAGTTAAGTACCAATGCAATGTTGAGCCTGGTCAGTACCTGAAGTTAAGCAATGTTGAGCCTGGTCAGTACCTGAAGTTAAGCAATGTTGAGCCTGGTCAGTACCTGAAGTTAAGCAATGTTGAGCCCTGGTCAGTACCTGAAGTTAAGCAATGTTGAGCCTGGTCAGTACCTGAAGTTAAGCAATGTTGAGCCTGGTCAGTACCTGAAGTTAAGCAATGTTGAGCCTGGTCAGTACCTGAAGTTAAGCAATGTTGAGCCTGGTCAGTACCTGAAGTTAAGCAATGTTGAGCCTGGTCAGTACCTGAAGTTAAGCAATGTTGAGCCTGGTCAGTACCTGAAGTTAAGCAATGTTGAGCCTGGTCAGTACCTGAAGCAATGTTACCTGAAGTTAAGCAATGTTGAGCCTGGGTACCTGAAGTTAAGCAATGTTGAGCCTGGTCAGTACCTGAAGTTAAGCAATGTTGAGCCTGGTCAGTACCTGAAGTTAAGCAATGTTGAGCCTGGTCAGTACCTGGATGGGTGACTGCTTGGGAATACCAGGTGGTATAGTGGAATTGTTAATCGGAGGGCTGAGTGTCAGTTCCTGTTGGATGTTCATTTGGACTTGAATAGTCTTGACATGCTAATACCTTTGGGAAAGGTATGAAAGCTCTTCTTCTCCCCCTTGCTATAGGTAAATAGCAGGACAGACCAGGTTCTATAGCCTGGGATGGAAACTGGTCTACCATACAAAGAAATGACAACCAACTGTGGGAAAATATCTGCCTCATCAGTCATGTATCGAAAGATACATGATCTCCTAAGCATGTATCACACATGTCACATAACTGACTGACTTTGGGGGAAGGTATGAATCCACTTCTCCCCCCAGTTATGGGTTAATTATTAAAACTTCAGCAAACTATTATTATCTCAAAAAAAAAAAAATTATGATCTAAAAATATTTTCTGGCTTATTTAAAGCCAGAAAATATTTTTAGATTGTAAAACTTTTTTTGAGATAATAATGTTGATAAACTGTAGAAAACAAAACAACCAATAAAATAAACTACCCCCACCAAAAAAAACACTACTTTCTATGGAAACTACCACAATCAAATCTAGTGTGGTGAAGTTCTGGTCCTATACTTCACAGGGAAGTCTACAGTTAGCATAGGATAATTGTAGTTATAAAAACTTAACCCTGAGAGTGTTATATGTAGTAGATACTGTTGTTGATATTTGGAATGTTTTTAAAAGTCATTATTCATATATATCCTATCATGGAAATATTATAATGAGCAAATAAAGTTTATTAAATTTATTATTATTTTTGGTGCCACATATCAGTTTTGATAAGTGTTTGGATGCATTAAATTTCCACTTTTTAATAGGAGTAGATAGATTCACCTATCCGTCGGCCTGTACTCCTTCCATGTTTATTGAACAGGAGTAGAGGTTTATCCTTTGTTTTCTGTTTAGGATGTGGTTTACTGGTTTCTTTCTTCCATGGCCTTAATTATTTAACTGTCTTAACTTTTTGGTGTTCTGATTGATGACATTTTATTTTGAGGATACATCTTCGTTAGTTTTCTGGTTGCTGCACCCAACTTGTAGTAACAAGGAGCCTGAAATCTTTAGTGATGTTTAGAAAGGGAGTTCTGGACAACAGTCACATAATATTAAGATAAGCTGTGAATGGACAGGAGTCTCTGCATGTACTTCTGGTGAATAACAGTGAGGCCACATGAGGCTTTAGCCTTAGCCA
The DNA here is from genome assembly GCA_903632075.3 of Acanthosepion pharaonis. Classification (NCBI taxonomy): domain Eukaryota; kingdom Metazoa; phylum Mollusca; class Cephalopoda; order Sepiida; family Sepiidae; genus Acanthosepion; species Acanthosepion pharaonis. Next base: position 5,255 of record CAHIKZ030001047.1, read on the forward strand.
CCTTTGTATTGCTGTAGATGATGAACAGTGATAATTATTTTGACATTACTCTCTTTTTTAGATGCAGTGTCACTCATTATCTTTTGTCTCCTTAATCTCTGTTTTTTCATTATCCTTTCTCCTTGATAATATTTTTTATTCTCAGATTCTTTCACACCCAGTAACTTTATGCATCTTAGTGGCTTCATTGCCTTGCTAGGGGTGAAATGATTTAAAAACAGCCTAAGTACAACAAGTACCTGTTGTTGTTTATTTAGCTTCGTTTGTCATAAGGCCATGCAGTTTGTGAATTATTTTTTCAAACAGGCTTGCTTAGCCACTACTTCATTCTTGACTCTATATGGTAATATGCCTATATTGGGTAACAGAAAATATTTTTGTTTTCATCATTAGATTGTATGGGGAGTGTTTAGTTTTAATTTAATTCAAAAATTACTTTTGCTTATATTCTAGTGGCTGTTATATATGTGTGCAGTATTTAAAACATTTTGTGACAGTTTAATTTTGTTTATTGATTTTTAACTTTGAAGACAGAAAAAGACAAGAAACATTTTCAGCATATTATCCTTTATATTAAGTTAAAAATGTGATTTAAATGCAGTAAATGATTGTGCAGTTTATGGAAAAGGTATTGTGCAGAATTGAACAAGTTAAAAACAGTTTCGGAATACTTTTTCTGGAGATTTCTCACTGAACAGTGCTTTATGATTGTCAAGATGAATTGAGGTTGATAGTAATCAAATTAAGATATTAACTGAGAATAATGAATATTATCTGATGCAGGAATTATCATGCTCAAAATATGTGATGAAAATCATTTACCCTAGTTTGGTTATATTAGTTGCTTTGAAGTGTGACTTTCACATAAGTTACATATAAAAGCACTAACTTTTTTTTTTTTAAAGTAAAACAAATTGTGATATGTGATGAAAAGTGGATACTTTAAAACATCATAGAACATAAGAATTTGAGGGGTGAGTGAAAGAAATCCCACTAACTCTATTAGAAGTTAGCAACAGCCCACAAGGTGTTTGGAATTATTTAAGGGAAAAGCTATAATCTTACATCAGAGTAACATGAGATGACATGTTTTTCTTTGGTGACTGAGCAAAAATTGATACAGTTTGGCAAATACATTTCCTTTAATCAACAAACATTGCAAGTTTATATAACCATTTACTCAGATCTTTACAGATTTCTCTTAATTGAAAAATTTGTTTCTCTGATAGTCAGCAAAAGGCCCTTTGAGCAATCCTTTACTAAGAAAGATAAAATATTCTGGGATAATTAAACTATTAAGTTTCCTGAGAGATGATAGAAGAAAATACTAATTATTTTAATTATGTTTAATAAAGTTCATGTTGAAAATAATTTTATTTAATAACTGGAGTAATACATATAAGAAAGAGATATTGTCATTCTAATATGTTTCTCAGCACTTCTATGTTGTGTTGCATAGACACATGTACTAATACCAAGACGTAGACAAAAGAATTCTGTCTACCACACAGACACCACATTGGTTCTTGAAAATGACTGAGATGGTGAAAAGTCCTTGAACAAAACAATAACTTTGAACAGTTTATCCATAATTTTGAACACAATACCTATTCAACAATTGAAAAGATACAATAAAAAAAATTAAACAAACTGACCGTGGTTCTGTTTCATCAAACTTGTTTGAATGAATACTTGCTACTTATATAGTCTTCCAGTCACCTAAAAATTCTGAGAGTATGAAACTTGAGCAGCAACTGGAGCTGGTCTTCATAGAGCTTTGAATTGTGAAGCATTTTGTTCTGTCTCTATAGCCAAAACATTGAGCACTTTAATTTACTGGTTAGAAAGGTGTTTGCCTTTTGTTCATTTTTATCTTTTTCTTTTCCTTGTTTGAGATTTTTTTGTTGTTGGTTTTTTGGCAAGTTGTCTTTTGGACACACCAATATTGTTGTTTTTTTTTTAGTATACACACATGCACACACATATATATATATATATATATTGTCATCCATAGACAGTTTCGCTGTATCATAGCACATCAGTGAGGCAAGACAATTGCCTCAAGCCAGGATCAAAACCCAACTGATTTGGCATCAGTCAGAGATTTTTCCCCTAAGCTATCAGCTTCCAGCAGAGAGGAAGCTAAATTTTTATGTATTTATTTTTGAATAAACATGCCAGTGACTCAGAGTGCTCAATTCATAGAAGAGCTTTTGCATTATCAGCAGTAGCAGTCATGTATATATATATATATATATATATATATATATATATATATATAATATATATAATTAAATGTTATAAATATTTATAAAATCACTAAAAAGTAACCATTTATTTCAACACCATCACTTGATAAGACATCAAGTGTTGAAACAAAATGCCTATTTTTAGTGATTTTATATATTATGTTATAATTTTCAAATAAATATATTTGCTCTACTCTGTATTAAGTACTCTTTTAGAATAGTATTTTTTGATTATTTGAATTTATTCCGTATACACCAATCCTATACTTGGGTATATATATATATATATATATATATATATATATATATCTATATAATATGTGTGTATGTGTAATATACATTTTTTCCTCACTGGTATATATGAGTTTCATGCACACGACAATCAATTGTTTTGTGCTACTAGTGAGAAAAAAATGTATATTTATCAATATAAATTATAGCTCTGCTATTATTCATTGAGCACTATTTTATTAGCACCAGCACTTTATGTGTGATATTTTATATATAATCTTAAAAAGAATGGCCTTTTATTCCTAAATATTAAATTATATTTGTGTTAAAATTTTTGCCGAGTAAGAATAAAACATGCTTATGCAAATATTAAGTTTCATTTTTGAAAATGTACTTCAGTTTATTTGTTGACCAGCACTCAATTATGTATCTTATTTGAGAACATAGTCTTCAGCTGTTATGTAGTAAAACTTTTAAAACAAAAAGAAATATACACTCTAACCCACTACACACACAAAAAAAAAAAAAAAAAAGAAGAGAAATTGATGAAAACAAAAGAATTCATTGAAAACGGAAGAAACTTTTATTGGAATGGTGATTATTATGAACTATTTTTTTATTAGTTTGTATATTGTTTTTGTTCGTATTTTCTTAGCTGTGTTCAAAATTACACTTCGTCTTAATCCTTCTTTTTCTATAAAACGTTATCGACATGATGCAGGCATGTGCCATAAACAGCTTAAAACTGCACATCGCTTAGAGTATCAAGTAGTCTGACTGATATTTTTTCCTTTTCCTCCTTTGCTTTCCATTTTATCACATATATATACGTTTGTCTACTCTCATAAATCTGGAAATGTGTATACGCACATATATTTCACCAAATATATATATATATATAATCGATATTTAAGAGTATTATCTGTTTTGCCTATGTGTGTGCATTTAAGTGTGTGTGTGTGTGTATAATATATATATATATATATATATATATATATATATATAATCACCTTTTTAAGAAGCTTAGTTGCATATATATATATATTTGTGTTTTTATATTTATTTATATTTGATATATTTAGTGATGGTTTATATACACACACAGTCTATATCTATAATCATTCTGATGTCGTATAACTAGAGACACAACTACACACATTTTATATATATATATAATGTTTTTACTTATGCTGTATTTATGGGTAAAAGTGCTCAGTATCCAGGACAGAGTTTGTGTAAATATAAACGTGGACACTGAGGTCAAAAAACTTGAGTTGGTTTCATACTTCAATGCACCAATGTTACCAACTCCATTTTGAAACAGACTATTGCTGCTTGTTGTTGATCTGAGTGTCCCCCCCCTCTCTCTCTCTATATATATATATATATATATATATATATATATATGATTAATACAAATATAAAATTTGATACTTTGCTGATTAATGTTATATTCAGCACCTCTTCTCCAGAGTTTCATAGATGAACCTTTGTGTAATTGTTTGGTCTACTCATCAGGAGGTGTCAGCAAATGATCTCATTTTCTTTATTTTCATATTAAATTAATATATAATATTATATATATATATATATATGTGTGTGTGTGTGTGTGTATATATATATATATATATATATATAAAACTTATGTGCTATTTTATTGGTGTTAGGTGTATTTTTCTTCTTCCTCTGTGTGTGTGTGCATATACCTGTATGTATGCTTATGTTTAGTTTACATGTGTAGGATGTCGTGGTTATTTCTTCTTTTTATAATTTTCTTATCTCCTTATACTCTCTCATTATTCCTTTTCCTTTTTTTTCTTTATCTTTCAGCTTTGAATGTCAAAAAAAATGATGTAACAGTATTATATCAAGTGCTAGTTGTTTTCTAAAGTTTTTTGAAAATATAGGAATATGTCTTTTTTGTTTCTTGTTTAAATAATTAATTTTTTTAATTAATGCTTAAATGGCAAAGGAAATATGTCTTTGCTTGCCCATTATTTCATTTTTCTTCTTTAGTAGTTAATGTTTTTTTTTTTACCTGGCTTGATGTTATCTTATTAAGGTGCTAATTATGGAAGCTTAGGTTTATATCTGTATTTTATCTATTGTTGTTGGAATATATATATATATATATATATATATATATATATATATTATTTGGACTATTGTCCTCATCTTTGTCGCCATGTTTATTACAACATTTCATTCGTTGTACGCTCCGGCTTTCTTCAGGTGGTTGGAATGTCGAACTTAACCCATTATTTTCACCTGGGGTAGACTCTTCTAGTTCGACATGCCATGTTTAATGGATGTCAGTTATCAGTTATCTCCTGTTAATTCCCCTCTGAAAGTTAAAAAATGAGGACACATGGCACAGTGGATAAAGGTGTTGGTTAGATCCAGTGACAGGACCCAAAGAGTGTGAGTTCAATACCCGGCTAAGACAGTGGAGAACTTGCAGAGGGAAATTAACAAGAGATAACTGATAACTGACATCCATTAAATATGGCATGTGGAACTAGAAGAGTCTACCCCAGTGAGCGAAATAAAGGGTTAAGTTCGACATTCCAACCACATGAAGAAGGCCGGAGCATACAATGGCTGAAACATAATAAATATGTTGACAAAGATGAAGACAATAGTCTGAATAATGTAAATAATATACATAATACCTCATCTCAGAAATATATATATATATATATATATATATATATATATATATATATACCAGACAACCTGCACATACGATTTGATTATCGTGGTGAAGGCTTTGTGCAGAACCATCCACACATTTTGAAGGGCCAACCTATGTGCCACAAGGTCCCCAAATGACCCTCCACAGGTTTTGAATTGAGTTTTCCTTCTCCTAGACCAGTTGCCATCCAAGGCTATAGAACCTAGTCTATTTTGTTATTTACCCATAGCTGGGGGTAGAAGAGGATTAATACCTTTCCCAAAGGTATTAGCATGTAAGTGAATGTTATGGATTCAATTGATTATATATGTCTGAAGAATTAACGCAATTTATTTTTGATCAGACATTTTTATTACTTCAAAAGTTATTATAGTAGATACTCGTATTTAAAATAGATGCCCCATTTTTCTATTTATTTGAAACAATGTATTATGTCTAACTGCCTGTCGTGCAGTATTCCCCCTGGGATTTTAATAAAGAACATGAGCGCATTTCTTTCATTAAGTTTTATCCAGTGCAGGCCAATAGATGTAACACACACAGTTTAAAGTAAAAATAAAAATGGGGTGTCTATTTTAAATACGAGTATCTACTATAATAAAGTTCAAAGCAATATATATGATTGAGAGAGTGAGTAACATACAAATATATTCATATATATATATATGCAAACATCAACCATAAACATGAAATAATGCCCATGAACAATATATACAAGAATAAAATATCAAAACTATACATACATTGTTATGTAAAAATATACATTTATTATAGCCATATCACATTGAAACATTGGTTCCCATACAATCACACAAGTTAAGCAACATTGAGCCTTGTCTTTACCTATATGGGTAATTTCTTGGGAATACCAAGTACTGTAAGCTTAGATGTGTTTGTTGTATAATGGATAATGACTTGGAATTTTTAATCAGAAAGCCAAGATTCAATTCCTTAGAGTCACATCACATTGAAACAGCAATCCCCTTACAATCCTCGAAGTTAAACGAAAATGGGTGACCACTTGGAAATACCGGTTGCTGTAATCGTGGTTGTGTGGGTAGTGTAATGGATAATGGCTTGGAATTGTTAATCAGGGATTAAGTTAAGCAACATTGAGCCTGGTCAATACCTAGATGGGTGATTGCTTGGGAATATCAGGTGCTGTAACCTTGGATTTGTGGGTGATGTAATTGATAATGGCTTGGAATTTAAAATTGGAGAGCCGACTTCCAATTCCTGTTGGGTTCATCGAATTCGCTTATGTGTAAGTACTGTTAGGGAAGGTATGAATCCATGTCTTACCCCCTCCCAGCTATGGATTAATTAGTAAGACTTGTATCACTAAATCATTATTATCTCAAAAAAAAATTCTAACAATCTAAAAATGATTTCTGGCTCTTTCAAATTACCTGCAAGGGGTTGATATGCCATAGAAAATGAATCAAATCAAATTATTTTATTTTGTTATTGTTTTTGTTTTACCATTACATAAAGAAGTACAAAATAACTAAATTGTGTACTTTTTTTTTAGTAAAATATCAGTTTCATTGTTTTGGTTGTTAGAGGCTGTTTTCAAGCAATGTGGCCATAAATTATATTAAATAAGGTTGGACATTGTATTTATATCCATCTGATGTGTTCCAGGGTCCTTATAGAACAAGGTGAAATATTACAGCAATACACAGTTGATGTGGCCTCAGAGCTAATGGAGTAAGGTGGAAACATTTGAGCTATTTCCAGGTACTGAGGTCAGGGACCTTATAATACACTGAAATGTAACAGCTATTTTCAGGTGATGTGGCCAGTGTTCTTATGGGACAAGTTAACACCTAATAGCTATTACTAGGCAATGAGGTCAGGGACCTTATAAAACAATGTAGAATGTAATAGCTATTTTTGGTTGATGTGATGAACAATCTTGTGGGACAAGCCAGAATATCACAGAATGTTAAGAAACTGGATTTTGATTTAAACAAGGAACCTGTTTTATTTATGGTCGATTTGTTGTTCATCTAATATTATCATTATACAGGCTAATGAAAATACAAGATTTAATTTCTTTCATATGCAACATGAAATTTTATTCAAATCCAGACATTATCAATTACTGTGAACCACTGTGTGTGTGTGATCCTTGGGTCCCTCATTTGAAGGTGGATTTTACATTCTCATTTTCAATGTAAAAGACAGTCCTCCTCCTCATCCTCTTGAGGGTAACTCTTTATATATCTTCCTGACACAGTTCTTTTCCATGCATGCCCATCACATGTATCGGGTAACATCCTATGAGGTGTGGATCTATATGTGATGGCTAGAAGGACATCTCTCAGGCCAACCTGTTGATACACCTGGCTTCTCTGATGTCATACTGAATGAAAAATATATTCTGGCATGATCTAAATTACTAACTGATGTCCTCATTTTACTTACAAAATCATTGAGATGGTTGAACATGATACAAGTGTTTGAGCTGAAGTGGAAACAAGTGTTACACAATGCAAAGGTCGAGTCAGGATCGTCAGCAAATTTTCAGAATACCTTGTAGATGGGATATTCTGACAGTGATGAAATGTCTTTGTCTAAGTTTTGTATCTAAGTTCAAAATGACGCAGTCAACTGAGAGCTGCAGGAATTCTGAAGTGTCAATACACTTCCCACACCCAGTTTTGAGAGAAAGGCTAAAACCACATGTAGAGGGACACTAATCCTACAAGCAGCATGCATTTCCTTGAAGTTCTTCCTCCTGCTGCCTCTCTAGAATCCTTGCTGCCATATCTCTCCCTCTTCTCTAATAAAACAAGTTAGAAAAAGAAACTGTCTTTCTTTGATACCATCTGTGCAGTAGTGTTCGGACCCAATGACACTGAATGCAACATAAGTCTGGAGAAAATAGAAAATATGCTTTCAATGCAAGAATTTGTTTGGTGGAATTGACAGGCTCAAGAGAATCTAGGCTTAGGTCTCATTTTAGCTCATTGTGTAGTCTCATGAAGGTCAGGTCTGATCAAGTGGTGAAAATACGAAAATAATTTAGGTAAAGTTTTACGATTCTATTATGTCACCAGTGCTTGACCTCTGCTGAGGAAAAAGATAGTCTACAGTTGGTTAGAAAAAGTTCTAACCTAGATTTGACCACTTTGTCATGTCAACAATTTCTTAAACATTCTCCTTCGCCACCTCTGCTATTATTATTATTATTAGTAATCTCCTTCATCAGCCACCTATTTCATAATAATCCATCATTCATTATTTAATTTCAACCACTGCTAATAATAAATTAAAAAAAGAAGATATTTGATTGTAATGTCATCAGTTAATGTTGGAAAGTTTGTTGTTCAGTGTTTGTAGCAGAGATCCCAAACTGAGAAAACATGTTAAATTAGACAATTTTCCTCCTCCTCCCATGTGATGTACCCCTTCATGATGTAGGCAATCATGGCTTTACATAATTTCCTGTCTTTTACAGCTCTGGGTAAAGTTTATCTTTTTGTTATCTCTCCTAATCTCCATTCTGCCAACTATTTACACAAAATCATTAGGTAGGTTATTTGCCGCTTTTCTGTGTCCCTCTTGCCTGCAGTAAGCCCCGTGAGTGTCAAATTTTCCAAGCCATCTTCTTTATTATGTTCCTCAGAAATTTTGTCTCTCTCTGATTCTAAATATAAGAATCCTTTTTGTTTCTGTTTCCCTTAAAACTTCCTTGTTGCTCACATGTTCAGGCTGTGGTATTCACAGCATCCTTCTGTAGAACCACATTACTGTTACCTACAGAAATTCATGATTCACATACAGGTTATAATAAAAGTGCTGTATGATTCAGTGAACACTACACCACATATTGTTTCCAACAGCCAATGTACTATAAGCAATTACATGATAGACTGTTGATTCAGCATGAGATATGATGTATTGAGTCAACAATTGGTATTGCACTTGTTTTTTTATTGTCCATATTGAATTGAGCTTGATAGATTTCACAGATAATGTAAATTAATATTAGGATCAAGCTAACAGTTATGTTTATCCAGTTGAATTTTCACTATAGCAACTGTCGATCCAACACGGATAGTAATTGATGAATAAGGAAGGTTGCATTGGTAGTTTGGTATTATTGTTTAGGGATGTGAAAATAGTATCAAACTATATGGCACCTCTAAGCCAAAATGTGACTTTTGGACTAAAAGCTTTGTGATTGTGTTGTATTCTTCTTCTATGTGCTGTGTCCCTTCAGGACATAGGTGATCATGGCTCTCCACAATTTCCAGTCACTGGTAGTTTTTAATAAATTTTGTCTTTTTTTTCTCTCCTAAAACTTATTCTGCCATTCATTTACTCAAACTCACTAAGTAGGTTATGCATTGTTTTCTTACATCCCTCTTACCTTCAATCTGTCTTGGGAGTATCAGATTTTCCAAGCCCTCTTTCCTCATTATGTGCCCTATAAATTTTAACTGTCTCTTTCTGATGTTAGGTAACTTTCCTTTTTCTCTAAAACTTTGTTGTTGATCACATGTTCACTGCATATTATTCTCAGCATCCTTCTGTAGAAACACATTTGCTTCAAGTCTCTGTTCATCTTTGATGAGATTGTCCAGCATTCACTGCCATATAGAGGACAGATATTATGTAACAGTAGCTAGTAATGTTATTTTTTCAAAAATTTATAGCCGGCAACACTATTCCTTCAAAAACGTATAGCTGATAATATTATTTTTTCAAAAACATATTATCAGAGGCCTTGCTGTTGGACGTAGTTTATTGTCATACCCAGGACATGGATGTAGTTTATCATCATACCCAGGATGCATAGGTTGAATAAGTCCAGTGAGAAGACACATCCTTGTCTTATACCCCTTTCGATTTTTGTATGACGACTGAATTAATTTTCTAGATGGAAACTGAAAATTAAGAAGAATTTATACAAAATGTTTGAATTGAAATTGTTGTTTCAAATCAGTGATTGCCTGTATGACTTGTTAGTTTCAGTGTTTTATTTTTTAATCATTTTACCCCAAGCAAGGCAATAAAGCCACTAAGATGTAAGAGGCTACTGGGTGCAAAAGAACGTGAGAAAAAGAATAACATTATTAAGGTGAGAGAACAATAACAGAACAGGAATTAAGATGACAAAGATTAACATTGATATTGCATTTAAATTGTTGAAGATAAAAGTTGATTGAAAAGCAACAGACTAAAAGAGTTTTAAATGTTAGAAGAAACTGTTAGCATGAAACTTATGATTTCATTTGGCCATTTCAACCATAAAATGTTGAGATTTTGATGCCAATCTTGTAATGCTTTTAAATTCATAAAGTCTAGCTACGAAAGAGGAAAGTTCATTAGAACAATTACCATAAAAATATTTCTAGAAAAGGCACGGGAAACCTATGTTATGGCCATGAGAATATGACTGAAGCTGAGATGCCAGGTCATGACTGCCAACATCTGCTTTGTGATACTCATGTAAACTACTCATCCCTTTTATGTCAGCATCAGAAGTTTGATAAATTTGAATGACTATGTGAGTGACTGATTTTTTAAAAATTAGTTATTGGTGATTATTTTCTCATTTTTCAGTAGATATAGAAATATTCTTTGATGCCTGACTTCATTCTCACTTGTGAAATAATAACTGTATTTTCCACCATATAACACTCACCTAGAATTCATTACGGGATAACTGTGTCAAACAGGTTTTAGTCTAGTACCAGTAACCTCTACTTCAGGTTGTGCCCAAACCTAACCATCAGGTTAAAAGATGCATGGTGATTTTTGGATGTGTTTGTTTATTTTTTTTCAATGTGATGAATGTGTTTGTGACATAACTGTCATCAGTGTGGAAAGGGTAATTGGCAAGCTGAGTTCAAATTCCTGCCTTTTCTGTTAGGGTCACTTTTGCATAAGTGAATACATCTCTGCATCCCAGCTATGAGAGTAGACTGGATTCACTAACCTTGAATGGCAACCAGTCTAGGAGAAAGACTACTCTGAATTCAAAACTATAGAGGAGGCAATGGAAAACAATTCTATCTTTCCCAAGAAGTCAGAGCAATTCAAAAGAATCTGGAGAACCTTGATTGCCTTCATCTTAAAAGGCAATTTTTCATCTTCTGTATGCTCTGTCCATTCAGGATGTTGTTGATCATGGCTCTCCAAAACTTCCTATCATTTGTAGCTCTTAGTAAGTTTTATAATTTCATTCTCTCTACCACACTCTGAGAGTAGACTGGGCACTCTAATTTTGGTTTGTAGACAGTCTAGAAGGAGGACAACTCTGTATTCAAAACTATGGAAAAGGTAGTGGGAAACTACTTCGTTATCTTTCCCTAGAAGCCATAGCAATTTATGGCAAAAATGACTTGATATAGAAAATGTCAGGATAATTCATAGATAATAAAGAAAAATGAATCCAGATGACATATGGCATAAAAAATAATCTTATATAGTTCAGAATTCAGTCTGTGACCATTACAAGTTCAGGAGAAAATTCTGTGTTTAAAAAGCTTCAAAAATGAATTCAATTTTTCTTTAATGTTAATAATGGCTATAAGTATGATTGAATGTGGTAGAACACAAACTTTTTTTACAATAATTTCATTCATTGGGCCTGGAAAGCACCACAAATGTTTGGACAATACTTCCATTCACTGGATCCAGACATGCATTCCACTTGTATGGAATATAAAAGACCCTCACCACCTCACCCCACCCCACAAAAAAAACGAAAGAAAATTCCTTGTCTTGTGTCTTTAATCAAACTTGTGTGTGTATTTACATGTTTCTTTCATGATTTACACACAGTGTTTCATATATATATATATATTTATTTGAAAATTATAACATAAATATGTTATAAAATCACTATAAAAATAGCCATAAACACCATCACTTGATAAGACACCAGAAGAAATGGCTATTTTTGTAGTGATTTTGTAACATATTGGTTATAATTATCAAATAAATAATTATATTTGCTCTTTGTATTGAGCACTCTTTTAAGAATAGTATTTGTTGGTTATTGAAATTTATTCCATATACACCAATCCTATACTTGTGTGTGTATATATATATATATATATGTGTGTGTGTTTCTTTAAAAACGACTGATAAGGTACAAGAAAAGAAATTATAACACAGGAAGAATTAAATAAAAAGCTTAACTACAGCACCTTGTCAGTTGTTTTTAATGTAACTTTTATAAAAGAGGAATTGCTGCACAAATACACAATTATATAGTTTTAAGGTATGCTATATTTATGAGATAAAGTGCTTGATATCAGGGATAGAGCATATGTAAATATAAAACTGGATATTAAAGTTAACACCTAGTAGTGACAGTCTGTTTTGTGCTTGATCTTCAATGTCCACTCATATATATATATATATATATATATATATATATATATATATAAATAAAAACACACACATAGACATTAGGAAAATTAATGACAAAGCAGAAAACTTTTGTGTGACGTGTTTTATCCTTTCGGACTCCATCAGACAAAAGTGATGTTTTTGTTTATGTAGTTACATATGAACATGAAGGAGATTCTAAGATGTTCAAAAATGGCATTAAGCAAGTGAAGCCTGTGGGTCATGGGAAAATCCATCTTTCTTCGAACCCTGTAGACTGGTATTACCGAATCACAAAGAACTATACTAGATAAGATAAACTGAATTACTTAACAACTTGGGACAACTGTAACAAAAACATGGATATCACATATAACTAATGGCATCATCAAGATGTTGACATTCCACACGACTTCAAATAAAAGTTTAGGAATGAACCCCTTCCCCCTGACTGGAAATAGTGATAACAGCTACTGGACTTGAGAAACCTATTTTTCTGAAAAATTATTTTAAGAGAAAGAGTTTATAAATTTCAATGGAAAGCAGCACTGGCTAGTTGGTCAATGAATTCCAAATATTTCCTTGTAAGGAAGTGGCTAATATTAACATTACCATTTTAAAAAGAAAATTGATATAGATTTTGGGGGTCAGCCTAAAAACTTTTCAGCAATTCATTCTACAGGGTGGGTAGAAATAAAATCCCTATATAAATTGTTAATAACTTTTATCAGTTGGTCAATTTTCATAAGATATATTTTATTTTGAACAGCATAATGGTAGAAGTACAGTACACTGTTGTTGTCCACCAGTGTTTATAATTGTCTGAGTATATCCTCAACTGATTTCATAATTTCTTGTACCTTTTGTACATTTTCTTTCAATCTGGATGTTGAAGGATGACTACAGTTTGGGTATCTATCTCAGATCCTCTACTCATCAGCTTGAAATTACAATTTCTGATCATTTTTGACATTTACTGAAACACAAAGTCTACTATGTCACTATCTCTGCACTTGTATCATGGCTGATCACAATTTGTAATGCACACTCATTCAGTCAGGCATTGTGCCATTCTAGGCTACACGTGTCAGTCTGAAATAAAAACAGAAATTAGCAATGAAATTCTACCAATATAGAGATTGCAATATATTTTGTTTCATGTAAATGTAGTGATATTAATAAAAGTTATAAGTAATTTTTAATTGGGAATTACTTTATACTCACCGTGTATTTTTTTAATTTGTTTTCATTTTGACAATAAGATTTTTCATTGATTCATTTATTTTAAAATCAAAGTTAAAATTTAATTTCAAATTTATATTTTTGTGGCAAATATCACTATAAACAATTTCAAAATTTTGAGATGTATGGAAAGTTTGACCCAACCATATTTGGTCCTTGGATCAAATTTTGGGAGACAGATGAATCTGTGAATTTTTCAGTACACCAAGGAAATAATAATAATAATGAGTAGATTTTTTTTTTAATTTACACTATTTGTATGCATTCTATTCTCCTCATCTTTGTTGTTGTTATCACAACATTTTGGCTGTTGTGTGCTACAGCCTTCATCAGTTTTCATTAGTTTTGTTTTTTTTTATTTTCTTAGAATCAGATTTTTTAAAAATCTCTTTTCATTAAATCGTCACTGATAGTCTTTGTGTATCAGGTCTTTGCTTATCATTTTAATAGTATTTTCTTATCAGCTTTTAATGAAATACAGTTGACTTACTAAAAACCGAATAAATTTCCCTTTTTTTCTTTCTTTTATTTTCTTTTTTCATTTCACCACAAGCAAGAAAAAATCCACTAAAATGCAAAGGCTTACTGAGTGTTAGACAGTATGTGAAAAAAAATATGATTAAGGAGAGAAAATAATAAAGAATTAGGAAGACAGAAGATAATGATTGACATTGTATTTAAATTGTTGAAGATCAAAATTGATTGGGAAGCTAGAAGAGTGTTCCACAAGCAAGAAGTGCAACTGAAGAAACTGTTAACATAGAACTTACAGTTACTCTAGCCATTTCAACTGTAAAATGGTGAGAACTTGCCACTAATCTAGTACTGTGCTTAAATTCATAAAGTCTGGGTACCATAGAGGAAAATTTATCAGAACTCTTAACATGAAAGTATTTACAGAAAACACACAGGGAATCTACATTATGGCTGTGAGAAAGTGACAGAAGGCAAAATGCTAGGTCAGGACCAATAACATAGCAGTTTTTTTTGTTTTTTTTTAGATTTTATCAAGAATATCTAAATGTATAGCAGGAGCAGCAGACCAGACCAAATATGGCAGCAATATTCAGTGCACAGACAAATGGTAGACTTATAATTTTTTAAGATAGATTCTGGAGAGAAAAATTGTCTAGGATGACATCGTGAACTAACTTTCCAAGGAGCAGACTTAGAAATTGATTCAATATAATCTTTCTACTTCATGTCAATGAAAAATATTAATTTGGAAGATGCAATGAAACCCTCTCCTGGAGGTTAGTATCAGCCAGGCTGATGGAAAACAAAAAATGAGTCTCTCAGATTTGGCAAAAAAGAAACTTAGTAAAAACTTGAGAATCACAAAATCAGAGTGAAAAAAAAAAAAACTTTCATTTCATGTTTTTAGTCCATTGCAGACATGTTCATCTGAATCACTTTTTTTTCTTTAGTATTTTTTCATCTAATGTTTTTCTTGCCTTTTTCTTTCATTATTAGTGAGTTTTTCTTTGTTCAGTTCTTATTTTCTCTCTTTGCTTTTATTCTCCTTTTCTCTCTTTGCTTTTCTCTTTTTGTTTTTATTCTCCCCTTCTTTTTTTCATTTTTCACGCCTATGTTTTAATCATACTGTTCTTAAAGTTTAATTTCTTGGTATTTACTAAACTAAGCTTAGTACACCACAAGGTCAGAAAGAAATAGAAAGATTGTATTGTGCTAATCTTCTAAATAGTTACAGATTATGTGCCTAGAAAATCAGCTTTTACAAACATAGCTTTTACTGCATTTTTTTCTTTTTTATATTTTTCTTTTTATCTTATTTATATATTTTTTCTATTTATTTTTCTCCCATTTTTCCAAATATTTACTTTCCTTGTACATCTTTTATTTCAAAAGCAACCCCTTCTGTCTGCATTTAAATAAATAGAAAATTTCAAACAAGTACTTATTTTAATTTTTTAACCCATCTATTTCTATTAAATGAGTTAGTCTTTCAAAATTGATGCATTTAAACATTTCTACTGAAACTCCTTAGAAAAAAAAAAAAAATTCACCTACATTTTTTTTTCATCCATATCTAAAACATAAAAAAAAAAATTCATTAATGACTAAGGGGCATTTTTTTCCCAGAGTAATTGTTAAATTCTTCATGAATATTTTCCATGACTAAAATAGATTTTTTTTTACAAAGAACCATCCTTTCAATCTCTCTCTCTCTCTCTCTCTATATATATATATATATATATATATATATATATATATAGTCGACTCTCCCATCAAGATTTGACGTATGAGGGTCAAGCAGATCAGTTTCCAGGAAACCGACAGCCCAACCACCAGCACATAAGATTTGATTATAGTGGTGAAGGCTTCGTGCAGGACCATCCACACTTTTTGAAGGGACGAATACAGAGACCTGGTGCACCGAGTGCCACAAGGTTCCCAAACGACCCTCTGCAGGTTTTGAATTCAGAGTTGTCCTTCTCCTAGACCAGTTGCTGTCCAAGGCTATAGAACCCAGTCTGTCCTGCTATTTTACCCATAGCTGGAGGGAGAGGAAGGGTATTAGCACGTAAGTGATTGTAATGGATTCGACTGGAATTTGAACTCGGCTCTGCGATTCCTCAATCCAAGCCGCTATCTATTACTCCACCGTGCCTCATCTCATATATATATATATATATATATATATATATATATATATTTGGGCAGCAACCTTTCTTTTAAACTTCTTTTATTAAATACACCAGACAAGGAAGATTTAGTTAATTTTTTGTTTAGTTTTTCCAGCATCCTTACGTTTTTCAGTTTTGTAAGTGTAAAGAAATATGGAAATTTTCCCATAATTTTCATTGTCTCAAATACTTTTGCCCACTTCTTTAGCCATTTTCAAGGTGTTTTTCTTTTTGGCAGTGTTAGTTTACCTCATGTTTTTACTGCTTAAGTTGTATTTTATTTTTCTCTTGTTTTAAATAGGAGCATTTATTTCAAGCCTTTGCACGCTGAGTTTCATTCTATTTTTAACAAACATTTCACACTTCATTTTTAATGTTAAATAAGGTGTCTGGCATATTTAATGAAAGATATATGCACACACACAAGTATATGATTGGTGTATATGGAATGAATTCCAATAATTATTGGTTAGAATAAACTCTTTTTTAATATTACCCCTATTTTAAAGATCTGAATAGCTATTATAACCTTACTTCGTTGTCAAGCTTTTTGAATTTTTCTATACTTGTATTTTGATTGATCATTCTAGCTTTTGTAATAATGTTTTCCCCTTGTGAAGGATTGTTAATTAATTTAAAACTTTTAAAACCATTTATTTTACATTCAACATCATCACTTGATAAGACACCGTAGGTGTTGAAACAAAATGGCTATTTTTGTAGTGATTTTATAACATATTTGTTATAATTTTTAAATAGATAATTATATATATATATACACACACACACACAGAAATATACACACACAAATGTAAAGAGAACGAAATGAATATAAATTCAAATGTTCATAATATTAATTTAAAAGAGAACTCAATACAAAAGTAGAGCAATAATTATTTATTCTAAGTTATTACATTTGAACATTTAAATTACCACTACAAAAATGCAATTTTGTTTTGATGCCAAATTCAGACATCTCATCAGGTGGTGATCAAAGATAGTTTTATATATATATATATATTTTTCCTTTAATAAGATCTCTTGAATATTCAGGGCAGTAGACAAAAATAAATAAATAGACTGTTTGATAAATAAATGTAGCATCTAATCAAATACGAGAATCCACTAAAAATAACATTTAAGTAATATAAATCTGTCTGATTAATAAATAAAAAAATCCATTTTTTTCATTATATATATATATATATATATATATATATATATATATATATATATATAATGTGAAGAAAGGAATGGAAGTTCACTTTAAAGCCATGAAACTGATTTCACCCAACCATCTGTTCCTTCATGGCCATGTGGTAAGGTGTGCCTGGCTAAATGGTGGTTCCCTCTTCCTTGAGCAATGCTGATTCAATTCTTGCCAAAGGGGACTTATTTTTTCTTCAATAAAATTTCTTGAATATTCAGGCTGGTAAGTGAAGATAAATATACTGTTTAATAAATAAACAGATCATCAACTCAAATCCAAGTATCCACTAAAAATAATGTTTAAAGTGATAAAAATCTATCGGATTAATAAAGTACTTGAGTACTGTATGCTAAGCTTAGTAAATAAAGAAATTCAGTTTTATTTGCCTTTTTTGAGATTTGCTTGTGTTGATTAAATCTAGAGACTCATTATTGTGGCCTTGTGTCAAACTAAGATAAGCTTTGTATTTGTTCTTATCTGCACTCTATTTGTTAATGATATGTATATGTTGAGATTCACATAAATATAGACAGACGTAGAGCTATAAAAAGAAATATACATTCACAAATACTTACACACATTAACACACAAATGCACTCATATGTGTAGATTTAGCAATATGACTACTCACACCTACCTGTATACTTTCACACATTTATCTAAACACATCTCTGGTACATGTGTCAGGTACACATATTATTGGCTTTTATTCATATGACGTGCAGCTCCAAGGGTCAATATTGACTGGTCTGTTGGTCTTCTTACTCCCTGTCGCTGAGGAAAAGATGGGGAATCTCAGATGGGGGTATGGTCTCTACCATCTGAAAGCACCTCCCCCACACAACACTGCCATCAATTTCTTAACGATAATTGTTTTGTTTCTAAATATTTGACCTGCTCACTGGTAGCAAAGCTTTGAACCTTTGCTACTTCGCCCTAGGTAGAAAAGGAAAGAAAAAGAAAAAATAAGCAGAAATTTCTGTCGGTCAGTCGATGAAAATAAAGTGCAGATCTGGCCGTCTGTTTTGAGAAGAGCAGGTTTCGGCAGGAGAGGAGAGTTAGGTCACTCCACCCAAAACATCTTCAGTATGTTCACCCTACCCCTCTAACCTAAAACACTGTTACCAGAGTTGGGTTAGTGAAGACCTATATATAAGGCAATAAGTATATATAAGTACACTCACACATCTATAGGAATATAATAAATTTCAGGATGAGGAGAAATTACCTATCTTGTGAGATATATACATTTATTTTGTATATATTTATGATATATAAAAATATATATTTTCTTGGTTCTTCCTCGTACAGAACTCCACCCAGAAAATGGCTGGGTCATGGATTTGTCTTAGTATGAATTGGTTTTGACGGTGTTTGTGTCTTTGATTTTCTCAGCCTGGTATTTTGATTTGACTCTAAACCAATATTTGTTTCTTCAAGACATGTTATATTTTACAGAGTTCAAGCCTGTAACTTCTGGATGGACATGGGTTGGTGCTATACATTAATTTCTCATAGTAAGTGAAAATAGGTCAGGAAAATAATTTACACGTCTTAGTTGTTATATCTCTCTCACTCTGTGTATGTATATATATATATATATATATATATATATATATATATATATATATATATATATATATAAATAAAGTAAAAGGTTTGTTACTTATATGATGTTACCTTTAGCATCTTGACTCCAGAGTTTAATCGATGAACCTCTGTCTGATATTTCTTTATTTTTCTTTTTTATATGCACTTCTCATTGGTGTAATTTTTTTCATAGTGTACAGTCATGATTATTTGTACTTTTTTTAATTCTTTTTTCATCTTTAGTCTCACTTCTTAGCTTTTTCTCTTTTCTTTCAATTGTAGCCGTTTGTTGCTATTTTATTTCTGGTTATTTTTCCTAGACAAGTTGTTTTTAATTTTTGAGCATTCTCGTCATTCTTTAGTAAGGAAAATTTTATTTCAGTTTTTAAATAAATAATTGATTTTAATGCTTAAATACTATTTATATATGTCTCCACTTGGCTATTTGTTTTCTTATTTGATTTGGTGGTATCATAAGTTGAGTACTATTAAAATATTAATTGTAGAAGATTAGGTTTATAATTACACTTTTATTTATTACTGTTTGAATTTATGTATTTATATGCTTATACACACATATATATATATAGATATACACTATAAACATATGCATGTAGATATACATGCACACATATATACACATACAAATGTGTGTAAAGCACATATACGCTTGTCTGTATGTTGTTATTAATGAACTAGTGTTTAAATGGTGAAGTTATTTTTTTTTATTTTTAGGGTATTATGGTTGGTTGGGTTTATTTTTTTGTTTGATAGATAATTCTTCCGTGTCAGTTTTGATTTCATATTCTTGGCAACAATGGCTCTCCACTACTTCCTGTGAATTATAACTCTCAGCAAAGTTTTACTATTTACTATCTGTTCTTGGATATATATCTTTCATAAAAACTTTAATAAAAATAAATAGTTTAAATTATTACAATGATACTATTTATTATTATACAGTTCCCTTTTCAGCCCCCCCCCCATTCAAATTGTTAACCCCACCCTCATTTAGGGATGTACCTTAGTTGCACCCAAATGTTGTTACTAACTAATATTGATTTTCAGCTTGGCTGACTTTAAACTTAAACTGCTCCAATTGAACAGCAGAAATTCCCAGTAATGAAAGACTCAGTCAAAGTAGGTTTATGCTGCTAGTAAGTGAAAATAATGAACGTGACTGAAATTAGTACTTGGCTTTCCAACTTCCAACTGCAAGTCATTATCTATTAAACCACTTGCACATCCAAGCTTACAGCAACTGGTATTCCTAAGTTGTCTTCCATCTAGGTACAACCAAGGCTCGATGTTGAATATATATATATATATATATATATATATATATATAATTCTAAAGTTTGAATAAGCAGCTCTAAATAGCATCTGCCCAAAATTAGCTTTCTGGCATAAAAGTGCTTTATGCCATAAAAATGACAGAGCATTTGAATATTAATTCAATAACCAGGTAGGCAATGACTGGGCACTACTTTAAGTTTCATGTGTTTGCACACAATCTTCAGGTAGCCAGCCAGTGTGTGTGTGTATGCATATATATATATATATATATATATATATACACACATATATGTAAATGAAATCATACTTATTATAAAACCCAGGTTTATATATTGGATCGGATTTCCTATATTTTTCAACTGATTTCAACAAAACTTCACTTTTTTTTTGGCAGGTAGTGTTTCTTATTGTCTTGCACACTTTTTTCTTTATTTTTACATTCAGAATGCTTTAAAAATTCCATTTACAAGACCATTGTTTATAATAAAATTCTATTCAATCGGTAGACTCATAACGATTGAAAACAATGTTTTTGTTTGAGTTTAGGTTTGACCAATTCGTAAAAAAAAAAAAAAAACTAATTAAGACATGCATGTCCGTCAACGTTAAACAATAATCTTTGTCAATTTTATTTTTCAGTCTTTATGATGGTTGATACTTGATCTATCTCTTACTGTTACATCCCCAGGCAACGCCGGGCTCTACTGCTCGTCACTTATATAAACACAGGAAATATTGAATAAAAAACTTAATTGCATTACCTTGTCAGTCATTTTTAATGTAACTTATATATATATATATGTTTCATAGCTATGTACATAATATTAGGCAGATATTAGTTGATAACACAATAATACCCACACATACACAGAGTAAAAAGAACCTTCAGATATTGGAGGCCATCTACATTAAAACGAACCAACCCACACTCAACAAAATTACATTTCAAACTAGTCACAGCACATTACATTTCATCTGTTATTCTGTGACCGTTAGCGTCACATCGCAATTTTCTATGTCAGAATAACAAAATATCATCTTTGATATCTTTGTCTCATGTCTGTATAACCACTCTGAGGATGGCTCATGTGAGCCAAAAGCTTAGGGGCAAAGTTAATAAAGAAATATCCAAACGTTGAACAATTTTTGTCTTTCTTTTAACTAGAAATTAAAGCAAACATTAGAATGGCTCATGATCCAACATAATAGACATTCATTGTCTGTTATATTTAATAATATGTGCATATATATATATATATATATATATATATATATATATATATATATATATATATAGGGAGAGGGACAAGATCACTGTGTGGCATTGTTGGGATGGGCCTGAAAACTATACAGTCCAACCTCTTTAGACTGCCACTCTTATGACCAGGCCACTGCCCAAGGACAGAAAATAACAGATGACAGAAATCACCTACAAAAAAACAAACTCCTATGTAAACATAGTCTTGCCTGTTAATTCATGCACACACCATATATATATATATATATATATATATATATATATAATATATACACACAAGTATATAATTGGTATATACAGAATGAATTCCAATAACCAACAATTACTATTCTTAAAAGAGTGCTCAATACAAAGTAGAACAGATATAATTATTTTTTATAAAAAAAATTTATAACATAAATATGTTATAAAATCACTACAAAAATAGCCATTTTGTTACAACACCCTTGGTGTCTTATCAATATATCTTATATCTTATATATATATATAGAGAGAGAGAGAGATGTGTTATCAAAAGTAGAACAAAGATTAAAACAGGATAAAAAATCAATTATTAATGCAGTAAAGACCTAATTGCCAATCCAGTCTCATGCTTAAATTCCTGCAGTCAAAGTACCAAGGAAGAGAACTCAGAACAATTTCCATGGAAATATTTGTAGGAAAAACAGTGGGAAGCCATGTCATGTCAGTGAGAAAGTGACTAAAGTTGAGATGCCAGGTTAGGATCAGTTACATTACAGACCATTCTTTGAATTTTGTCAAGAATCTTGAGATATAGAGTAGGCGAACCAGATGAGATATGGCAACAGTATTCAATACATAGACAAATGGTAGATTCATAAATGTGCAACATAGATTCTGCGGAGAAAAATTTTCTGGTATGACACAGTGAACCAACTTTACTCAAAGTGGACATAATAATTGATTCAATATAGTCACTCTACTTCATCACTGGAAAATATGAGGTCAAAAGGTGTGTTGCTCTCCTGGAGTCTAGCATCAGCCATGATGATGATGGCTGGCAGGAAAGTTCCTCTATGGTGGTTAAATGAAAGTCGTTAGAAAATGCATTAATATATTTCTGTTTTTTGTGTTTTCACTGAATTTGCTTTTAATCCAAATGCGGACTGTTTGTTCCCAGAAATGTGACAGATTATTTGTATATTTCTCCCATATAAATGAAACTTTCCTCATATTTGCCTTCTACTTTATAAAACATTTTTTTATTTCTGAGATATGTTGTATATACTTGTATACAAGCCAACTTCATGCATAGTGTGACCGATTTAATTTTTTGTATGAATTTTTCCCCGTCCAGAAAAAAATTACCCGTGTATAATGCAACCAGCCACCAAAAATCTATGCTTTTTAAACCTCTTCAAAAAAATTACCTCTGTATAGTGCAATCCCAGATATTTTGCATAAAAAAAAAATTGATGTATGATCTGTGGGTGGAGGTGGTGGTGTGGTGGGTAGTTAAAGCTAGTAATAAAAGTAATTTCTCTTTTAAAAACAAATAAATTCCCAAAACTACAAGCATATACATATCTATGAAGCCTTAATTCCATATATGAGCCACCTAGGGAGGATCAATCTCATGGAGATCTATGAAAAAACTGATGTATGCCTAGTGGCTTGAGGTGGTGATGGGGGTAGTTAAAGCTAGTAATAAAAGTAATTTCTCTTTTAAAAACAAATTCCCAAAACTACAAGCATATATATATAACCATAATTCCATATATGGGCCACCCAGTGATGATCAATGTCATGGAGATCTATGAAAAAAAAAAACTGTGAAGAGAGCCATGTTAGAATATTGGAATAGTTATATCAGCACCAGGAGGTGAGATTTGAAAAATAAGGAATTCAAATGTTGATTTTTAAATCGGTAAACAGAATCTTGGAGATGCAAAAAAGTGTAACGATTATTGGTGCTAAAAGCAACAATCATTGTTTCCAGTCAATTCTGTGTCTTATAATTCATGCCAATGCCTTTCAAAACGCATCAATCTGTCCTTGTCCAGCAATAGATAAGACTATGCCCTCTTGCCTTGAGGTAGCAACCAGTCATGGAAAACTCAGAATTCAAAACTGGTCAGAAAAGTGATAGGCTCTGTCAGACTTATACCCTGGACACACCACTGCTGTTATGGCTGCAATACATGTAGTACCCCTATGGGACTTTAAAAAATAAACATAAAAAATCTTACATTTTCAAAAGTTTGGCATTTGGATTTTATAATTATTTTCATCTCATAACATACAGTTTCGTATACCAAAAGGATCATTCATCTGTCTGTGGATAGTAAGGTAATATGTAGCAGCTGATCCATTATATACTGAAGGGAGCATCAGAATCATGTGTAACTTTTTGTAGACTGGTAGGTTGGTCGATATGTAAGTATGAACGAGTGTCTGTGTAAATATTATTCTGTTCTTTTTGTTTGTTTTTATGGTGCCTTTGATCTTGTGTCATCCAAAATGTTTAAGTAGCAATGTCATGTTTACAGTGGAAATATTCAGGCAGCCTTAGCATCAGAATTCACTTGATGCCATGGTTTCATTGACGAAGAAATAAGTTTTCACTAAAAGTCGTTATCTTGTTTAGTGTGCCTATGTCCATCTTTAATCAATGGGAAGAATTATTTAAGTGCCAATTTTATTTACTTTGTTCACCATGGAATTTCCGTGAATAATCATGGGAGAGTGGTGTAACAGTGACTCAAATTGATGAGCTGAGTTTGTTACATTCATTTTTTGGACTAATACTCTTAGGAAATGTATAAAATCATCTTTCTTTTTTTTTTTTTCTTCCTGTTTATGGCTTAAGACCTTGACTGATTAAGTCCTCTTGTCTTGAGTTGCCAACCAGCCTAGGAGAAGAAAAACTCTGAATTCAGAACCATGGTTGAACTCTGTCAGGCTATCTTGCCCTACACACACCACTGTTCTACATGTGGTTTTCCCTAAGACCCTAATGAGTTACTGGAATGATGATGTCTATTCTTTGACCTGATGTGCAGCCAGAATATATATGTAGAATAATAATTATTTCAGTCTGGGTTATTGAATGAAAGCTTTTAAGGCATGAACTTGTTCATATGAACCAGGATGAAAAGAAAGTATGTACATTTCACCCCCCTCCCACGATACATTTCTAATACCCTTGCTTTTCTCCTCCTCCTCCCCTTCTATCACACTTCACATCATGTGTTTGTCTATTTATTTTTAAATAATAAGTGTTCATTAATTTTTAAAAAATAAAGTTTTAGGAAAACAACTGACCAGAATTGCCTGAAGAAACCAAAAGGTTGAAACCAAGGTAGATGAATTGGTTGATCTAATTTTTATACCTAAAAGTTCTACATGTTAAACTTTCATTTTTTTTATGTGTGTATTGAGCATTTTTTTAATACTTTTGTTTCCTGGTCTAATTCAACACTGACCATTAACTTTATTGTGTGTATATATATATATATATATATAACACAAACAGAGCCATATGTCTCTCCATCTTAATTTAACTTTTGAAAATTGTAGAACTGTAAAATGTAAAGTTATCATAAATATGAAGGCATTATTCAATCTTCACTGGGTACTCCATAATTGTGGCCTTGTGCCACATCTAAGCTGCCCTTAAAAATATTAGTTGTTGCCTTATATATCAACATTCTGCATTCATTGACCAAACAGCCACTGCAGTTTTCGGTTGAAATTTAGTAAATCTCTCTATTAAAACAATGTTTCAATAAAATAGTTTTCTCAAGTCCATTAGTTGCTATTGCTCTTTCCAGTATTGATGGGGATTTCCTTCCTAACCTTTTGTTTGAAGTGGTGTGGATTGTGAATATCTTGATTATATTATTATTTTCTCTTAATATTTATAAAATCTTTCTCTTAAAATAATTTTTCAGGAAAATAGGTTTCTCAAGTCCATTATTAGTTTAACACTCTTTCCAGTATTGATGGAGGTTTCCTTTCTTGCCTTTTGTAAAATGTTAGCATTTTGATGTTGGTTTTGTTCTCTCTTCGAGTTACACATGGAATCCATTTCAGTTCTTGCTGCTGTTTAAAATCCTCAAATAATACGGTTTCTGTTATCTCGCAGAGTCCTTTGTTTGTGATCTTGTAATACTAGTCCACAAAGTTCAAGAAAATATGGTGCTCGTTGTGGCCTAGACACTTCATTCGAACAAAGTGATTTTTAACTAAAAGATTAGTATTGTTTTTTAATAATATTATTATTATTCATTTATTGGTACTTTGAAAAATAAATATTTTGAATTGAATTTTTGGTTTAATTATCTAATCTAAATCTTTAGTAAAAAAACAATGCCAAATAAATGGCTGTTAGTAATAGAAAAGTACTAAAAACATCCCTCTTCTATTAAGATAATAATATTTCCTAAGTGACATATTGGCAGTTTCCTTTTTAACCGTTACTCAAAGTACTGTGGAATGTCAACATCTTTGAGTTACATGTGCTGACCATTCTAGTTGTTGCTACTGTTGGAAGTCCTCAAATAATTTTGCTTTTGTTATCTGGTATTGTTCTTTGTGACTTACTAATCTAAGAAAGTGGTTGTATGCAGCTGAGTGCTTAGATATTTCTGAACAAGTTCGGCACCATATATGACATCCATATAATAATATTCTCAATCTGATGAGTCTATTTAAGAACATAGGAAGATTTTTTATTATGAGTTTCTTGAAATGTACCATAAAATATAGTCTTTGTTGCTTGAGTCTTGCCAGAAACTGGAGTAGACTTAAGCATATAATGATCTTGGATACAAGCTAATTGTAATTGTGAGATTAAAGAGGAAACATTTGGCAGTACTCACAAATCCACTGTTATAGCTCTTTCTAGTAATTTTAGAAGTTTTTTTCCTAACCTTTTGTTTAATGTAGTGTAGAAAGTCAACATCTTTATTATTATTATTTTCCCTTCTATTGATATGTGCTATCCATTTTAATTGTTGCTACTGTTTTGATTACTTTGAAAATATGACCTCAATAATGTAGTCCTGGGTATGACAATAAACTACATCTGGCAACAAGGCTTTTGATTGGGAAATTGAAGATATTCGTGAACATGAAACCACCTCTTAATTGCTAGTTCTCTATTGCTTTGGGTGGCAGCACTTGACAGGGTCCCAGCTATGGGTAAATAGGGAACCCTCCAAACAAAAAAACCTATGAAAGTATAAAAATATATTTTTATATAAAAAAAAATTACCAACAGTACAGATAGCAAATTTACCAACAATATATTTTATAGCAAAATGACCAACAATACATTTTACCAGTAGTCAAAAGCATACAATTGCATTTAAAATATATTTAGTTGAAGCCATAAGATTGTGTTCAAAATATTTAGATTTCAGCATTAAATAACCCATAGAGGTTGATATGCTGTAAAACCAAATCAACAAACTGACCTCAATAATGTGAAAGTGTCAATTTTGTTACCATGATTGTTTTAGTGTTAAAATATATCAGAAGGCAAGCTAAGTTCAAATTCCTGCACAGTCTGTTGCTTTCACTCTTGTATTAATACCTTTGAGAAAAGTATAAACCTTTCTTTTCTCTCCTTCTCCTGTTATAGATTAAATGCCAGAGTTAACCAAACTCTCTATTCTTGAGTGGGATCCAGTCTAAGACAAGAAAAACTCTGAATTCAAAACCATACAGAAGGCAATAGGAAACTACTTCACTATTTTTCCCAAGAATGCATGGCAATTCACAGATGATGAAGAAAAGGAATTTGTGGAGAACCATGATCACCTCCATCTTGAATAGACATGGCATTTAATAAAAAGCAAATTATATTAAATACTTGAAGAATTAAATGCTTTCAGGAGGTAACATGCAACTCCAAAGAATTCATTGATTGCATGTGACTGATAGGGCTGATATGCTTAATGTACCGCTAAGTTGCGTCATCCACCAGTTTGGTGAGCTACTCTAGACAGTGATCTTGTGCTGAATACATCATGTGTATATTATTATTATAATTTTCATTTGTAACTTATACATATTTAAGTTAGTGATTTTTTTCTCTTCAAGTTGCTATGGTATATTTTAAAAAACAAATAATTTATAATTTTTGTAGAATTGCTTTTGAAGCAGTAACTATGTTTGAAGACAGGAAATATGGCAGTCAAAGTCACATTATGGTCACCGACTCTATCTCTCAAATATGAAAATAGCAAGAAATTTCTTGGAGCACATGAGGTCAGTAATTGCAGTATTATTGATGAGTTAGCAGGAATCGCTGGCATTTCCAAAAGTTTAATTCAACTGATTTTGATGCAAGATTTTCCAGTGTTGGCTGAAAAGTTAAATTCACAATCTGAGAAATGCATAATCTAAGGAAAAAATAACCAGAAAAAAACCATGTTGCATTAAAAAATTGAAATGAGGTCAAGTTTTGAAAAAGAAATGGTGTCAAAATATAAATATGTTGATTTTAAGATTTCTTATTCATTTATTGTGGTTTACCTTTTTTGGTCGGAATTCTTGTTCATTGTTAAAATAATTGTTCATTTTTTTTTTTCAAAACTGCAACTTTTAACTCAAGTGTCTTGGTCAAACACAAAAATATAACATTTTGTAGAATTTTTCTGGGGTTTTTTTTGTGTGATATTTGGATTAAATGATTAATTTGCACACCAATGTGTGTAAATCTGTGCATGTTTATAATTTTACTTCTGTCTTTAAATTAATTATCCCCACTGATTTGCTAAAAAATTAGCATACCATGGAGAAATTCTTGTTGCTATTAAGAGGAAAGACCAAAGGATTTTTTGATTATTAAATTATATATCTTTTTCATCCTGTTTGGAACATTTGAGATTTTGGTTAAAATTCTTCTTTTTCTTGCATCAACAGGAGGACCAAACATTAGTATAGGAAATTTGGGCCTCTTTTTTTTTGTGTTGAAAAAACACATTGATTTGCAAATCTTTTTTAAAAAATCAAATGATTGTTGGATTTTAATGAAACTTTCAGGGCTTAATCACAAATAAATGAAATTTTTGTTTAGAAAATCTTGGTAAAAATATTTTTTACATCTGTTACCCCCCACTTATTTAATTTTATCAAATTTTGTCCCTATTAATGTTTATATTAGTTAAAGCAGATCTACTTGGAGAATTTAAGTCATGAATTTCTTTTCATACCAACAGGACCACCAGTTATGGAAAATCTGCTTTGAATCGTAAAAAAGGAATGCAATAAAACTAAGACATTATTTAATTAGAAAAGCTTGAAATATGAATAAGAATTTTTTCATTTTTTAAAATTTTAATTAGAATAATTTATAAAGTTTTAAATCTTTTAAATTTCTGTATTACTTTGTTACTGTTAGGTGATTTTAAGTAAAAACTTCATTTACTTATCAAAAATGGAAAAGCTTAGTACAATTCATTGACCCCAATATTTTAAAAAGAATTTATGAAATTTTTTGTGTATGTAAATATAAACATGCCAATTTTTGTAAATACAGATGTCCATACATGACATTATCAGGAAATAAGAGCCATAACAATCATAAATTTAAAGCAAATGTACTGAAAATTTAATAAAATATTAGTTTAAAGAGAATATTTTCCTAAATTTTTAAGATTACTGGGTAGTTAAAAATTATCTAAAAAAGATGCTCTTGTTACATTATTCCTCAAGTTAATTTCACAGGTATGTCCACCATAGAAAAAATTAGTTAGTGAAGCTGTCAACACCTTAAATAAACAGCTACCACTGTGTTAAAAAATGCATTGCTGTGATATTTTGAACTTGAAGTAATATTTGTTTCAAATCAGATTAATTAAACTTTAAATCAGCTAATACTCCTTAAAATTTCAGAAAAGTACATTTTACTTTTGAAAGAATTTTTAATAAAGAGAATTACATTGTGATGAGAGATAGCTAAAAATGGTGCTAAAATCAGTGATGCTTAACAATCTCAAAACACATTTCAATCAATTTAAATTACTTTTGAAATACTGTAAACTATTTTGCTTAGTGAAAATATTAAATTTAATCTATCAGCTTGAAATTAAACTTAAAAGCTTCAAGAAAGATTTTTCATTTTTTTAAAATTTATTTTAAACCTTAGGTATTGCAATTCTGAGGACTGGATGTTCTACAAAGTAGCAACGTCTGCTATCCTGGTTCAGTGACCATTACTACACACACAATATATATATATATATATATATATATATATATATATATATATATATATATATATATATATATATATATATATAGATATAAGGAAAGACAGAAAAAAATAACATTCATTGATTATTTGCCCATTAACAGACTGTTTCACACAGTGTGATTCTCAAAATGGGCGTTTGTTTGTTTTGGACACTCCCATGGTTTACAGTCCTTTTACGTATTTTTCAAAAGGAATGTGTCTGCATGCCGACAGTTCAAAAATTTCATTCCTTTATTCATACATTGACTTGCTTCAGCTTTTCCTCCATACATAGACTGTAATGTCTTCCTCTGGTTTTCTTAATGTGTTTTTTATTTTTATTATTATATCTCCTTCTACGCCTGGTGTTTTCCCTTTTACTTTTAGTTCCTGTATATGTTTAAACAACATAATGCTATTTCTGTATCTTTCATATCTGAATGATAGTAAATGTTTTGCCTATCTTTCTTTAAATTCAATTTTCCCATTAGAAAAGGAATATACAGATCATAATCATATATATTAATGGGTAAATGTAAACATTTTAACAAATATCTACTTTGTAACTTAAACACCAGCATAACGTAATTTTCATAAATGTTAACAAATATCTAATTTTAATTTTGATATATACATATATTGGAATCATATATATAGGAGGCACAGTTGAGTAGTGGATAGCAACTCAGATTGAGGAATCAGAGAGCTGTGGGTAAATAGCAGGACAAACTGGGTTCTATAACCTTGGATAGCAACTGGTCTAGGAAAAGGACAACTCTGAATTCAAAACCTGCGGAAGGTCATTTGGGGACCTTGTGGTATGTAGTGCACCAGCTCTCTGTATTAGGCCCTTCAAAAAGTGTGGTTAGTTCTGCACAAGGCCTTCACCACTATAATCAAATCTCATCTTCTAGTATCTGGGCTGTTGGTTCCTAGAAATGGAGTTGTTTGACCCTCATACATTGAATGCGATGGAAGAGTCCACCATATATATATATATATATACACACACACACACACACACACATATAAGGTGCGATGGGTAAATTTTCGCCATTATATATTTTTCATTTTGCACATGTGTGTTGCTTGCTTTTGATTTGACTGTACAGTATAGTAGGGTCAGTTGGGAACAGTCTGTGAGAAAAAGAGCACAATGATACAATTCATTCCACCAGAAATTTGGAAACATCATACTGTACTACTTGGCATTCATAGTGGAAGCTCTAATATGAATGTTTTAGAGTGTTTGGGTGTCAATCAGTGCAGAGGCTTCAGAAAGATTTTGATGAGTCTCATGGTGATTATGAAGGTACAGCAGTTTGGAATACTTACTCTGATCTTTTCTAATAAGAAAAGAACTCCCGAATTTGTTGGTGAGGGCCTCAGATTCAACATGGAGGACTACATCAAGTGCCTTGAGGAGGTAGTGCTACCCTAGGTTAAATGTGTGGCTGCTCAAAGAATCTATGTCTGGCAACAGGACTCTGTACCATGTCACACAAGTAGGAGAACTCAGTCATAGCTGTCAGACAATTTCTTCAACCACATCATCCCTTACATCTGGCCACCTAACTTCCCAGACTGCAATCCTCTTGATTATTATGTGTTAGCTGCAGTTTAGCAAGAGACTAATAAAACTTCTTGTAACACCAAAGATGAACTGAAGGCAAGGATTATGGCAGCATTCACCAACTTAAACAAAGAGACTGTCCAGAAGAGTTGCAGGAGATTCCAAAGTCATCTGGAGGCTGTTGTTGAAGCCAATGGCGATTTTATTGAATAAATTTCCTCTAGTATTTCAAGATATTTTTGTATAATTTTGGTAAATATATCTGTTAAAATGAGATGTCAGTGTTATTTTCATTTTTGTGTAATTCAGATGATAATTTATCCATCACACCCTTTTTAAAAAGTGTAAATAAATATTTTTGTTATATTTGTGACACTTTTAAGGCAAGCAGTCTTTGTAATTAAAGCACTCAATATCAAGAGATATATCATTAATAGCAATAAATAAAATTAAATGTTCAATTACCTGTCTCTAAGAGTTTAGCAGAGATTACATCCACTTGTCAGGAGACTTGACTAAATTGAATTTATTTACAGAAATTATATTTTTCATGAAAGACATTACTTAATTTTCCCTAATTTATTTTATATTGTGTCACACAATAACATTAAGAAATAACCAATTTAAAAGAAGTCCATGTCATAAATCATTATCTGTATTACCATTATATATATTTACTTATATATAAACTGTTCTCTATTTACTAAGAATGATGAAAGTAAGTGACTGTCTTTGGTGACAGTCTTCTTGATGCACTGTGCTCTTAGTCCCAAAGCTGTTAATGACCTACATGGGCACATTTGTAAGGTTGGACATAGTCTGTGATATAGTGCACTTTTGAGAAAGATCTCAACGTCCTTGGGTCATCAGAATGGTGAAAGATTGCAAAAAAAAATTCCTCCTTCGCCCCTCAACACAATACTCCGTCTTGCTTCTGACATTGTAATGTCACTTTTAATCAAAAAGCCATCTTCAAAAGGAACCACACAGCTATTATATATATATATATATGTACACTTTAAAAAAAATGGTAAGACTTGAACTCCTTGACCATAGTAATAATCAAAAGTGGAAATGCTTGAGCTGCAATTGGAGCTTTGTTGCATTGATGTCTTTGGATGAGATGCAGGGTAAGAGAGTTGGAATTCTGGGGATGGGGTAAGTTGAGTCACTTGAAGAAAAGCTGTAATATTGCCAAGCTATTCTCTGCATTTTTTTGTTTCATCTTTTCCTTCTCATCAATGCAAGATTCTACTCTACCTATCGGTCACTTCTCTTCTCGCCTTGTATTTGCAGTTTCTATTGGCTGTATTAATGGGTATGAGGTTAGTGATTTCAAAGAGACAGGTGGAGGTTGTCGATATTTCACTCATCTACTTTTCTCACTTTTCTGGTAATAATGAATACAGTCCTCCAACTGATAACCATTGCTTGTTAGATTTTAAGGCTCTGTACACACACAGACACACACATATATATATATATATATATATATATATATATATATATATATATATATAATTTACTCCTAACGAAATATGCTGACCAGTCTATTGCTGGAAGTTAGTGTATGCAAGGCAAGCAGATTTTTGCAAATCAAGGGCTCATTATTTCTTTTTAAAACAGAGTAACAGTAATTAGATAAATATAAGTTCAAATCACTTAACTTCATAGTTAATTTTAGGTCATGTAAAAATTTACATTTTTTTTCATATAACGTTTTAATTTTTTTTTCTTCTTTTTTAATCAATTTGCCCCAAGCAAGGTGATAATACCACTGAGATTCAAGGGGCTTTTGGAAAGGAAAGAAAATGAAAATCTTTAGAAAAAACAAGAAACCCAATCCTAAACAGAAAAAAAGGGAAAAATCCCTACTCCTGTTCAAAACATGGTAGGAGTGTGAACCAGATGATAGACAAACCTATGAATTCCTATTGCATAATAAATAAATAAATAGTAAATGACATTTTATAGATAAGGGCGGAGATGTTAGAAGTATAGTGTTGAAGTAGACTTTAGAAGAAACCGGAAACCCAATCCTAAACAGGAAACAAGGGATATGCCTCTATTCCTGTTTAAAAGACTGGAAAAGAGTGTGAACTGGATGATAGGCAAACCTATGAACTCCTATTGAAATATTTTTTATTTTTACAAATTGAATTTTTTAAATAAGTGTTTCTTCACTCAGAGTATTTTTTATATATTTTAATACTTCTGTCGTAATCTTAGCTTAAAATTATTTTTTTTAAATTTCTTTTTAAATATATAAACAGCATATTGAAGCATTGAACTATCTAAAATATTAGCAAAATGTGGGCAAAATTTCACCTTCAAACCCACCAAAAAATAATGTATCAAAAGGAGAGTTTCACCTTTGACACTGCCATCACTGTACATGCACTGAGCAATGTTTATTGTTCTAAAAAAAACTGTTTAGAATTTTAACAGCAAAAAAATGTCATACACCATTCAACTGCTAGATTACTTATTAACAAGATTTATTTTAATATTAATTTTATATTTTCTTTTGGGGTACATACATACATATATATATATATATATATATATATATATCTCAGAGTGTATAAGAACAAACAGTAAGATCTCTGCATTCAAAACATTCATTTTAAAAACAGTGCTCAATACAAAAAGTAGAGGCGTAGGTATTTATTTATTTCTTATGCAGTGTTACATTAGAACATGCACATATCCACTACAAAATTGTACATTTTTGTTTCAACATCAAAAAAAAGAAAATCTTTTTCAAAATATCTCATCAGGTGGGGAATCACGATGTTACTAAAACTTTTTAGTAACATCATGATTCCCCACATATATGTATGTATGTATAATGAATTTTTTTCAGTAATTAATGGATTTTTACTCCAACACTATTTCATATTATAGTAATAAAAAGTATAATACTTTGCTTACATTTCTGGTATGAAAAAATGAAGTTATCAGATATAGATTATGAAAGGTTGCATCGAGAGATGTACATTTCCTAAGTCGGGAAATTAAATCTTACTTTACTGTGTTGACTTTTTGTAGCTCACTGGTAAAGCACACTTGGCTTGCCCAGATTAAGATGAGAACATGGGTTCATTTCATGTTGTGCTGCACATTCATATTAACACTTTCAATCTCTAGGCTGAGAAACATTAATTTCACCGTTTAAAAAGCAGGGCTGTCTACTCAAACATATGTACCCCAAAAATATAACATTTATACTAACAAAATATAATATTTATACTAACAAAATATATAAGAATGGAAGGAAAGTAAAATACAGTTTCTATGTTTTCAGCCACAATCTTCTAAACTGATAGTTGAGTGTACAAATCCTTTTGAAGATTTCTTTGGGCACCTCACTTACAGCAATAAATAATGAGCTGAATAGACCATTAGATCATGCAGAGTATTCAATTCTCACCAGAATTCCATTATTATAGCATTGTGTCTGAATAATATCAATTTTGTATCTATTTAATTTATTTATTGGTTTGTTCATTATCTATCAATTTCTCTCTCTACTTTTTCATTGTCAGTCTGTTTCTCTCTCGGTTTGTTCATTGTTTATCAGTCTCTCTTGGCTTGTTCATTGTTCATCTGTTTCTCTCTGGGCTTGTCCATTATCAATCTGTTATCTGTTTTTCACTCAGTTTGCTCATTGTACATTTGTTTCTCTCTCAGATTGTTTATTGTCCATCAGTTTAACTCTTGGCTTGTTCACTGTCCATCTGTTAGTCTCTCGGTTTGTTCTTTGTCCATCTGTTTCTTTCTCGGCTCATTCTTTGTCCATCTGTTTCTTTCTTGGCTCATTCTTTGTCCATCTGTTTCTTTCTCAGCTCATTCTTTGTCCATCTGTTTCTTTCTTTGCTCATTCTTTTGTCCATCTGTTTCTTTTTGTCCATCTGTTTCTTTCTCTGCTCATTCTTTGTCCATCTGTTTTTTTCGGCTCATTCTTTGTCCATCTGTTTCTTTCTCGGCTCATTCTTTGTCCATCTGTTTCTTTCTCGGCTCATTCTTTGTCCATCTGTTTCTTTCTTGGCTCATTCTTTGTCCATCTGTTTCTTTCTTGGCTCATTCTTTGTCCATCTGTTTCTTTCTCAGCTCATTCTTTGTCCATCTGTTTCTTTCTCGGCTCATTCTTTGTCCATCTGTTTCTTTCTCGGCTCATTCTTTGTCCATCTGTTTCTTTCTCGGCTCATTCTTTGTCCATCTGTTTCTTTCTCAGCTCATTCTTTGTCCATCTGTTTCTTTCTCGGCTCATTCATCGTAAATCTGTTTCTCTCTCGGCTCATTCATCGTAAATCTGTTTCTCTCTCGGCTCATTCATCGTAAATCTGTTATCTGTTTTTACTCAGTTTGCTCATAGTACATTTGTTTCTCTCTCTTATTGTTTATTGTCCATCAGTTACACTCTTGGCTTGTTCTCTGTCCATCTGTTAGTCTCTCGGTTTGTTCTTTGTCCATTCTTTCTTTCTGGGTTCATTCTTTGTCCATCTGTTTCTTTCTCGGCTTGTTCATTGTAAATCTGTTTCTCTCTCAGCTCATTCATCGTAAATCTGTTTCTCTCTCAGCTTGTTTATTGTCCATCCATCTCACTTGCTTTCTTCATTGTCCATCTTTCTGGGCTTGTTCATTGTCCATCTGTTATCTGTTTTTCACTCAATTTGCTCATTGTACATTTGTTTCTCTCTCTTATTGTTTATTGTCCATCTCTTAGTCTCTTTTCTCATTCACTGTCCATCTTTTTCTCTCTTTGTTCATTCACTGTCCATCTGTTTCTCTCTTGGCTCATTCTTTGTAAATCTGTTTCTCTCTAAGGTCATTCATTGGAAATCTGTTTCTCTCATGGCTTGTTCATTGTTGATCTGTTATCTGTTTTTACTCAGTTTGCTCATAGTACATTTGTTTCTCTCTCTTATTGTTTATTGTCCACCAGTTACACTCTCGGCTTGTTCATTGTCCACCAGTTACACTCTCGGCTTGTTCATTGTCCATCAGTTACACTCTCGGCTTGTTCATTGTCCATCAGTTACACTCTCGGCTTGTTCATTGTCCATCTGTTTCTCTTGGTTTCTTCATTGTCCATCTGTTTCTCTCATGGCTTGTTCATTGTCCATCTGTTTTTCACCGAGTTTCCTCATTGTACATTTTTTTTCTATCTCTTGGCTCGTTCACTGTCCATCTGTCTCTCTCAGCTTGTTCATTGTCCATCTCTTTATACTTTGGAACTATTTTTCAGTAATCATTTTTCTACCCACAGTTTCATTAGCAAAAAGTAAGAAATTGTATGTGAATGGTATAAGATGTATTTTAGAAGAAAAAGTTTTGTCGAAATCATCAGGATCTTTAGAAAACAAGTCAGATATCTCGACAGAACATCAGTTAAATATTTAAAATAGTGATTCCTCTAAAAAGAGTAAATTAATAAAAAAAAAAGGGGGATATATTTTTGGGGGTGAGAAAAAGTGCTAAAATTAATATAAATTTAGTAAATCACTATCAAGGAGTCAGTGAAATGGAAAGAATAGTAAGAAATCTCTTGAAAGACAGAAAGAGGAGAAACATTTAAAAATTGCCATTAAAACGTAACAAAAAGAAAAGCATAGAAGTCTTTAAAAAAGAAAAGATGATAAAAATAAACAGAGAAAGTCTGTCAAAAAACCATAATAAAATCTCTCTTCTCCCATTTATGTTTTTCAGGAAGATGGGATAATGAAAGCAGAAGGTCAACAAGAGACGGCAATTAATTTATCTACAAGCAAAGATCAGCATTTGCGTGCCTGTAACGGAGACGTGCGCTCTGCAATACACCCGAGCTCTCTTGCTGTTGTACATGCTATTGAGAATGGAGATACAGCTCAGGTTTGTTTTATAGTCATGCATATATTTTATTTTATTTTTTAATTTTCTTTTGTGATTAACAATGTCCCAATCTTGTATCTGTAACCTGTAGACTAACATCAACCCTCTCTCATCAGTTTCTTTCATTAAGGCTGCAAATAAGAGAGACATAATCATGAAGATAGACAAACAGCAATACCTTAATGTATTTTTTGCTTTTTACATTTTATTTTAAGTGTAGAAATTTTTTTGGATAAAATCCTAGTTTATTCACACGCCAATATTTTTGTACTATTGTTCACTTAATACAAAGCCCAAGAACTATTCAAGGTAGAGGGTTACTGAAGTAGCTTGTTGTAAGAGTGTTGTAACCTAGGGAAGGCTACTGAATAGAATAATCAAATGAAGGTTGGTAATGAATGATAATACTTAGAACAAGAACAACACATATAAGATTTGCCAGTGGTACGTAGAAGAAGTAGTCAACTGCTAGAAAAGAGTCAAGTGAATTCCACAATGAATTGCCAGCTACAAACCAACATACAGTATTTACTATTGTATTTATGTGAATGGCGACATACCCATTATCATTCATATGTATGCTACAACAAAGAGCATAAAGGAAGGAACAAAGAAGTGCATATTATGAGTGATTCATTTTATTTTTAGATTGTAGGAATGTTTACTATTTTATTTTTTTGTATCATCATTCATTATTTTCTCAAGTCTTATTAATTTACTAAGCTGGGTGGGGATATGAGGTAGATTCATGCCTTTCCCAAGGGCATTTGCATGTAAGTGAATATAACAAACAACAATTTGAATGAGTACTTGGCTCTCCAATTAAAAATTCCAAGCCATTATCCATTACACCACCCACATGTCCAAGCTTATAGCACTTAGTGTTCCCAAGTAGTCACCCATTAATGTACTGAACAAGCTTAATGTTGCTTAATTTTTGTTGATTATATGGGAATTGCTGTTTAAATGTGATGTGGCTGTAAGCCTGTATATTATGAGGATATCTAGGATAGTGCTGTAGTATACCTACGGATGATAATGGGTATGTCGCCATTCACATAAATACTGTAGTAAATACTGTATGTTGGTCTGCAGTTGGAGATTCATTGTGGAATTCACTTGACTCTTTTCTAGCAGTTGACTATTTCTTCTGCGTGCTGCTGGCAAATCTTATATGTGTTGTTCTTGTTCTAAGTATTATCTTTCATTATCAACCTTTATTTGATTATACTGTTCATCCTTAAGTTACAACAGATAATGGTTAACCCTAGTCTTGATGGTAGATTTTATCAAAATTATCAAGACATTTTCAAATGAAGCATGTACATTTATACCTAAATGTAAGTATTCGGAAAAATTTTATTGCAAACTGAGCGCAGGTCCTAATCTGTAGATTAACCATAAGTTTTAATTAAATTTCATGCTTTCCCTAAAATAATATAGAATCATAAATTATATTTTTAATTATAAGTGTTCATTATTACTATATTTTCTGTGGATATACATGCTTTATTTTTCTTACTATTAACTTTCTTTTATTCATTTTACTTTCTTCTTTCAATTAATCATATTAGCATTTTATTTTATCATATTTCCTATGTAAAGATCCCACAGATATATTTTTTAAATGTTATTAACTGTTAAATTTTCTAAATTGTCTACTGTAGTTTGAAGAATTTCTTGAAGATTTGTTCAGTTCTTATGATAATCCTACATGAAAAGAATGATGCATCAACAAAAAAATAAAAATTCAAACTAGTTTTCATGTCCTCCATCTTAGATAATTTATTTGATATTTCATATCAATCATTTATCATAAAATTATATCTTGAATCAGGTATTCTAAATCTTAATAATTTCAATTTTAATCTGGTTTTTATTCTTTTATGTGTTGTGTCTCTTTGGGATGTAGACTCTCATGGGCCTCCACATCTTCCTGTCTTTTGTATCTCTTCATAAGTTTTGTCTTTTTGTTATTTCTCCAAAACCCTGATCGACCATCCATTTACTCAAGCTCATTAAGTATGTTACACACTGCTTTCCTCTTTCCCTCAATCTGTCCTGTGAGTATTAAATTTTCTAAGCCCTCCTTCCTCATTTTGTGCCCCAGAAGTTTCAACTGCCTCTTCCTGATTTTAAGTATAAGTTTCTTTTTTGTTTCCATTTTCACCATAACCTTGTTGTTGCTCACATGTTTGTTATTAAAAAAAGGAATATAGTAAGTTTGGACCCTAATTCTTTGTAGGAGAAGTATGTATTACCCTTGGTATGTTTTAATAATCAACAGATAACACTTGTACTTGAAAGATTTTGTTAAAACAAAAAAAGAAACTGGAAAAATGTCTTCCTTTTCAAAAACTTTTCATGGCTTTCTTCCTGGAAATTATAACATGTTGAAAAGCTACTTTTAAAATAAATATCAATCAATCTAATATTGCAACTTGTTCAACAGATAAAAAGACAAAAAAAATTCCCTCTCCACATCTCTGTTAAACTGCATTTGTCTGTCTTGACAATTGAAGAAGATATCTTGACTTTCCAGTGATACTCCCCCATTTTACGGCTTTTTATTTTTTTTTTCTGCCTGTTTAAAACGTTTTGCTTATCTTGCTGTCTTCAACCGCAACATTCTATTTTATTTTTGCTTGTTGTTTCTTATTGTATGCTCTTGTATTTCTCCACCCTTGCTGTCATCACTGTCCCTGTGAACAAAAAGGATATGACACCACTATCAATTGACATTAAATGCTTGACTTGTTTCATTAATGGTGGTGATGGGTAATATTATCAAAAAGAATGCCAAAAAAATAAAAAGAGAGAGAAAAAAAGCTATTGGGTGAAAAAGAAAATTGGATAAAATTAAGATATTTTTTGTTTAATTTGTTTTTAATTATCAAGAAGTTAATATTAACTTTTCTTCCTGATTTTCATTTATTTTGCCATCCATATTTTGGTGTTTTATTCTTTTGCCTCTTCAATTTACTCTCTTCATTTTTCATATTTTTTCTTCATAGTTCTTAAACAATTTATCTATTCTTCCTATGTTTGTTGTCTTTTTTTTAATTTTTCACTTATTCTACCTTCTTTAGGCTCATTTTTTTCTATTTTACCATATGTTCTTTTTCTGTATTTTTGCTTCCTTCTCTTTTTCTTTATTTTCCTTTTTTTCTGTATTTTTTCTTTCATCTTGTTTTTCTTATTTTTCCTTCTTTCCATTTTTTATTTTCCTTCTTTATCTATATTTTTCGTTCTGTTTTTTCCTTTTTATTTTTCTTTATTTTTCCTTTTTATTTTTCTTTATTTTTCCTTTTTATTTTTCTTTATTTTTCTTTTTTATTTTTCTTTATTTTTCCTTTTTATTTTTCTTTATTTTTCCTTTTTATTTTTCTTTATTTTTCCTTTTTATTTTTTTCTTTTCTTTTCTCTTTTTCTTAGCTTTTCCTTTCTCATTTCTTTGTTTTTCTTCCTTCCTTTTTTCTTTATTTTCCCTTCTTTTTCTTTATTTTTTCTTCATTCTCTTTTCCTTTATTCTTTGTTTTTCTCCTTTTCTTCATGTTTTCATTCTTTATCCATTTCTTCTTTTGTTTTCTTTCTTTTATCTATGTATATTTTTCGGCTTCTATTTTTTGTTTTTAACTCAATGTTCAAATTTTGTATTTTATTCCTATTTTTATAAATTTTCTATTTTTATTTTATCCTTCTTTCTCTTTTTTCTTCTTCTCCCTTTACTATTAGCTTTCCACTCTTTACTCCATTTTATTTTACCTTTTTTTCTTCTCATTATTCTCTCCTCCTCCTCTCCTGACTTACTTTTCTTTGCTCTTTTTATATCTTTTATTTTTTACACTTTCTTTTCCTTTTTCCTTTTCTCTATGTTTTTCTCTTTTTCTCTTTTTTAGTCAGTTCACATCTCATTTTTTTCTCTTTCATTTATTTTTTCAAAAATACTTTTTCTTTTTTATTAACTTTCTTTCTTTACTGCTTTGAATTTCTTGAAAACTATTTTTTCCTATTATTTTGATGTACTAATGATTTTATTCATAATAAAAAATGAAAAAAAATGAACAATATTTTTTTTTTAAATCATAATTTTAGTTAGTTCAACAGTGACATATTTCAGTTTTCTTTTTTGGATTGACATTTTATATCAAAGCTGCTAAATATTTGACACATGACAAATTTCCTTTTTTTTCAATTCTTCATCAAAAACATGTGAGCAAAGCAAACATTTCTTGAAACACCCAAAGTTAAACCAATGTAAATAATAACCTTTGGTTAGTTCATATAAATTTTCAATAACTTTCTTTATCACAAGCGTTCTTGTATTTTCTCATCTCAAGAGTTTGTCTCTGTTTTTTGGCATTACCGAAATTGACTAGTCTAGTCATAAAAATTGGGAAAATTATTTAGAAATCATTTTTGTAGATTGGTATTCATTAGACTTTTCTGAAGGTACAACATTTGTCAGAATTGAAGAATATTAATTTTATATTGATTTTAGAAGAGGGAGCCATGTTCGTAATATAAATACAGTGTCAGATTGGTCTCTAACATTTTTACAAAAAAATTTCTTTTCATTCAAGAATAAATATATATACCTTTTAATTAAAGAACAAATGGATTATATACTGTTTGTTAAGTGAAACAATTCTTTTGTTTTTTTTTGTTCTTTTTCTTCAACATTTAAACAAAGTTCAGATAATGCTTTAAAAAGTCACTGACTGATTTTATACTGTATTGGTATTATGAACAGGACATCCCTTCTAAAATTATATAAAAAAGATCAGTATTTTTTAAAAAATTTTTATTCAGACAAATGTTGCACATTGTTGAGGTTTTAATAGATGCTAATCTATAAAAATTATTTTCAGAAAAAATTATCCCAATTCAGTCTATATAATTGGTGTATTTTTAAAAAAAAATTCTCCATTTTGTTTAAAGTTTAGGTAATGACCTCTTCTGAAAATTTTTATGTGCTGGTGGTCAGTTTTTCTTCTTCCTTGTGTTTTAAGGCATCATTATCGACAACTGATAGTCATCCATTTCTGGGCTTTATTTCAAGCAATAAATCACCACTATTAAATGACAAAACAATTTTTGGCAGTACTGTTTCATTTTCTCCAACTTTCCAAATTCTTTGAGCACTTTCAGCAGTTTTGTTCATGCCTCAAAATTGCCAGCATGTCAATACTTGTATCTGCCATCTTGGACCAACCAACCCACTTCCTAAATTTTCATCTGAATTTTTCTTTGTATGATGTTTGAGCTATGTGAAAGAAGGCACTCGGGTGATAACAACAACAAAGATGAGGACAATAGTCTGAATGTAAATAATGATAACTCCTCATCCCAGAAATTCAAACAGAAGGCAATCAGGTGATAACAACAACAAAGTTGAGGACAATATTTTGAATATAAATAATGTAAATAATAACTCTTCATCCCAGAAATAGACATGGTAACAACTTGTTTTGTGAGTGTTGAATTTTATAATACCAGTTAAGTGCTGCATAAATTTTATTTATAAATAAATCCAAAAGATAAAAGCCACATAAAAACATTTATTTGATTAACCCAATATCCCATATACCTGAATAAATTATTTTCTTATCTTGCATGTTAATATGGTTCTTAGGCATTCTATAACATTTATCACGAAGCTGTTGATTTAATTCTGTTTTCTACTCTTTCAACTTGAACATAACTTGCAGTAGTTTTTATTGCTTCCTGGAGATCTTCTTGATTTGTACACTGTTTCCCATTTTTACCTACATAATAAATCATTAATTTTCCGTCGTATTACTAGCTAGAAGCTGAGAGCTATTTTATCAATTTGGTGTTTTAGAAACTATTTCTTTTGGCAAGATGTTCAATAACCTGTTTCATAAAATATGAAGGAACATTGTCCTGCATGTATATACACTTAAAATTCTTGCTTGTAATTGCACCACTCAAAAATATCTGGTCTAAGAAGTAAGGTTACTTCTCTGCATTTTTTGATACTGTTACTAATTTTGAAACAATTTTACTGCCTATAATGCTAATCCAAATGTTTACACCAGCAATACATTTTTGAAAAAAAAAATGTTACCAGCAATAAAAATCTTGTTGGCTTTAATTAACCCATTTAGGTTGATATGACGTAAAACAAATCAAGCTATGAATGGTTCAACTGTTATGTCCATCCAATGTAGCTCTACATTCATCAGAAATCAATTTTCATCTCCACTACAAGCAACTTTGTGGTATTTATTTAAAGGGATACTTCAGCTGCTTTCATGCCTTTAGTCAGTGTGCTTAATATTTCTCATTTGACATTTGCAAAATTAGATTCTTCAAATATTTTTGCAATCTACTTCTTTTGCTTTTATTTCTTTCAGTTCTGTTTTTGTTACATTCTTAAAGCCAATTTTTATCTCTTTTTTTTTGTCTCTTCCCAATGATTTCAGTTTCCAAAAAAAAAAGTTGTACAGATTTCTGTACAACTTTTTCACTATTTCATAGTTTATTTCTTTTTTAAGATTTTATCTTTCTTATGGCCCATGACAGTCTTTATATATCTGAAATTAACAATAAATACCAATTACCTATGCTACTATTTCTTTTTATTTACACTATACAATCCATCGCTAAAGATGCTGAAAAATTAGATGGTTCCCTGTACCTCTGCAGTAACAATCTAATCCTCCTGCTCTACTGTTACAAGAGCCAGATCAAGCCAAAAATGAATTCCTGCTGCCATATACGGGGATGAGCTGGCCAGTTTTCACTTACCATCCTCGATAGAAACCAAAAGTGTCTCTGCATCCTTGTGGGTGACAAATTATTTTCCACCCTACAAAACCTTTCTCACAGATAAAATGTCACAAGCCTTGCACTGCTCTATTACTATATCCATAGAAAGTGCTCAGATGAGCTACATTCCTTAGTTCCACCATGCCACACACATTGTAGCAAACAACCCTCATTCCATTTGTATTCCATTGGTGAGATGTAAGTACCACTTGAGCAGCTTCTTCCTATGAACCACTGCTTTGTGGAACCGACTCCCAAAAAGATGCTTCCCGGATCACTAGACTCTTAACCTGTTCAAGTCTAGGATTAACAGTTATCTTCCCTACATATCCACATAAATTGGGCCTCTTAGTTTGTAATGCTCTACCTTGAGTGGTTTTCGGGCTTTGTACAAGGTGAAGATCATTGTAAAAAACAAAAAACAAAAAAAGGGTGAAGATTATTGTAAAAAAAAAAAAGGTGAAGATCATTGTAAAAAAGAAAAATTGAACAAGAACTCTCAAGTAAAAATACCACTTTTCTATTTAAACTATGATTTTGATGGATTTTATTTTTTTTAAGAATCATCAAAACTGCAGTTTATATTTATACAAGCTCCAGAAATCATAAAGGATCAAT
This sequence comes from Acanthosepion pharaonis, assembly GCA_903632075.3. Taxonomy (NCBI): domain Eukaryota; kingdom Metazoa; phylum Mollusca; class Cephalopoda; order Sepiida; family Sepiidae; genus Acanthosepion; species Acanthosepion pharaonis. Next base: position 50,093 of record CAHIKZ030001047.1, read on the forward strand.
ACATCATTTTGTTTTTTCTTGGTTCTAACTTTGATCCTATTGATGTCATCTTGTTTGCAATCCATTCGTCCAACAGATGTTTGGGATTGACTTGATGTGGATGAAGCAGTATTAGATTATTTTCATCTCCCTGCTCTCATTAACTGCTTTTGCACACCTGTGGACTATGATTGTACTGAGAAGTAATGTTTAAAAAGCAGGGCATAATAATCAATTCTTTTTTTTATTTTTTTTGCTTGGTTTTTGTTTTCAAAAGCCCCTAATAATGTCTGGCCTGAAAAAAAATTTAATTGTCCCAGATCTTTTTAAAGGCTAACACATCCTTTTTTCTCAAATATTCACACTTTTTTCATTCAGTGTTGTCTTGAAAAAAGTAATTTTGACTAGAACATGTTTTGTTGTTTTTTTCATCATTTTTTTTATTTTAATGTTTATTTAATTTTATCCTGTCTGGATGTCCGAGGGGATTTGTTTCTGTCTGAAGCTCTAAATGGTAATGGTCCGATTAACTATGTCCATACGAGAAACTTCAGCATTCATTGACTGAGCAGTTAGCATGACTGTTGCTTGAAATTTATAAAATCTTTTCCTTAAAACATTCTTTCAGGAAACTAGATTAGTGGAAATTAGTCCACTGTTATTGCTCATTCTAGTATTGATGGGAGTTTCCTTCCTAACCTTTTGATTAAAGTAGTGTGGTAGATCAACATTTTGATTGTCATTATTTTCTGTTTGGCTTATCCATTTTAGTCATTGCTGTAGTTGGAAGTCTTGAAGTTATATGATTTTTGTTACTTGGTAAAGTTCTTGGTAATTCTGTAGTGCCAATCTATAATGAAAAGTTGGTTTTTTTTGTTTTTTTTTGCTATTGATCTGAGAAAACATTTGTATGTAGCATTTATGAAAGAGTTGGACACCATGCATGACATTCATATGTGAGTCTCAATTTGATGAAATTATTTAAGAATTTAATTTGAGTTCTTAGGTTAATATCTAAGAATGATCTTTTGGGTCAGTTTTCTTATTTTTGTTGTCTTTTATATGACACTTCTCCTTCTGTAATGAGGTGTCTGTTGTAATGAGTATTTTTCTGGAAATGGCAAAGTTACACTTTGTTTGATCTGCAGGCAAATGTTGTTCCAGCCTGATTCTTTTTTTCTATTTCTTATAGATAAAATATTTAATTGCTGCATTTTGATTAGTCCAAAATCATTTTATTATTGTTAGTTATTTTTATCACAACATTTTGTACTATCTACCCTTTCTTGGCTGTCTGTTGTATTTTTGAATGTTTAAACTTTGCCCTCGGGAGATATATGCTTACATATGACATTTAGAGCCTATAACAGACCTGTAAGGATAGCCATGCCATTTTGGATCCACATGGAAAACCTGTAAGGATATCCAGGTTGGATTCATGTGGAAAATTTGTAAGGATAGCCATGTTGGATCCAAGTGGTAAATTTGTAATGATGTCCATGTAGAAAATCTATAGGGATATCCATGTTGGATCCACATGGAAAATCTGTAACAATAAACATGTTGGATACACATAGAAATTCTCTAAGGATAGCCATGTTGGGTCCAGGTGTAAAATCTGTAAGGATTTCACTATGAATTCTTTTTGTATTTTCATACATGTAAAAATAACTGCTAGGAGGATGAACGAAAACCCATATATATGTAAGGCCCACCTAGGTAGATATATTTTCAATTTCATATCATCACAAAGAGCATGTGCACATGAGTGTGACTACAGAAATACTTGATGTGTCCTGCCTTCAGTTGATAACATTAGCATACTTAAGTGTTTCTCTGACCCAGGGTGGTCATAGAATTTGCCATCCCTCTAAACAATATTCCAAAAGTAGATGACATTTACAAGTTATTACAATTACAGCTTTTTATTTTGTTTCATTTGAGGACAAAAAAGAGAAAAACAGCAACAAAAGAAAATAGAAAAAAACTATTTGAAAATGATTTTTAAAAAAACGCTTTTTTAGTAACTATCAATTCTTAGGATAAAATGTTGTCATATTAATATAGGAACTAGAAAAATAATTCCTTAACAGTAACCGACTCATAGGATAACCCTCAAAGAAATTGTCCAGTGTGTTCTCTTCTATGTGCCATGTAGGTGATAATGGCTCTTGGCAATGTCCTGTCTTTGTAGCTCTTAATGAATTTTGTCTTTTTATTATCTCTCCTAAACATTGTTCCACCATCCTCAAACTCACTAAGTATGCAACACGTTGTTTTCCTCTGTCCCCCTTGCCTTCAACCTATCCTATGAGTATCAGATTTTCCAAGCTCTCTTTCCTCAATATGTACCCTGGAAATACCAACTGTCTTGTATTGATGTTACATATAAGTGTCCTTTTTGTATCCATTTTCTTTAAAACTTAGTCATTGCTCACCTGTTTGATCTATGGTATCCTCAGCCTCCTTCTGAAGAACCACATTTCTGTTGCTTCAAGTCTCTTCTTGATCTGTGAGGAAATTGACCAGCATTCATTACCATATAGGAGTACTGATATCACGTAACAGTTCAGAATGCTTTTCTATGTTTCTTATGTCATTTTTTTGCTTCTTAATATTCTACTTAGCTTCGGGAATACATCATTGGCCATCCCCATGCACCTTTGAATTTCAGTGCCACACTTTCTGTTCTCTGTTAAAACACTTTCCAGATATTTACATTTTTGTAGTTGTTTGATTTTGGTATCTCCAATTTGTAATTTGCATGTTGGACTGTTCCTTTTACTAACAACCATGCATTCTGTCTTCTTGCAGCTGATTTGATGTACAATTTAACATTAAAGTGAATTTAGATAAAAATAGCATAAGTGGAATGAGAGAAAAAAATGAAACAACTAATTTTGCATGCTAATTCATTGTACTAATTCCCTTAAATGCCCTCCCCCCCCAAAAAAAAATTGCCACCCTGGGTAGACCAACCCTTCATCTCCCTCTCAGTCAATATGAAAAGAATGGTGAGTAATATTTTACTTAAAATACATATCTAATTTATACTGTTTTTATGTCTCATGCTTGAAGACTGATTACCTCAAATTGGTATGTCATTACAGAATGAGACACAAGGTCAGAGTTTAATGTGGGAAGCCATTTAAAAATTGCTCAAGCCTCCTTGGCTCATCCCCCTTTTGGGGATGCCTCACACACATGGTAATGACCCCAGCTCCCTCACAAAGGAGAGGTACTGCCTGTGGAAAGGAACCCTTGCAGTTTGAGCGCATCTTTTTCATTGTATCATTTGACATGATAAATTATTTTATTAAATGCTTTTCTTGTTACAGTAAGTGGTAATTTGAAGATCAGGGTTTAGATAGCAGAAGGTTTCATATCATATTTCCACTCTTAACTATTGTCATGGGAGAGCTATGCAAAGATATGAGAGGTTGAATTACGAATTGAGCTCTCTTAGCCACTGGTGTTTATACACATTTCATATGCAATATGTTAAAATTTCCCTTTCTCTGCTGTGTGCCAATAGCTTAGTGACTGACTGATGCCAAATCTATCAAGTTTCAATCCTAGCTTGAAGCAATCAGACGTCTAGCCACACATGAGCTCTGATACAGTGAAACAGGCTTGTATGTGGGTTAATATATATATATATATATATATATATATATATATATATATATATATATATATATATATATATATATATATATTGGTAATTTGGTATGTGATTTAAGTTTTGCTAGTTACCCAACTTTGTTAGGCATAAGATATAGCTTATAAGCTATATCTTATGTCCCACATGTTGGGTAACCAATGAAACTTAAGTTGCACACCAAACATAGGTATATGTATATTTATTAATATATATTTTCTAGCTCTGTCTAACCACATCGAGCACTATTATGTCTACACCTCTTGGCAAGATTTGGTGATGATTTATTTGCTTACCAGTGTATGCATGCCAGCACACGAGTATATGGTTTCTAATATCTAGTTATTTCATTTACTTAACCCTATACATACATACATATATATATATATATATATATATATATATATATATGATAAAAATATAGTTTTAAGTTAGGCTGTAGTTATGGGTTAAACTGCTTAATATCAGGAATACTCAGTCACACATGCAACACATTTGGATGATCATACGTCTTTCATTACATGACAGACTAGGCAGATTTTTCCCACAGTAGGTTGCCATTATTTTTTGTGTGGGAGATGGATCTATTATACCTTTTCGAAGGGTATTTGCACATCTGTGAATGTAATGAACCTGACTGGAATTTGAACTCAACTCTCTGATTTCTCATTCAAAACTGATATCTATTACACCACAACACACATCCACAGGATAGCGTGTATCTAAATATAAAAGTGGACATGATGTCAACACCTCGTGACAAGAATCTGTTCCCTGTTTTCACCCAATCTTCTGCCTGAAGATTGCATTTAAGCGATGATGTGATGGGATTTGATTGGGGATATTCAAAGCAAGCTGTTCCTATCTATTCGGAGTGACATAAAACAATCTTTCTTTGCTTCTCCCATTTGGCCTAGGCCTAAGCCAGATATTTGGTGGTTTTAGTTGGCAGTAGGGGTCATTGTTCAAGTATAGGATTTTGAAGGCTGAATTTAAAGACAATCAGTGGCTAGATCTCCCCATTTGGGATACTGACACTCTACAATCTTATTTTCATTTCTTCTCATTCAACTTCCCATTTCATCAAATCTTTCAAAAAATCCTTATAACTGCTGTAGTTTTAAAACTGAACCATTACACTTAAGAAATTGCTGAAAATGATTTAGACTTGGATGAGCATGGTTAAGAAGTCCTGGTTTAATATTTCACTTCAGTCAGTTATGTGCCATGCATGATATACGCTTAGGTGATCATGTATCTTTTGATACATGACTGATGAATCAGATTTTTTCCCACAGTAGGTTGCCATTTCTTTCTGCAGTAGACCAGTTACCACCCAAGGCTATAGAACCTGGTCTGTCCTGCTATTTTCCCATAGCTGTGAGGAGAAGAAGAGGATTCATATCTTTCCAAAGGGTATTAGCATGTAAGTGAATGTAATGGGTTTGAATGGAATTCAAACTCGGCTCTCTGATATTGAGGTATGAAAGGTTTAAAGTCATTTGCTCTTTGCTAATTGTAGAGAGCTCTGAATTTATAAGGAATATATTTTTATGGTTGGGGCAACTGTTATTTAGTGAGTGTTTCTTCTTGGCCCCTGACAGTGGACTACCTACCCAGCAAAGGAAATTGGGATGGAAAAAATCTGTAAAGCTTGGACAGTCAATAGCAATTAGGTCATGTTTAGACAAGGCTCCCATTGCATGTTTACACATTAGATAGACACTTGTTTATAATTCACTACTAATTCTCTCCCTTTGCAACTGAGCTCTTTGGGTTCATGGTCTCCCTCCTCCAGTTTCTTTGGGGACTCCAAATACATTATTTGCCAAAAAGGTAGCTACCAGAAAACAGGAAGTCGCACCTGTTATTAGAAAAACATTTCACTTTATGTAAATAATTCCCCCCCTCCGTCTTCACTCTTTATTTTCCTTATTTATCTCTCTTTCTCTATTTCTTTTTGTTTTGTCAGTAGTTTATGCTGCCTGTAAATCCAGTTTTTCTCTTCTCACATTCCAAAATCTATTTTATTGATATTTTCTAAAAAGAATGAAGAGAAAAGGAAAATTATTTAAAAGCAATCATTTTTATCTAATGATAAATTGTTTTCTCTCAGTCTCAAAGGTTTTAGTGCTACCATTTTGAAGGTAGCATATTCTGTTGAGTGTTGGGTAGAGTTGATAAATTTGTGCCATAAATATGTTCTACCCCATGAAATTCATTCATTGATGATTTACTGGAGGACAGAAATGACCCTTTCTGGATTTTGGGATTTGATAGTACAGTATTTAAAAGAAAAATAATTTTCACAAGTGAATCTTTTTTTGATATTTTAGAAGCCAAGTGATTACCTGCCAACATGGCTGCCTTCTACTGTTTCCTTGTAAAAACAAGCCAATTTTTTCATTTGTGAAATACCTCCCAGTCAATTCTGAACCTTCGAATTGCTGTGATGTCATCTCTGAATGGAGCTGGGGAGTTTGACTGCAGGGGCCTTTGTTTAGCTGTCTGATGTCAAAGGTTGCTCCTTTGATAGTTTGAGGATAGCTAGGGCATGTCCCATGGTTGTGACACCTAGTTCTTTAAGGATTTCCCGGTCTATCATAGAGAGGCTATCCTTAAACTATCAAAGGAGCAACCTTTGACATCAGACAGCTACACAAAGGCCCCTGCAGTCAAACTCCCCCAGCTCCATTCAGAGATGACATCACAGCAATTCCGAAAGTTCAGAATTGACTGGGAGGTATTTGTACAAATGAGGTAAAATCAGCTGGCTTGCTTTACAAGGAAACAGAAGAAGGCAGCCATGTTGGCAGGTAAGTCACTTGACTTCTACAACATTATTTCTGTTTAGTCAATCAGTTAAGTAGCATATGTGATATATGCTTGGGCAATCATGTATTTTTCAATTTATGACTGACTAGGCAGAAAGTTTTCTCACAGTTGGCTGCTTTTTTTTTCTGTGGTAGACTGGTTGATAACCAAGGCTATAGGATTCAGGAGAGAGGAGAAATGAATTCATCCCTTTCCCAATGTTATTTATGTGTAAGTGAATGTAACAAACCCAACTAGAATTTGAACTCAGCTCTTTGATTTCTCATTCTGAGCCATTATCCATTACATCACGATGCACATCATATTATTCCTGTTATGGTAAATATAAAATCTTCAGCTGCTTTGGTCCTTATTGTGCTAGTTGACTATAAGGGCAAACTCTGGAGACACAGGCACCAACAATGGATCTATAGTAAACCTACAATATGCAAAATGAGTGGTTGAATGAATCTAAAGGATCTGGGCATTTTTAAAAGCATAACCTCTCTTCACAACTTCCGACCTAAAGACAGTCTTTCACAATAAAAATCAATAACAAAAGTTTGAATACATAACACAACATACAAATATACAGAAAATATAAGGAAGCAATCAGTTCTTGCCTGAAAATCAGACTCAATAAAGATATGAAAGCTATATCCAAAGATAAGAGAAAAAATTTGGAATAACAGACCAAATCTTATTTAGGAAGAGAATCACATGAGTTGCTTTTGAATTAGTTCCACATCATAGATTGAATTTTATGGAGATAATAATGATTTACTGATGCAAGTCCTACTGATTAATCCATAGCTGGAAGGGGAGAAGAGGTGTATTCATACATTTCCCAAGTTTATTTGTGTGTAAGTCAATATAATGAACCTGATTGGAATTGGAACTCAGCTCTTCAATTTTCCTATTCCAAGCCATTATCCATTATACCATCTGCACATTAAAGCTTACAGCACCTGGTATTCCCTAGTGGTATTGGTAGAATTTTTGGTACATGACACACATTAACAGAATCAGAAATCTGTCTCTCCCACATTCATATTTTAGGAAGAGATGGCTTCATCTAATAATCCTCACTTTTTAGGTATTCTCCTTCACAGGCCTCTTGTATCTTAGTGGCATTATCACCTTGCTTCAGGTGAATTTTTAAAAAAATACAAAAACTTACAAACTTATAAACTGACCTATTTTTTACTGCTTATCAACCTTTTGCAGGTTATTTAAAGTCAGAAAATATTTTTAGATTGTAATAACTTTATAGAGATAATTAATTAAAAAATTTAGAATTAAGCATGGATTTTTGAATTAGAAAGTTGCTGGACATCAAAAGTAAAAAAGTATAAAAAAAAAACTTGTATCTATTGGTAAAGCTGCAAATGGCTGACAAATTAACACTTTCATGCACATTTCTTTTGTATTCCATTAGTAAGGAGTAAATTCCTCTTGGATAGCTTCTGCCCAAGAATTGTTGCTTTTTGGAACACAGTCTCAGGAGGATACTTTCCTGACCACGAAAATTTTAACCTCTTCAAGATTAAAGTTAACCATTATCTTTCTCTCATATCTGCATAAATTGAACATAGAATAAGGCTGCACCAGATGTAGTTTTGCCCAACAGTAGAAATTGCTACAGAACTAAAACATTAATCTGAAAACTCAAGTCATGTTCCTAAATAGCTTTGTCAGATCGAAACTTTCATATGGATACCATGAATGCTGCCAAACCTGGTCAGAAACCTTTAGTTGTATACAACTGCTTTCTAAGATCAATGCTTAAAAATGGCTTCTGAGTCTTGTTGAACACTATCCTTCAAACTTTGTGAACTGGCACTATAGAATCACAACAAAGAACTGTACAAAATATATCAACATCATTTGAGAGCTACCAACGACAGTAAGACAAATGGATAGCACATGTAACTCAAAGAGAAAATAATGCCAATCAAGATGTTGACATTCCACACTACTTCAAATAAAAAGTTAGGAAGGAAAACCCCATCAGTATTAGAATGAATAATATTATCTACTGTACTTGAGAAACCTATTTTCCCAAAAAATCTTTCAAGTAAAAGATTTTATAGATTTCAGCTGAAAATCATAATGGCTGATTGGTCAGTGAATGCTAAATGTTTCCTTATAAGGAAACAGCTAATATTACCAATGCCATTACTCTTACCACTCACACAACAACCACCTTTCATAACTCTCCACCTAGAGTGACTCTTGGGTCTTGTATAGGATGAACATTAATATAAAAAAAAAGAAATGAAATGCATTTCCTTCATTTGATATATGCCTAAATTTGTTTTAATCTCGTATCTTTTTGTTCAATAAATAAACATTATAGGTCTAAAATGTTAGCAACACTGATTTTTATTTATTTTTTACAGTGAAAATTTATGCCAGAAAATTTATGCTTGTCATATTAGTTGACCTCTAACCTTGGAGAGGTTTCTACTGAAAAACTCAGCTTATATTTTGGCATATATAGTGTGTGTTTTTTGTTACATTCATATAATATATATAAACACACACACACACACTCAATTCTCTTTTCATGTGTATTCTTTTTGCATGGTTTTGAAATAACACAGTCCAACAAAATGAACTGATTATTTTTTACACTATTTTTCTTACTTTAACATCATTTAAACATCTGTCCTTGTGTGACTACTGAACTTATTGCAAGTGGAAAGTAAACAATTAAGTAACATTAATCAATTACAATTTATAAAATGCCAAAAATATATGTAACATGATTAAGTAACAATTCAGCAAAGTAAAATAGAATCCAATCTTTGTAACACCCGAATGTAAAAGTCTTGCTACCTAATATAACACTGTTTCTATCGCTTGATCAGGGCATAATTTCAACATTCAAATCATATTATATCAAGTGAACATTTAAATATATTATAGATGAACTAGAAAAAAATGGTATACTTTCAATCATTCAAGCATGAAAAAAAATTAATATAATTGTGGTAAATATGCTGCCCTGGCTTTATCCAAATTAAAGCCATCCACCCTAAATGCATGCAGGTGATCACTTTGGCCAGAATGTGTAAAACCTAAAAATCTTGCATCTAATATGAATAAACTGCATTCTGATATCATCAGTTTGTCTCATCAGATTTACAGAGAATGTTTTGAAGAATGAGCAATTAAAGATATTGCAAAATTAACAATTGATGAGGCTCCTAAGGAAGAACAAATTATAGAGAATATTTCAGAGAATGTATGTGATCCCACGTTATTTTATAGTAGCGATGATGAAAAAGTGATTCCACTATCTTCAAGTACAATTCTGTAAGGCCTTCAAATAACCAATAAACTTGGAAATCATTTTCTTACAAATAATAACAATGTTGAACGAGCTGCGCAATTCCAACGTGATTTGAAAATGATTTTGGCACGTTACGAAGAATCATATAATGAACTA
>CAHIKZ030001047.1:62500-65000 GCA_903632075.3 Acanthosepion pharaonis
ATTAACCAGTGGAGTGTTTTAAGTTTTTACTGCAGGTAGTAGTAATGAGTCATTTACACAAGTAGATTGTTGTGCTCAAAGATTTATATGAATTTACATGTTGACTGAGAAATGTGATGTTTTGTATCCCATGTTTTTTGGTCTCAAAGATGTATTTTCAAAAATGTTAAGTCTTGAAAATGTTCATCACATCATCAATGAAGATCATTATCAGACAAGATACTTGAGATGGCTGGTTTTGTCTTGGAGTTCATGTTAGCAAATGTCAACAGATTTTTAAATGTGTTTCATGCAATAAAAACTGAAATAATTAAAATGAACAAGAGGAACACTTCAGCTACAGTCATTGGCAATACGAAAATAAAAAATTAAAAAAATCAGTATAGAATAGATTAACTGTTTTTTTTCTCCTCTCTCTCAATAAAAAAAGAGAAACATGAGAAAGAAAATCATAATAATAATAATATATTGTGTATATAAGAACAGGTTGACTGGAAAATTTGTATTAGTGTTCTGTTACATCCAGGTTGGCAATCTTTGAACATCTTCGTAAAAATTTCAAGAGTGCATCATACTTCCATAAGGATATCTTCTGAGGTTTGAGCAAACCACATTCTGACTGTCACTTGCAAATCATCAAGTCAATTTATATTAAATCAAGACAACTGTCCTTGTACAAACAAAGGATAGGTTGTTAGGATTTAGTGTGATTTATTTATAGATATACCTGTGTTAATATATTATTGATATGTATGTATTTTCTTTTCTATTGTTTCTGTCATATAGGACATAAGTGAATGGAATTGTCTGTTTATATAAATAAGTGGAGTTGAGGTGGGTTAGCATTAGGTCAGTTGCTAAGTGTACCTTTATATAGTAAACCTATTTTATTACTTACCTACAAGTTTATTTTATTTATTTTCCTCTGTTATCTTAAAAAACACAAGATACAACAGTTCCTTCATTTTTAGTTGGTGTGCCCAATATTTTGATTTCCTTGATCGAGTTCTGACTAATGAAGAGCAATAACCGGTTTGCTCATTCTATAAGATTTTTGTGTTTTTTTTTCTTTGCAATTTTTTCTTCTTTTCAGAACTGCTGTAGCTGTAGTTTTTCTTGTTCCATTTAATTATCTGTTTTAATTGCATTAATTAGATTTTTACCTCCTATAAGATTTTTACATATTGTTTCTATTTTTGTTAATTTTTCTCTGTTCCAAGGACATCACCAACCAAAGAAAAGAACATTTGTAAAACTGTACATGATTTAGTGACAAGTCAAAACTGTAAAATTTCAGTTACTGCATTTTGACTACAGCAATTAAGTGGATTAGAGAAAACATGTTTGAAATTGATTTTTCTTTATTAAATTGCTAGTTAAATCCTCTATTAAAAGAAAAGATGATGATAATATTTAAATAATGGTTATATATTTTACCTAATTATTACATGTAAAAAAAAGAATTCTATCTCTGTCATATAGTTAGAAAATGATTAACTACCGACACCGAGGTTCAAGTGTGACACTCTGGTATTATGAATATATGTTTTTCACTAGGTGTATAAATACTGGTGTCAGGCTACTGATTGGAGTTGATTATTGAGTGACTATTGAGTGGAACTATCCAGTCAAATTAGTGTGAATTGTGTGTTGATGATTTGGGTTTGATTTAGGATTTACCGACATTAAGTCAAGCTGCACTACTAACAAAATATTCACTGAAATGGTTAATTATCTTTGGTTGACTTTTACTTCTTTGTTCTTGTTAAGTATATATTTATGGTTGTAATTAAATACTGTTTTATCTTAACATTGATGTCTTGAGTTATACTTAATTATTAATGGCCAACTTCTCAAGAATCTCTTTAATTATTAAAAAGGGAAAATATCCAAGGAAACCTAATATAGAAAAAAAATGGAATTTTGCCTAAATAGTCTTGGATTTTTATCTAAACAATTAGATTTTATTACATGTAAAAAAAAAAAAAATAAAGAGAAAAGATTTCTATCTCTGTCATTTAGGTAGAAAATGAGTAATTACCAACAGTGTGACACTCTGGTCTTATGAATATATGTTTTCCACCAGGTGTATAAATAGCAGTGTCAGGCTACTGATTGGAGTTGATTATTGAGTGACTATTGAGTGGAACTATCCAGTCAAATTAGTGTGAATTACTGTGTGTTGATGATTTGGGTTTGATTTAGGATTTACCGGACGTTAAGCTGAGCCATGCTACTAACAAGGTATTCACTGAAATGGTTAATTATCTTAAGTATTTATTTGCATTTATTATATTATAACAAATTATCTCATTAATATTAGTTAAATACTAATTAAATTAATACTAGTTAAATCCCCTGTTAAAAGAAAATACGATGGTAATATTTAAATATTGATTACATATTTTGCCTAAATAGTCATGGATTTTTATCTAAACAATTAGATCTTATAACATGTAAAAAAAAAAATTCTATCTCTGTCATGTAGGAAGAAAATTAG